>CM064523.1:44370222-44472349 GCA_032716605.1 Paralithodes platypus | reverse complement strand
ATGGTGTGCAGTTCTGGTCACCTTATCTGATCAAGGACATTGTAAGACTCGAGTCAGTACAGCGTAGAGCGACGAAGATGATACCCTCATTAAGAAATAAACCATATGAAGAAAGACTTAAACGATTGAACCTGTTCTCATTAAAAAAGAGGAGGTTGAGGGGTCAGCTTATTGAGTGCTTTAAGATACTAAAAGGTTTCGACAAAGTCGATGTAAATGCACTATTCACATTAAACAATACTAATCAAACTCGCGGAAATGGAATGAAATTAGAAACCAAAATGGCAAACCTAGATGTCACAAAGAGTTTCTTCACCTACAGTGTGGCGACAGAGTGGAATAAACTACCAGCGAGAGTGGTGGAGAGCGACACAATAAACGCTTTCAAGGGAAGGCTTGACCTCTATCTGCAGAGGGCTGGGGTGATATGAAAAAAAAAAAAAAAAAAAAAAAAAAATGTATGTATATGTATGTGTGTGCACTGTACAGTATGTATATATATACTGTATATATATGTATGTATGTGTGTATGTATGTATGTGTATATGTGTGTGTATGTGTGTATATGTGTGTATATATGTGTATGTATGTATGTATGTGCATATGTATGTATATGTGTATATGTGTGTATGTATGTATGTATGTGTATATGTATATATACTGTATATATGTATATGTATGTATGTGTATGTGTGTATGTGTATATGTGCATATATGCATATATAGTTTGTAAGGCCAGACTGCCTAGTAAGGACCTTGAGGTCTGTGGTCTGTGTATCTATGTAGCTCTATGTAGCTCTCTCTCTCTCTCTCTCTCTCTCTCTCTCTCTCTCTCTCTCTCTCTCTCTCTCTCTCTCTCTCTCTCTCTCTCTCTCTCTCTCTCTCTCTCTCTCTCTCTCTCTCTCTCTCTCTCTCTCTCTCTCTCTCTCTCTCTCTCTCTCTCTCTCAGATAATTGACAGATGCTCTTTAATGTAAGCAAATGTCAGATACTACAAATAGACTCCCAAAACAATAAATGCGAATATCACATGCATGCCATAACCCAATGCATTGCAGCAGCTAACGAAGTAAACAGAACACTAGGATTCATTAGAAGAAATTTTCATTGTCATAATAAACACATAGTTATACCCTTACATAAAAGTATTGTGAATAGGCTATGCTGTGCAGTTTTGGTCTCCCTACACAGTAAAAGACATATAGACACTCGAATCCGTTCAGTACAGAGCAACAAGATTGATCTCATTCCTTAAAAAAACATACCACACAATGAGAGATTAAGGGAACTTGATAATTTTTCGGTTAAGACAGAAAATAAGTGGGCAGCTGATGGTGTTTTAAGGTACTGAAGGATTCAGTAATGTAAATTCCAATAATCTACTGAAGATGGCCAAGGAGAGTTCCACAAGAGGAAACAAATTAAAAATAAAGGACAGGAAAGGGAACCTAGACACAATTAAAGATTTCTGCACCCACACTATAATTGGGCAATGGAATGAGCTCCCTAATGAAGTTATAGACAGTGACACAATATACACATATAAATAGAAGGTTAGACTCATACCAAAAAGAAGTTGGTCAGGAGTAGGACATGATATACTGACAAGAGAACCTGGCAGAAATTAACACTCAATTGAAGAGAGCAGAAACAAAAGAGATGAAGGTATGCATAACATATCCTTTCCATTTATAATTATTCTATAAAAATCCTTCAATCGATTTCTGTACCCTGCAAGGTTATTCACTCTTTTGTTCATGTTCTGCATATTACCCGAGAGAGCGGATGGGGGGGGGGGAACCTTCCTCTTTGCTATCCTTTCCTTCTACTTTCTCTTACTCTGAGGGTTTCTATATCTACTAAGTCCTGGCCAACTCGCAGAGAACGTAAGATATATGTGGCCAGTGTATCTATGTTAAACTATGTAAGCCCCTCTCTCTCTCTGTATGACAAGTAATTCTTACAAAATATGTCATGTCACTGGCGTATCCTAAACGACTCAAACGAGGTCAGCAACGAGTAATATACCGAAGTATAGTTTACATAGAGGGTAATGGTAGCATAGGCCTATTGTGTTTCATTATTCGCTTTGACCTATATGATAAATTATACGTAAACAAATTAACCCTTTCTGTCTGAGAGACGTCTCTTCTAAGTAATTGTAGTTATATTTAGACGGTTTTATGCAGCTTTGGAAGGATCTTTGGTAGCTATAAGGATTTGATAAGATAATTTATAGTCTTTAATCGGTAGATGTCCTTCCTAAGCTGAATAGTATCGTTTAATGGTAATTAGAATATATTAACACAGGTTTTATCCTTTTTAGCGGGAGTAACGGCTAACTACAGTAAGCATTATGCATGGGACGTGGGTATTGAACAGAACCCTCGTCTTCATTGGTATGCCTATTCCATTATGTGCCTGAACATAACATAGACGATACATACCTAAATCCGTCTTTGCATTATATAACATTGGATGTATAACTTGGCAAATAGGCCTACCTACGATGCACAACATCAAATGTTCACTATCTCCGGGACTTGATACTACATATTTTGTTAGCTTACACACACTCTATCTGGAAAAAATATAGTGAAGTGTGTGTGTGCGTGTGTGGGATCAAAACCATTTTTCTACTTAATGTTTTCTGTCAATTGACTGGCGATCCAGTAGTGGGCGGGGCCTGGCAGTATAAACTACCCAGTTTCACTGAGTGTAGACTGTGTTCCGATGAGATAAACGTGCCTAGTGTCTAGCAAGGGGTTCATCCCCTGGTCCACAATTTACCGCCGTGACTGTACCATCAGGTTGAAAATTGGTTTTATAGTTTGTTAATACCTCACGAGCGGGGGATTTTGGGCTATTTTGGGCATATTCAGGCCCTCCTGAATGATAAATCAAGTATCTGCATGAAAAGAAATGTATTCAGCAAAAACTAGGCACTAAAAGCTTCAAAATGAGACCAGAACGAGCTACGTAGCACTTGTCGTTCTCAGGCAGTGGTACCACCAACATGGGAGTTTAGCGTATAGCGGCATATTTTTTCCAGCTACGCTCACTACTGGCTACACTGCCGGCCTCTCAAGAACACAGGGAGGGTGAGTCAGTGGGCGGCGGTAGGCCCTGGGAGTCGGACGTGTGGCCCGCTGCGCTCCCGGCCATTTGCACTCAATTTTAACCCTTTAAAAGACTTAATAATTATTGTAACTTGCTGCAAATTGGCGCCTGGCTATAGCCGGGCGCTGCTCTTTAGGGGTTAAATATGTAAAAAATTGGGGTCACAATTATACAAAATTACAAACTACAACAATTGATTCAGTACTCAAGAATCTAGTGTATCATCTTTCTTTTTGTGTTCAATCAACTCACAAAAGGTGTTTCTGCATTTTTTTGTACATCTCATCTAGTTATATTTTTAGCCTAATATATTTTTAGGTTAAATTTTGTTCACTTTTTTGCAAATTTGAAGACGTGCTGTGCATGAATGGGGGTGGCTAAAAGAATTCCCACTGACCAGTTTATAGAGTTTTTTATGGGCTTTCCAATTGTATATGAATCATTACTGTATGACCAGTTCTTTTTGGATTATAAGTATTTCCGAGTTGGAATTTTTTGAAATTTTCGTTTTGAGAAAACGGTTCGCAAAGCTCAAAAACTGTTTTTCAGTAGGATAAATCTAGTCCTATTACAGGAAATTAATTTTTAATGATTTCTATTTCTGTAATATCCTATTACATGAAATTAATTTTTAATGACTCCTATTTAAATGTTTGTCATTTATACATATATATTAGGCCCATACTCAGCCCACGAAAGTTTTATATAAAACTCGAAATAATGCACTTAGAAGCGATTTTCGGCATTCAACTTTTATAGACAGGTTGAAGGAATATATGGCCAGCCATCTATGAATCTAACGTAAAATCTTTAAATTTACAAATTTTTGGGGGAATTTTACCGGACGGTCCCCTAAACGGTCTGTGGGAGTTATGGGGGGTGACCTGCTTTTTGTTATTTCTGTCCTTTTCTCTCTTTCTCTGGCTTGTATCCATTCGGCCACATTCAGCCAACTATTTTAAGACGTTTATCCCCATCTAGGTGTCGATTTCTTCCTGGCGAGCGATAGCGAGCCAGCATTATATGAAGAAATCCGGCTTCGCCGGAGAAATGATTCTATTGAAAAATGTACAAATTTACCCTGCTGTCAAACAAAAATAAAAAATATGCTGGCTCGCTAACGCTCGCCAGTAAAAAATTGACACCTGGATGGGTATAAACATCTTAAAACAGTAGGCTGAATGGGGCCAAATGGATACAAGCCAGAGAAAGATAGAAAAGGACAGAACAAAAACAGGTCACCCTCCTTAAGAGAGATAAATGAGAGGAATGGAGGTCTTGTGATTTCTACAGGCCCTTCGTAAGCATAATACTATAACCTAATAGTTGTTGGTGATGGGCTGGTCTATCAGAGTGAGAGCTGAGCGATCTCTGCCATACCCATAGCTTACTCTGACTGTTCCTTTAACTTATATATTTTCTAGATCGCAAGTGACGGCGTCTCTTCCGTGGATTGATCTCCCAATCTTCCAAAATTGGAAGCCAAAGCGTCACATTTTTCCCTTGCCCCTCAACTTTCTCTTTATAATTGCTGAGGGGCACAGGGCCCTGGGTGGGGCTTTGGTTTCCCGGGCATTTCCGCACCCTCCTCAGCTCCCCGCCATGGAATGGCTTCGGTCACCCAGGCTTTATTGTGGTCGGCAGGGAGGGTTCAGTGGGGGCGCTCGGTTATGGCCTTGGAATTGCTCGGGGCCTTGGGGCTGTTCGGCCAGGCAGCTTGGGGAACAACAACAACAACAACAACAACAACCTAATAGTTGCCAGACTACAACAAGAAAGATGTCACCGATACTGAAAGGGTTAACTATAGATGGCCTTGTTTTACCAATTACTCAAAGAACCACTTAATTAAGAGGAGATGGGTGTATTTGTTTGCTCATTTATGGATATTTTTATTATGTTTTTAGTTTCCTCCCTAGATCTCAAGCTTATTACCCCCCCCTCACCACCTCACCCCACACACACACACACAAACGTCGCCTCCAACGGACCGGTTTGCCTCGGTCGGGGTCAAGTGTGACAGAGTAGGGGTCCAGTGTGACAGGGTGGCTGTCCATCGCCGCTGTAGTATCTATAGGTGCCACCCTACCTCCTATAGGCGCCGCTCGTCAGGAGCAATATCGCCAACCAGTTTGCGCGCTACGGCGCATGACGCCTGTGACGTTAACCACTCTGTTAGAACCGCATGGCTTGTCCTACAGTGACTCGGTAGGATCACCAGGGCAGTGGATGTGGCTACAGTTGAGTTATTATTGTGTGCTTTATTTCATATGAAAGCTCGTGTCATGGGCAGTCCAGAAAGGCTCTTTGTTTTCGCCCATGTCAAGGCTTTACATATTTAATTGCAAAGTATATGTTTTATCATTAAGTAGTAATGATAGGAATTGAGAGAGAGAGAGAGAGAGTAGAACAGAGTGAGAGGAGGCGCGTAGTGTTTTGCTATACTCGATGATGTCATAGCTGGCTGGCCTCGTAGGGATTCGTTGAGGGAGTTTTTTTACCATGCTTTGTGACGTCATGTTTGGCTGGCTTCTTTAGTATTGGCTGAAGGACTTGTTACCACTTTTTTCCCACGCGGCTCGACCTAGTGCTAGTATATATACAGCTCCCTCGCCACTTTCTCTCTCAGATCTGGTTTCTAGAACGCATCCCTCTTATCCTTTGATACCTGTCTCCCCCACTGCACCTGAGAATCTTTTCCTCTACCTATCTCTCTCATTTTCCATATCTTTCACCACCTTTTATTAATATTATACCCCCTCTGGTTAACTCTGCAAAATCAGCTTAATGCTGGCCAGTTGTATTGTGGGTTAGGGTCTGATATAACCTATGTATGTTAGTTGTTAAGATAAGTTGATCACGAAGCATTGGTTAGCATTCATATAGTTCAGTACTGCTTCCTATAATTATTAGTGTTCTGCTGGATTAGATAATGCTAGACTAGGGGTCTGATATTATAAGGTATTGTTTCCAATGAGTGCTGGCTTTAGTTAAAAGCTCCACGACATACCTGAGAACTGGAGTTGATTGAGTAAATTCTAGTCTGTGTGCCATTGAGAGTAGAACATGCACGAATGAGGGCTTTTTGCCTATACCATTCTGCACTGTTCTAAGCTCGTTGTTTGTCTTTGAGGTACGCCAGGAGAACGCTTAATACTTCGGCATTAAGGTTTCTCAAGAGAGCTACCCTTCATTATAACGTAATATTTGACGCACAGACTTGAGATTTGCACTAGGCTATGCGGCATGCCATGCACACTAGTATCACGTATCATTGACTCTAGCTAGACTTTATCAATCATAGTAGACATTAAGTATATTAAACCAATTACTCTTATTATGCATACCCATTTATGATTACCCAAGCATTTCGCAGCCTAGTTTGATGTATTGAGACACAAACGACTTAGGCTCTTTTTGTTGATAGGAATACTGTATTGCCGTGGCGAGTATTATTGTTGTAGTGTTTAGGATATTCTTGGCTCCGACTGCATTATATATTCTGCCTTTTTGTGAGCATAGCCTGCTCGAGCATTGTTCCGGTGCCTGCCTTTTTGGGGTTCCATTTCCGATTCGAGCATCTTTATAGCATCTAACATTTAAAGAAGATTCCTTGTTAGTGTTGAAGGACTTTAGTGCACTTTCTTTCATGCAGGAGTGCCTGACATTTATTGATTAAAGTAACGTAAGCTGTAACCTCTCTTACCACCTTACTTTGCATACCATAACCAAGCACCTTCGGTTATTTTTGTTATTTATTAATTTTTATTTTGCCAATCAAACATACAATATATGTTAATTTTACAATAAAATAATATCATGGCTGCGCCTTTTGAGAACAATCTCTCTTAAAGGCACCTTGAATACAACTCAATGGTTATTTTACATACAGTAAGATTATTAAAACATATAATATTATATAATTATAGCTAATGAGGCACAGCCCCAGCCCCGCAGCCACAGCAGGAAGGGGCCAGGTATAATTACCTAGCCACCACCCCGAACCACCCCCCACCCAGACCGCTGTGGGTAGAGAAGACCCCAGCCTTATATACAGTACGGTACCTACATATTGATCAACACCAGAACAGTATCTTAATTTGTTTCCGATATAAAGGTGATTGTAATTTAGGGTTGTGGCAGTTTTATTGTCAAATGTTAAGTAAGATTAATATTTAGACATTAGTGAAGATTTGAGTGATATTTTGAAACTAGGCAGAGTGGGTTTATTTTGTAAGTCAGGAGACAACTGATTCCAAACTTTCGCACCATGGTATTTTATTGATGTCTGGGATTGTCTAGAGGTCATTAGGGGAATATTTAAAGAATTTATATTTCTTAATGCATACCTTTCATTTTCACGATGTCTAAATAATTCCACATTGTTATAGCCATTTAATGCTTTGTATACAAAGATAGTACTGCAAAATATGTTAATATCTTCAAATTTTAAGAGATTAAGTTGTCGAAATAATTCATTGGTGTGAGCATATTTGGATCTAAATGTAATTGTTCGTATAACTTTTCTTTGTGCAACTTCAACAGGTTGTAATTTACTTTTACCCGTCGCTCCCCATACTGTATGACAGTATAAGAGAAATGGATAAATTACTGAATAATATAAAAGCTTTAGGGCATTTAAGTCAAGACATTGGCGTGTTAAGTACAGTATACCACATTGTTTATTTAGTTTATTTGTTACGTCCTTTATGTGTAAGTTCCAAGACAGTTTTCTGTCCACCGTTATCCCCAGAAACTTAACGCTCTCCACTTCTCTCACTGATTGATTACCAAATTTAATTGGTTGCATATCATTTGGAACGTTTTTGTTTCTGTGAAAGACTATAAAGTTAGTTTTATTAATATTTAGTGTAAGTTTATTGGTAGTTATCCAATTATGTACATTCTTAAGTTCATTGTTTATAGAAACAATAAGAGAGCGCAAGTCCCGGTGACTGGCGTACAGAGTACTGTCATCAGCAAATAATATATATTTAAATAACATACTTGAGTTTACAATATCATTAATAAATAAAATGAACAACAATGGACCCAGTATAGAACCTTGTGGTACTCCGTAGGATATTATTTGCATATTAGATGAATTGTCCTTATATTGTACATACTGTTTTCGATTAGGCTAGTTAGATAAGAGTGAAACCATTTGCTAATGGTACCTCTAATGCCATAATGTTCGAGTTTCTTTAGGAGGATTTGATGGTCAACAGTACCGAATGCGTTTGGATAGATCTAAAAATATACCAACTGTAAAATGCTTGTCATCAAAAGATTTGAGGATATCGTTAGTAAATAATGATAAAGCTGACTCTGTTGAACATCCTTTTCCTTTTATAGGTAGTAATAGGCTGTTTTCACATAACATTAAGCCTAGAATAGACGCACATTTATTGAGAGTTTGATAGCCTATTATTGCATATAGAACTCTGGAGAGTATTTGTGTTCTTTGTTCACTGCGAATATACATCAGAGGTTGGAGCTAGCGCTTTCCGTTGTAGCATTTATGCCATTACTAGTCCAATGAATAAGAGCCCTGATATATTTGAACCCCAGTCGTAACAAATGGCGACCTTACCTAGGATTTGGTGAACCTACATTTATTAGCAGGGAACATTTGTTGTTTTGGGGAATATTTTTGCGGGGATCAGCAAGAATAATTTGTTTTTTGCAACATAGTATAGCCCTTGAGTATTTCCGAGAATTTTTGTGTGTATATTGAGGTATAAGAGTTTGGAGTGCTTCTTTTCTGAATATTGAGGTGGGAAATTTTTGTGAGCATCATGTCTTATACCGGATCAGAGGAGAATGGAGACACAGTACGTCATGTCGAAACTGAGGAACAGCAGCATGATGAAATGGTTAATCAGGTGAACTGTGAGGAGGATGCTAGGATATTTTTGCAATGGCCTGTTATTGCCGAGCGGTTGGAGGGTGTGAATCAGTACGGTCTTCAATGCCTGGCCACAGCTATCGGTCATGCGGGTACTAGCAGCATGACCAGGGATAACTTGATAACGTGTGTACTGGGCAGGGTGACTGGTGAGCGAGATGGGTTGAGTGCTCAGAGCCCTTCCGCCATGCTTCCCCTACACTCGACTCCCAGCCATCCCAGTGGTTTGCCGACCCGGGTACGCTTCCACAGGTGGGTGGTGACTGGCAGGGTAGGTTGCCCCTGGGGGGACCACCGGTAATTTCAAACATTGTAGCACCTTCACCTCCTCAAGGGTTAACTCCAGAATTATTGCTTCAGCTCGAATTAGCTAAGATCCAGCAGCAAATAGAATTAGCCAAGATAGAAGAGAGAAAAACTATCAGTCATGAGCACATAGAGCTAGCAAAAATCCAAGCTGAGTCGACTAGGTACTGTGCTGACAGGGACGTAGAGAAGTCGCGAGTAGAGACAACGGGACAGCGACTTGGGGCTGGTAACCGTGCTCATGATCAATCTCTCTCGCACTTATTGAAACTGGTTCCGGTGTTTGATGAGAGTGGGGTAACAGAATTTTGTGCACGCTTTGAAAAGAAGTGCCAGGAACACCAGTGGCCAGAGAATAAATGGGCAGCACTTGTATCCTCTAGATTAATAGGCAAGGGTCTTAAAGCCTACGATGCGTTACCTTTGGAGTCATTTATTGTGTATGAGGATCTCAAGGAGGCTGTCCTGAGTGCATACGAACTGCAACCAGAAACGTACCGTTTGAAGTTCCGGGGTGTAACTAAGGGAAGAGATAGCACCTTTTTGGAACACGCCCGGGACTTGTCCGATGCTATGGGGAACTGGCTCCGATCTGAGAAGGTAACAACATTTGATGGAGTTAAGCAGTTGATGATGTTGGAGCAGTTCTTTAAGAGCACGGGCGGTGATCTAACTTTGAACTTAAAGGAGAAAAACCCAAGAACTCTAGTAGTAGCAGCAGAAATGACTGATCGACGGCTGTCGTTGATTCGGGGTTGCGGGTTCTCACAGAAGTACGATGCAAGTGCTAGGGACCGTTATCCTCCCCCTCCCCGTAGCAATGACACATTTAAACAGAAGAGCCATGAAACTAAAACTGAATCCAAACCTTACACCACACCGTATGTGAAAAGTCAGGGGCCTTTTACATCACAGTATAAGCCGAAACCGAAATTTATGTGTTTTAGTTGCCACCAGGAGGGTCATAAGGCAAATGAGTGCCCTAGTCGACCTCCTCCGGCAGCCGTGTCTTTTGCTCACGGCATTGGAGTGTTCAAGAAGACATCGGAGTGTGTTAGAGGCATTTCTTCCGAGGTAAATACACTGCCAGTGCAGAAGGATCCGGAAGGCTTATTCCCTGTCTGTGATGCCTTTAGTGACCACAGGGGACTCGGTTGTGTGGAGTGGGGGGGTAGAAGACATGAGGTGAGAATTTTGCGTGACACTGGGGCATCGCAAACACTGTTGAGAAATTTAACTGGTAAACCTGTCAATACGGCGCGGGTGGTTGTGGTTCAGGGAGTTAATGCGACAAGGTCATACCCGCTTGTAAGAATGAAGATGGAAGTTGATGGTGTGACTCGGGACCTGGATGTAGGAATTGTGGAGAAGTTACCTGTTGGGGGCGTCGACCTCCTTCTCGGCAACGACTTTGCGGGACCTACTTCTGAGGCTCCACCCTTGGTCGTTGCCGAGAAGCCGGCCGACGTGAGTAGGGAGGAGCAGGAGTGAGTTGAGAAGTGTCCGGTGCAGCCTATGGCGTGTGTTGTCACCGGAGATCCTGCATCCAGGGAGTCACATTCTGGTCAACAATCTTTAGATCAGCGGAGGAAAGGTACTGAAAAGGGATTGAAAGTTGATGCGGTTGAGAGTTTAGTATCAACGGACCTTCTCGGGGACTCATTATTAGGACCACATTTCGAGTCTGGAGAAGACCCAGTAACTGTTCCTGAAAAGGCAGAGGATGGGCTTAAAAAGACGAAAGAGTTGAAGGAGGACAGTGATGCACAGTCGGGAGATGTAGCAACAAGGTACCCTGACGCATACCCTATGAGAAATGGGTCGGCGAAGACGGTGGTCCGAAGCTTGCTAGTGTATTTTTCCCGGTATGGTTACCTGCAGGGGATTCAGTCAGTCCAGGGACCCAACTTCACTTCTAGCCTCTTTGTTCAAGCAATGCCGCAGCATGGGATTGTTGGGGTTGTGTCATCTGCATATCATCCGGAGAGCCAGGGTGTGTTAGAGCGATGGCACTCAGCCTTGAAATCTGTGCTTCGTTGTTGTTGCTTTGAGAGTGGGAAGGATTGGGATCTTGGCCTGCCATGTGTTTTGTTTGCTGTGCGGGAGGTACCTGGGGAGAGTTTGGGATTCAGCCCTAATGAGCTCGTCTTTGGACACCGTGTCAGAGGGCCTCTCCATATGGTTGAAGATGTATGGGAGGGCGCAGAAAAAACCTTGTTCTATGCTCAAGTGTGTCCTCAACAGTCGAGAACGGATGTTGCGCAGTCTGGAGTTGACTGGCCGTAATTTGACTAGCTCTCAGGCCCTCAGGAAGGACAGGTACGACCTCAAGGTTGAACTCAGGGAGTTTCACGTGGGTCAGGAGGTGTTGATTCTACTGCCCCTTATAGGTCACCCCTTATCTGCGAAGTACACTGGTCCTTATAGGGTGGTGGAGGAGCTATCAGACCTGGATTACTTGGTAGCCACTCCAGACAGACGGAAGCGCAATCAGTTATGTCATGTTAATCTCGTGAAGGAGTATGGGAGGCACCCCCTGAGCCTCTCACTGTGCCTGTGATGATGTTTGGCAGTCAAGGTGGAGAAGGATAACGGGACAGTCAAGCTCAGGTGGAGGATAACTGGAAGGATAAGAAGTTCAAATGGGCGCCTGAGTGTGAGAAGGCGTTTAGAGAAGTAAAACACCTGTTGTGCACTCACCCGATCCTCAGGGCCCCTGACTTTAGCCTACCTTTCCAACTAGCAACGGATGCTAGTGGTGTGGGGGCTGGTGCCGTCCTTGTGAAAAAGGACGATGATGGGCTGGAGCATCCTGTTAGTTTCTGCTCGGAGAAGTTCAATTCAGCCCAGGGGAGCTGCTCTGTTGTCGAGAGGGAGCTGCTGGCAATTGTACTTGCTCTGAGGCATTTCGAGGTCTATGTTCCAGCCTATGGTCCGGTCGTTGTAGTTTACCCAGATCATCACCCTCTCAAGTTCTTGGACCAGTTTCACAATCGGAATATGAGGCTGACCAGGTGGTCACTAAGGTTACTGGTATATAACCTGGACATACGCCATATTGCCGGTTGTGACAACGTGGTTGCAGATTGTCTTTCAAGGGTATATGATCCTGGGTAGATTGACACACGGGTAGCCTCCTGCTTTAGTTTGAATAGTATTTTGCGCTTGGTGCTTGTTGGCTCGCGGTTGTAGCCCAGCGTATTGGGTCGTAAAGCAGGAGTTGAGCGTTTGGTATAGAAGAAAAAATAGGCTTGCCTCTATAGTGCAGCCGAAATAAACAAATTAAAAACATAAAAATCAAATAAAAACTCTTTCTTTGATAGTTAAATTTGTTCAGTATGTTATAACAGTAATTCTGAGTTGCACTTCTCTCAGAATGCTGGGCTAGAGAAGCTCGCTCTTGAGGAGCATAACTACATATAATTTAACCTATTGTGTTGGGGAGGGTTATAATTTTGTAAAATGTTTTGTTGAAGAACTGTGCCAGATATTTTACTGCCTCTGGGTGATGGGAAGTAGAGATATAGCATGGGTTCTAAGCAATCAGATTTCTGTGAGCCTTGGGCCCCTAAGAAAAATCTTTGGGGGGGAGGGGTGTGACGTTAACCACTCCGTTAGAACTGCATGGCTTGTCCTACAGTGACTCGCTAGGATCGCCAGGGCAGTGGATGTGGCTACAGTTGATGTATTATTGTGTGCTTTATTTCATATGAAAGCTCGTGTCATGGGCAGTCCAGAAAGGCTCTTTGTTTTCGCCCATGTCAAGGCTTTATATATTTAATTGCAAAGTATATGTTTTATCATTAAGTAGTAATGATAGGAATTGAGAGAGAGAGAGAGAGAGAGAGAGAGTAGAACAGAGTGAGAGGAGGCGCGTAGTGTTTTGCTATACTCGATGACGTCATAGCTGGCTGGCCTCGTGGGGATTCGTTGAGGGAGTTTTTTACCATGCTTTGTGACGTCATGTTTGGCTGGCTTCTTTAGTATTGGCTGAAGGACTTGTTACCGCTTTTTTCCCACACGGCTCGACCTAGTGCTAGTATATATACAGCTCCCTTGCCACTTTCTCTCTCAGATCTGGTTTCTAGAACGCATCCCTCTTATCCTTTGATACCTGTCTCCCGCACTGCACCTGAGAATCTTTTCCTCTACCTATCTCTCTCATTTTCCATATCTGTCACCACCTTTTATTAATATTATACCCCCTCTGGTTAACTCTGCAAAATCAGCTTAATGCTGGCCAGTTGTATTGTGCGTTAAGGTCTGATATAACCTATGTATGTTAGTTGTTAAGATAAGTTGATCACGAAGCATTGGTTAGCATTCATATAGTTCAGTACTGCTTCCTATAATTATTAGTGTTCTGCTGGATTAGATAATGCTAGACTAGGGGTCTGATATTATAAGGTATTGTTTCCAATGGGTGCTGGCTTTAGTTAAAAGCTGTATGACATACCTGAGAACTGGAGTTGATTGAGTAAATTCTAGTCTGTGTGCCATTGAGAGTAGAGCATGCACGAATGAGGGCTTTTTGCCTATACCATTCTGCACTGTTCTAAGCTCGTTGTTTGTCTTTGAGGTACGCCAGGAGAACGCTTAATACTTCGGTATTAAGGTTTCTCAAGAGAGCTACCCTTCATTATAACGTAATATTTGACGCACAGACTTGAGATTTGCACTAGCCTATGCGGCATGCCATGCGCACTAGTATCTCGTATCATTGACTCTAGCTAGACTTTATCAATCATAGTAGACATTAAGTATATTAAACCAATTACTCTTATTATGCATACCCATTTATGATTACACAAGCATTTCGCAGCCTAGTTTGATGTATTGAGACACAAACGACTTAGGCTCTTTTTGTTGATAGGAATACTGTATTGCCGTGGCGAGTATTATTATTGTTGTAGTGTTTAGGATATTCTTGGCTCCGACTGCATTATATATTCTGCCTTTTTGTGAGCATAGCCTGCTCGAGCATTGTTCCGCTGCCTGCCTTTTTTGGGTTCCATTTCCGATTCGAGCATCTTTATAGCATCTAACATTTAAAGAAGATTCCTTGTTAGTGTTGAAGGACTTTAGTGCACTTTCTTTCATGCAGGAGTGCCTGACATTTATTGATTAAAGTAACGTAAGCTGTAACCTCTCTTACCACCTTACTTTGCATACCATATCCAAGCACCTTCGGTTATAGGTAGTAATAGGCTGTTTTCACATAACATTAAGCCTAGAATAGATGCACATTTATTGAGAGTTTGATAGCCTATTATTGCATATAGAACTCTGGAGAGTATTTGTGTTCTTTGTTCACTGGGAATATACATCAGAGGTTGGAGCTAGCGCTTTCCATTGTAGCATTTATGCCATTACTAGTCCAATGAATAAGAGCCGTGATATATTTGAACCCCAGTCGTAACACGCCGCCCCGACGGCGTCATTTATCTCCCTTAGGTCTTGCATGGTTGCCGCTCGACCCCGTCCAGTTGCCGTTAGGCGGCATGCCCATCCATAGTGCCCGCCGTGGGCATCCCGTCCCTCGATCACCCACGTTACTCGGCAGTGGTTTCCCACTTCTATCGCCACTTCTTAAGTCGTGGAGCGTCGGCACTTAATTCAGCATAGTGTGACACTTGCTTAAGCAATACTGCTGCCACCAGCAAATGCATGAAGGGATACTGTATGACCATACACAGTTCTCCGTGCGAACTTAATACAACTACAAAGAACCAGATCAGCTACAATTTCCAGCCATTCAGTTTTCAGGTCATCAGAGAGATTGCTGGAAAAAATATTCTAAACCTTATGGACACTAGCAACAAGATACCAAAATAATCAAAGAGTTTGGCAGCAAATCTCAAACACTCACACTTTGTAACAAGCTCAACCGAAGTATATTGAACTCTAAAAGAAAGAGAATCAGGAGTCGTCTTCCATACCCGCCCAAGAACTGTCACCAGTTCTTGCGGTTCAGCAGCAACACCATTCTTTTGTAACACCCTTCTCAATACGTGATTATTGGCAGCCCATTGACGTATGAACAAGTGGGCATTGTCCATAACTTATCGAGCCATTCTATGTGCACCGACAAGGGAATCTTCATCGTCTCCAGTACCTTGGAGATTATCGATATATTGCCAGGCTCTAACTTCCTGCACCAGCAGTGGGTCTACATTGAGAAGGGAAAGCTTTTTTAAGATGGTTGTGTTCAGCAGAAACTAGAGCAAGTAGCACCGAACAGTACAACTCTGAACTGATAACAACGTAGAGGTGAATCCAAACGAAGAGGTTGCTTCAGCCACATAAACCTAGTGTAATTTCTGTCGTCTTCATGCAGCTTCAACATCAAGAAAGCCTTCTCGATGTCACTGACCCACGCATACTGATGCAGACGGAATCGTAACAAGACTTGAACTAAATCCGGTACCACAGATGGTCCCGTGTGTAGGCAGTCATTCAGACTAGGTTTGTACATATTAACCTTAGCGGAACAATCAAACCCAATGCGCACCGGAGTAGTCCTGCTTTCCTTCACGATACTGTGATGCGCCAGATAGTGACAGAATCAGAGTCATCGAAAGGCACCTCCTCGATAAAACAATTGGTGAGAAATTACCTACGAATATGGTTAACAAAATCTAGACTCAGTAATAAATCTCTTCTGGAGTCCTCGTAATCTATCCACAGTCAAACCTTCGTTGGTGGGCAACTGTCCCTATAATTCTATCCAGGGCAGACGTACCTGATACTGTTGACTCAGGATCGTACACGACGGTTTCCTCATATATAGTCAAAGCTAGTCGTTTTGTGAATGTACTTTAGGTGATATACCAATATGGCTTAAATCCTACAAAGCACTTAATTCTTCTTTACATGGAATTGTCCAGTAGACATATACTGATCTACTGGGGTTACTGCCACTTTGAGTATTGTAACAACCTCAGTGCTGGAGCTGGAAGTGGCTGCCGCATATGAACCACTAAGTACAGTACGTACCAATATTTGGTTGGAAGTAGAACCATATTGCAACTTGGCACTTAGGTGGAGAAAGGTCATTGAAATGCATAAAGTATGCTGCCTTCACTCTATCGGGATGCCCAAAGGTTTCCTTGAGTACTTCTACGGCGGGGGCATAACTTGCAATTTCAACGAGACACTTTTATATGCCAGCTTTTGAATTGCACTTAAGTCAGCCTTCTTGCGCACCCAATCAAAACATATCCCAAAACCCAGTCCATAATATGGAGTCGCCGGCAAAGGTGGGCAGAGTTAGGTGCGGCAATTTAACACCTTGATGCCATATTATGCTTGGATCGAGAATGATCTTCGGTTTTACACAGTTTCTCCTATAAACTGGTTATTACTCCAAAGATGTCCACTAAATGGATGGTATCTTCTTGGTTCTCTTTAACACAATTACTACAGCAATTGTCTTATGACAATTGCTTGGTATGCACTGTACCGTACAGGGATTTTGAACAAAAAGTGACCTGCATTACCTGCACATTTTCATGTATAAACAAGAACTAGAACGTAAGGGCAGGTAACCCCGAAAGGAGTTGAAATAGGGGAGCTATCCCCCCGCCAAAGGCGGCTCTCTAGGGCCTTTCCTAGCTGATGCTTAGAGGATTGGGTTCTAGTCATGTGGTGATGGGCTGGTCTATCTGAGTGAGAGCTGAGCGACCTCTGCCATACCCATACCTTACTCTGACTGTTCCTTTTACTTATATATCTTCTAAATCTCAAGTGACGGCGTCTTTTCCGTGGATTGACCTCCCTAGATTGGGAGCCAATGCGTCACATTTTTTCCCTTGCCCCTCAACTTGTCCTTCATAATTGCTGAGGGGCACAGGGCCCTGGGTGGGACTTTGGTTTCCCGGGCGTTTCTGCACCCTCCTCAGCTCCCTGCCTTGGAGTGGCTTCGGTCACCCGGGCTTTGTTAGTGGTAGGTAGGGAGGGTTTTGTGGGGGCACTCGTTTATGCATTGGCCTTGCTCGGGACCTTGGGACTGTTCGGCCAGACAGCCTGTGGAACAACAACAACAACAACAACTAGAACGTAATTCAATTATATACCCCTGTAAGTAGAGGAATAGACCTTTCCAATGACACCAGACTCTTGCCTGTACAACCATTGGTTGTCGTAACGATTTTGCAAAGGTGGCGCAAAATCAGTCAAAATTAGCGGTTTAGAGCAGTTTTCGCTATTTCCAAGTCTACAGAGGAGTGGGAGATGCTGTGAGATTACCTCAGTGTTCGCCCTGGTATGCTGGGCTTTGAATGTAGTGGTTCCGCACTGCTTTAACTCCTTCAGACTCATATGACGCTAGAGCGTCATATGGACTTATCTACATAGCTCTTTAATAATTTATATGACGCCCTAGCGTCATATGGAGCTCAGTAAGTCTGGTAAGTTAGATGAAAATCTGTCGGTTGGTGGCAACCCCAGGTTTTCCGACAATTCTAACGGTCAACAGTGTGGTTTTGACAGTTGTGTGGTGCAGTGGCAATGATACCGGGCTCCCGCCTCCATGGACTTACTGGAACATAATATGTCTGAAGGAGTTAACTCGTTTGCCTGCCTGTCAGGCCACGTAGTATGCAGATTTTTTGGCGATTGTCATATGACAATTGCCGCAGTTATGTCCTTAGTATGCTCGCAATCACTGAGTTGATATAATTGGCGTTACATGTATAAAGCGGCAACAATTCATTTTGGTCGGCTTCCTATTTAGTCACCTGTGTCTGCTTGGGCTAGGGCATCCATTATGCCACCTTTACTCATATGCAAATGGGGGCTGCTTAGTACAAATTGCCTGAAACAAGTAAAGAATATCTCCTGCCGATCAAACTCGGTTCGGACCTAACCAAAAACGTGAGCGATGGTATACCAGGAAGATAGTAAAGCTAGAAAAACATAGTTATATACATCAAAGGGATAGCACACATGCCAAAACATTTATAATTAATATATCTTCTGAAATTCAAACATTGGAAGTCGACTAAGACAATGGTTAATTTGTGGTTAGGCCAACATAGCAAATCACAAACAATATAATTTTGTTAGGTTTCATAATTTGAATTTAGGGGACTAGGCTAACTTTATAGAGATATTATTTAATTTATAGGGTTAAACTAACTTAATTCAAAGAGCGCGATAGAGTGTTAGGCTAACCAAAAGAATATTCGACATTACCGCTAATCTACGAAGAATATTTGACATATTCGCAATCCACCAGTGTCTCCTCATTGGCACCGAAGAACAAACAACAGCACCTTGAACAGCCGATCTGAGGCTGGATAAGTGAGATGTACGCCAGCTGCCGCTAACTCAGCCGCCACTGTATTCATTGAGAAGTAACACCTGCGGGTACATAAAATTTCTATTCAGCCAATGATTCATTGTATTCTTCAGTTTGTTAAACTCGTCAGTGTCGATGCCCCGTGGGTTTTGCATGCTTATATGTGTATGGGCAATGTAGATATGTGCGTGCATGGAAGTTTGCATGCATGTTTCGTATGTGTGTTGGCATGCGTATGGAGTGTGTATATCCTGTCTGAAATAAAAGGAAGGAAAAGTGGAGGATTATGAATGAGAAGGTGCGAATGTATACTGATTTGTGTTAACATTTGTTTGTGTTTCTTGAGTGAATCAAATATATATAGCTGGAACGGAACATTTTAGAACCCAATAAAATTAATACTGTGTTATGATCACCAGCAAAAATCAATCCCCATGTCCCCTCTGACGAACTATGTGCACCATTAATTGTGTGGTATAGTGATTACTATGCTCTGTTGGGTCCTATTAAGCTGGTCAATGGGGTGGACATTATTTTCACTGCCACTGTCACCTCCCCCCCCCCCCCCCACACACACACCCCATCTTTTCATCACAGTATATATTTTTTTTGCTATGCTCAATTCAACCCACAGATAGGCCAGCACGCCTTGCATTCATCACCTCAACACCAGCATACTCATAAAAACAACACAGTACCCCTCACAAGTACCATCCTCTGCGAAGCAGCTGAAATCACAAGTCCTGCCCCCAGCTGCTACATCACCCGCTCCGCCCTCCGGCTCCTCAGGAAATACCCAGCCAGTCTTACCTGTACTGCTGCTCCCCCTCTCACCTCTACCTGATTCACCAGAAACAATACGACACAAAGTCAGATCGCAGGTGAGGGAACAAGAAAGACTTTCATGCCCTCAGCCCTGGGACCCCCAGGAAGAAAATAATCAGGACATAACTCTAAACCGGACCAGCACCCATCCGCCCACTTTCACCAACACAAGCTCACTCAAATAGGTATCCTGTGGAGGGTCGAATAAGTACCCTTTCAGCAAAAATGATGTCTTGAATTCCTATCACGGTCCCGTATAGTCTCTTGACGGGCCCATTAGGTGTCCTGTGGGTCGGAAACACTCGCATAAACGAGGTGTCTAGGTATCCTGACACAACAAAATCACCTCACAGTGTACCTGATTAAGACTTGTCGAGGAAGTAGTATGTAAATACTCTACCAAAGTGACTTGCCCTGTGAAGAAGAAGAACCGCAAAATAATGTATGCCCCTGCACCTGCAGTGGGCGTGAAACAAAAGGACATCACCCAGCGTTCCCCTACCACACCGAGAAGTAATCAGTCCTGGGATTATATATCCTTGTGATCCTCGGAATTAAACTCAAACTTATACAGTATCCACTCTATCCATTACTTTCATTGACCAAATCGGTTTATTATTTAGTTTTATGAACAAGTCCATCTATGTGAATCTTGGCTTGAATATATTTGATTAACGTGGAATATCTAATGATGATGTCGGACAGGTTGTGAGAGAGGTCCGACATCATTAGATATTTGTCATTCAGAGAGGTTTCATAATAGTACCAGCACGATTAAAAATCGTATCACTTAGCCAAGTTGGCGGAGGGGGGGGGGGGGGGAGTGTAAAATAGTCATGGTTGAAGCCTAAGCAACTCGCCACGGGTTCGACGGCATAGTCCTCCACGAGACTATAACCTTGTTCTTCAAATAAGAACTATGGTTGCTTTCCTTATATACGCTCATGGACGAGTGGTTATGGTGCCCAAATCTTTCACATATACCTGGGGTAAGTGGGTTCGAATCCTGGTCAGGATACCTCTCTATTAACGTGGAAGCCTCCGTAACAAAACCATGCTACTTACACATGATACTTAGCTAGCTTCCGTCCCTTTTCACCATGTCAAAATATCTTATCTGTTTCGGGTGGATGGGACTTGTTAGCCTTGGTCGGCAACCCATCTAGGGGAGACAACCTTATACAAATCCGGAGTGCTTACATAAGGGTTAAGCAGGTTAGTGGGTGGACTAGCCGAATACTACTGTAGAAAAATTGTGCTAAAACGATACATACCGTAGAGGGCCTCGGGGTCGGACGGGTCCTAAATTGAGGGGTCATTCCTGTAAGTCCTTCAGTAAACTGGCATGGGCTGTCCCTCTTACAGCGGATATGTCCACTTGGGGGCCTTCTGTCTATGGCCACCCTCATTAAGGGGAGTAAGACGTCCGTCATTGATATATATAGATAATATCTTATTGTATTCCACAGGTTCTACCCATCTTTCTTGTGCCACTATCATTACTATTGATTCTCACTTTCAGTTATTCAGTGTATGTTAGTTTAGTCAATACTCTATTAAGTTCTTGTCTCCTAAGTATATTGTCACACTATTTGGAACTTAGTTAATAATACCTTGTATACTATATTTGTGTACTGTTCAAGTCTTAGCCATCCCTGTTGCTTGAGGACCCGCTCACTTAACCCGTAAAATATGATAGGCCTCAAGAAAATCTCTACTATGTAAATATTGGAAAGAGGAGGAGGCGAACGCAAAACAACCACCAATCATGTTGCAATCATGGGCGGAGGAGATCATGTTTCCCTCCCTTCGTCCTCCCGCTCTCAGTCCCGACTTATGTATTTGACTTTATTCTTTACAAACTTGTTCTCTACACCTACATTCTGGGTCTTGATTCCTCACATGTGTCTTGTATATGCACATGGCTCAATCAACATGTGGCACAATAATATTGCTTTATATGGGAGATACAAGGGATATTACGAATATCCTCCCCTTCCTTCACCCTCTCCACCACTCAGGTATAAGAAGTGTTAATTAATAGGAATGAATGGAGAATGCTTGTGAGTAGATGAGTCATAACACAGTCGTAGGGAGAAGGAATCGGGCGCCAATTTGACTAGAAATATAGTTTATCAGGCTCATGGCCCAGGGTGCCGGTATATATGAAGAGCCATGCCTCAAAGTAATGTGGGCGGGCATTGTGGTGTCGTTCCGCTGCGTGTCTGCCTGCTGAGACCGGAACCTCTCCAGGAGGTCTGGGACCTAGCGATTACTGGAGGACTTTGTGATTCTTGGTCTCTGGGTATTCTCCTGGGCGACCTAGATGTATGTGAGTTGTTTTATTTATTGTTTTTATTGTTATTTCTCTTCTGGTTCTGTCTCGAGTCGGCCACCCACAGCTATGGGGTATGTGCCTGAGTACATACATACGTACAGTAAATACATACATACATAACCAAACACACAAACACACACACATAACGTCGTAAACACTGTCATACAGATATGTTCACTTACCCATAAATATATACCATAAACATTCAACACACACCATAATAACATCCCCACAACTAATTGAAGAATAACATAATTATATAAACACACAACGTAACTGAATAAAGTAAAACAATGTGATCATTATATATAGCCTACCCTCATGCTTATAAACATATGCACTTTAATTGACACATATCTAGTAATGTATGTATCCAAGTACTTGCACGGTTAACTCGATATAGCACACATAAACACTCAATATTTTATAAACATACACAAACTATTCTTACTATGTGATACTTTCTGTGTTTTACAATATAAAATAGGTATATTAGCTACACACAGCCCCAAATGGATAACAATATTTGGCGTTACGTGTTTTCTGTTTTACTTTGCCCGAGAGCACACACACACACACACACACACACACACACACACACACACACACACACACACACACACACACGTCAAAACAAATGTCAGTCGTTGTACTCTCGCCCGTTCAGCAGAATGACAATCTTGGTCACCTGTTCTACCAGAGGAAATAGGAGGGCGATGGGATTTTTTTTTTTTTTTTCTATGTGAGTGAGGAAGATAAAAGGCAGAAATGCTTGTAGCAAGTGCCTCCCGTAGAGTTGAAAGAGTGACAGGGCCAAAATCAAAGGACGTTCAAGCCAAAATGCCTGGACACATGGAGTTTGAAGCAATTTAATTCATAGGAAGAGGGAAAGACTGATTCTGGGAGAAAGTTGCAGACCTCAGCAGTTGAATAGAAGAAAGACTAAGAATAACGTTTCACTCTTGGGTTGGAGAGTTGCACAGATTAGGGGTGGTATTGTGTTGCAAGATGGGTACTGTACCCTACGTAGAGGAGGTGGTATACATTGAGAAAGCTCTGAGGAACATTAATTATTGTAGTAACGATAGAATAGCGAGAGAGATGAAATATTGCGGCGAAGAGAGAGAGATTGGAGAGAGTTGATGAGTGGACAGGAGTTAATGATACAAAAGGCTTTCCTTTCTACTGTGTTGAGGAGTGCTGTGTGAGAGGATCCTCCCCACACATGTGAACAATACTCAATTCAAGGATGCACTGTGCCCCTGTACAGAGCAAGAAGCTGTGCAGGGGTAAATAACCCCATGAGGCGGTTGAGCACACCGTGCTTCTGGGAGGCTGCCTTAGCAAGACTTGTAATATGGTCCTTCCAAGTGAGAGCAGAGAAAAAGGGACACCGAGAATATTGAGAGAAGATGAAGGATTGATTTTTGGATTGTTGAAGTGTAAGGGATAGTCCTCTGGGAGTTCCGGACGGGTAGTAAGATGAAGAAATTGGGTTTTGGAAGCATTAAAGGCAACAAGGTTTTCTCTGCCCCAATTGAAATAGTAGCTAGATCAGAAGATAGGTATTGCATGGTTTCATTAAGTTTGTTTTTGAGGGATTGCTGGCTGGGGTGTTCAGGAAAACTAATTGTGTAGTGTAAGGTAGAGTCGTCTGCGTAGGAATGGATGGGACTGGAGGTCTATCTATCTATCCATTGCCTGACGCTGTGATCCCCGAATGGCTGGCCACGAACGAAACGCCCCCATGCACCTTCTTTTCCCAGTCAGTCGATACCCCTCCTCCCAACCAGCACCGCCTTCATCCATATACTTCTTCACTCCATCCTTCCACCTCTCTTTCGGTTTACATCTCCCTCTCTGTCCTTCCACCTCACTCTCATACACCCTCTTAGTTATTCTCTCACTTCCCATACGTTCCATATGGCCGAACCATCTCAAGGTATTCCTTTTCACACTTTCCACCACATCTACCTCCACACCACACCTCCTTCTTACCTCCTCATTCGTCTGTCTATCCCTCCATGTAACTCACCACGCACTTGTCAAGTAACTCATTTCCACCCATTTCACTCTTGGTCTGAGTCTCTCCAGCAACATCCATGCTTCGCTTCCGTAATTCAGTGTCGGGATTACCACACTGTCATGCAAGGACTTCTTCACTTCCATACTGACCACCCTATGTCTTGTTACTGCTTTCAGTATTCCTAAAACCCTCTTCCCCTGTTACACCGTGTCCCGCACTTCTTCATCCATAGTATCATCTTTACTCAACACACTGCACAGATACTAAACCCTTGTTTAGCGGGACCCGACTTAAGTCGGCCAAGAGAACCAAGGACTAAGTGGCCGGGCCCGACTTAAGTCTGTGTGCAATTTTTGAGCAATAATGGCTCTGAGAGAGAGACGAGCGATGGGAGGAGCGTAGATCGGCTCATGACCGCTCGGCACAGGTCCCGCACGACTACTGATGTTCCCTCCACACACATCCACACTCACTGCCTCGCTACACAGGGAATTATGTAAGGATATTACCATATTTTAGGGATTTTGCACTCGTCTTGCACGATCGTTGCAAGAGAACGCATGGTCGTAGAAGGATGGTTCTGGTGTAATTCGAAAGCTCAATTTATGCCCTTTCAGGAATACATAATTGTATTACGCTCTGGCTATTGTTTATGCATGAAAAAGAACACGGAAACAAGGTCGTTTAGGGTAAAACTACCCACTTGGCGGGTAGTAGAAGTTACTCACGGGCCCGCTCTTAGGGCGTTAAATGAGCTGACAATCTCCATAGCCTGACCATTCAACTTCACCTCTCACTCTGTGGCTTCACCCCTTTCGAAGACCATAACATTGCTCTTCCCCGCATTTACCTTCAGATTCCATGATGTAGAAATAGTAGAAAAATTTAGAAATAGTTAAACAATTTGCAAACGACAAATTAGCGGAGCTATGTCAAAAAAGTGTTAAATATAGAATTGGAAGGATAAAGTAACATTTGACAACATTTTAAAAGATATTCCTTTTTCAGTTAATAGATTAAAAGATAAATTGTTAAAAACTAAACGCTGCGATGGGAGGGAGCTAGAAGCATGGTCAAAATTATTGATTAATTAATTAGAAATAAAGTGTTCTTAAAAAATGAATTTAATCTTTCTGATTTTGTAAACTATAATTATAATAAACCTAAAAAATATTTAATACATTTGCATAAACATTTTGTAATCACTACTGTAGATAAAGCCAGCAATAACAATAGCTTCATATTTAAGAAATTGTATCTAGAAAACATGAAAAAGAACTAGGCATTAAAGGTAATAAATTTCATAAAATTATTTGCGGTATTTCTGTTTATGAAATTCAGGAAAATTTAATTGTTGATAATTTAGTTAATGAACATACTAATAAAAATATAACCTTTGATATTAAACTTTCTGATAAGAATGAATGCATTGTTAAATTATTCATGTTACCCAAATTTCATAAAAGACCTTATAAATATCGCTTTATTGCCGGAGCAAAATTTGCTACCACTAAAACTTTGTCAAAACATGTCGTACATTGCTTAAAATACATTAAAGGTACTCATAAAAGATATTGTAATACCATCAAGAATAGAACTTGCGTTAACTATTATTGGAGTGTTGACAATTCAATAGAAGTTATTGATAAACTTAATACCATGCGGAAAGTTACCTCAGTACATAGCTTCGACTTTTCAACTTTGTATACCAATTAGCCTTTAGATTTAGTATTTTCAGAACTTTGCTTTATTATAGATTTGCATTTTGACAGATTTGAAAGTAGTCGTAATCGTTACATAAATGTTAATTCATATTTTAATAATGCATCACTTAGCTCTACTCCCACTAGTTCAGTATATTTTGATAGAACTAAACTTAAAGATGCCCATATATTCCTCCTTTTGAATACTTATGTTAGATTCGGGCCCGACATTTTCAAACAAATATTAGGAATTCCTATGGGTGGAAATGCTAGCCCATAAATTGCAGATTTATTCTTGCTTGCTTTAGAATTTAAATTTATGAAAAACTTAGTTGACAGTAGCAAGAAAAATAACATTCCAGAAAAATTAGCACTTGCTAAATTGTTAAGTAATAATAGTAGATATAGGCCTATTGATGATATTCTTGTTTGTAATATGTTAAATTTTAATCAAGTCGCAAAACAAATTTATACAAATTCCATCCCCCTCACACAAGGTAACGTAAATGATGATGTTGAAAATATTCTTGAAATAAATATACAGATTGTTAATGAACAATGCACACTTAAAATATACCACAAAGTTGACGATTTTAATTTTAACGTAATCAACTTTCCTTTCCCTAATAGTATTATCGATAGTAAAATAACGAATAATTGTTATTATTCCCAGCTAATAAGATTTTGTAAAATGTGTACCAGAGTAGAAGACTTTTGGGATAGAGCTAGGTAAATTATTACTATTTCCGCCCTCAGTTGATCGTGCTTTTGTGCCTCTAATCACAATACACATACAGCAATACACACAACTACACCATCACGACGCTCTTATCGACATCATGACTGACTGATAGATAAGCCAACCGGCGGACTTCTATGTTATGGAGAACCAATAGTACACTAAATAGCAATACCTACTAATGGATCATATTGAACAAGAAGAAATGTTAGGTCAGGTCATATGTCACAGGAAGTCTGAAACGGAAAAGAACATTACTGGGGAAAGATGATGGGTGGGATGCAGAACTTGGGCAGGTGCAACGATGTGACCCTGCATTCCGGCTCTAACCATCGCTTGGCTAGCCTTGCCAGTTTATTCTTGCATCCTGTTATATGTCCCCTTGTTCATTGCCTTAAAATCCCTTACTGGTAGCTAATTCCCGGGTCTGGGCACCAATGTGGTAAACTATCAATGGAAGTTAAATATTACTAAGCTATAATGAATCAAATAAAATCAATCTAAATGAATACTCTATATCTAAATTGAATTCAATCTGAAACAAGCTAATTTATATCCAAAGGTCTCACATAATAAATGTATATAATTATATATAATTATATAATAGTAATAACGAACATTCTGATAGCGTAGATTTTCCGTCTAGGTCCAGTAGTTCAACAGGTAAAAATAAATTAGTTAAAAACAATAGAAAAATAGTTGCAAATACAAGTAATAGTTTGAGTGTTTATTATACAAATTGCAGGAGTTTATGTAACAAAATGAACGAACTTAGAGCACTGGTTAGCAAAGAAAATATAGACATAATAGCGCTAACTGAAACATGGATTAATACAGAAACCAGGCATTTTTTAGCAGAATTTGATATACCGGGATATAGTTTGTTTAAATATGACCGAACAAGTAAGAGGGGTGGCGGTATAGCAGTGTTTGTCAGGAGTTCATTAAAAAGCTGTACTAAATCAGGTATTAGAGTAAATAATGAAAATGAAAGTGTTTGGGTAGAAGTTAACGAAGGTAGTGAGACTTTAGTTATTGGAGTTATGTATAGACCGCCAAATATGAGTAGAAATGACGGAACATCATTATGGGAGGAAATTAAAATAGCATCAAGGCTTAGCAACGTGTGCATTATGGGGGATTTTAATTTCCCTAATATAGATTGGCAGCAACAAATAGGCGACTCTGATTCAAAGGAGTTTATTGAGGTAGTACAAGATAGTTTTTTATCTCAATTCATAGATAAGCCGACTAGAGGTGATAATATTCTCGATTTAGTTTTCAGTAACAATGAACATATGATAAATAGTGTAGAAATCGGGGACCACCTAGGAAATAGTGATCACAATTCTGTGTATTTTAATATACAATGGAAAGGTAATATCAGAGAGAATACAACATTAATACCTGACTTCAGAAAAGCCAATTATGGTGGGTTAAGAGAAGCCCTGTTAGCGGACCCTATGGTCAAAAAAATAAGTCGATCCAGGTGTCCAAATGAGTGTATCCTTTCTCAGGCACCTGTCATCTTAAGTCAGGAGGAGACGTCAAACTTGGTAGATACATACGATAATTTTATCAAGTCAGTATTCAATGCGCAAAATAAATATATCCCCAAAAGAAAATTTAGATCAACACAGAACCAACCCAAATGGATGAATAATAGACTATTAGATCTTCTAGGAAAAAAGAGAGGAATATATAGAAAAATTAGAAAAGGCGAAATTCACCTACTTGCTTACTATCAGAATCTATCAAGACAGGTAATAAATAATATTAGGAAAGAAAAAAGAAATTATGAAATTAAGGTTGCCAATGACTCAAAAAATAATCCTAAAGCTTTTTACCAACTATATAAATCCAAGGGTAGAGATGTAATTGGTCCCCTTAAAACTTCGATAGGAAAATTGACAGAAAGTGATTTAGAAATGTGCAGTACATTAAATAGTCAATTTCTTTCCGTTTTCACTAATGAAAATTTGGCACAGTTTCCAGAAGTCCGTAAGGTATACAGCGATAGTATAGAAAATAGGTTAAGTACGGTTACTATAAGTAGAAATGATGTGGTTAAGGAAATTGACAGACTGAAACCTCATAAATCGCCTGGTCCTGATGAGGTATATGCTAGAGTATTAAAAGAATGCAGAGATGAGTTAAGTTATCCATTAACATTTCTATTTAACAAGTCATTAGAAACAGGTATAGTTCCAGAAGCTTGGAAGCTTGCAAATGTAGTTCCGATCTTCAAAAAAGGTGATAAATCAATAGCATCCAATTACCGTCCCATTAGTCTCACTTCAATCATAGGAAAACTACTAGAGTCAATTATTGCTAGGAAAATGAGAAACCACTTAGACACATTTAACTTAATCAATTCTTCTCAGCATGGATTCACTCAGGGACGGTCTTGCCTTACTAATTTGCTTAGTTTTTTCTCAGAGGTATATGAAGCAGTAGATAATGACAAGTCATATGATATTATATATTTAGATTTCAGTAAAGCTTTCGACAGAGTCCCTCATGAGAGATTGATGAGAAAGGTTGAGGCACATGGAATAGGTGGGGCATTGTTAGGATGGATTAGGTCATGGCTAATTGGTAGGAAGCAGAGAGTCAGCATAAATGGTACCAAGTCAGAATGGGGAGCAGTCAAAAGTGGTGTCCCCCAGGGACCGGTATTAGGTCCCCTGTTGTTTCTTATATACATAAATGACCTAGATTTAGGTATAACTAGTAGGATAAGTAAATTCGCAGACGATACTAAAATAGGGAGATCAATTGATTCAGATAGCGATATAGAGTGCCTCCAAAGGGATCTAGATACCTTACATGAATGGTCAGTAAATTGGCAGATGAAGTTTAACATTGACAAATGCAAGGTATTAAAGATAGGGAAGATGCAAACAAATGTTAATATAAACTAGCTAATTTAGAATTAGAAAATTCAGACTGCGAGAAAGATCTAGGTGTGTTTGTTAGCAATGATTTGAAGCCTAGAAAACAGTGTATAAGCGTTCGTAATAAGGCAAACAGGATTCTCGGGTTCATCTCTAGGAGTGTGAGTAACAGAACTGCTGATGTTATCTTAAAACTTTACTTGTCATTAGTGAGACCCCATATGGATTATGCTGTCCAATTTTGGTGTCCTTATTACAGAATGGACATAGATTCATTGGAGAGAGTACAGCGTAGAATGACAAAAATGATCCATAATATTAGAAATCTTTCGTATGAAGAAAGGTTGAAGAAATTAGGTTTACATTCGTTAGAGAGACGCAGAGTTAGAGGGGATATGATAGAGGTGTTCAAGTTAACAAAGGGGACAAGGATTAACAAAGGGGACATGGCAAATGTACTAAAGCTCAGTGATAGCGAAAGAACTCGTACCAATGGTTTCAAATTAGATAAATTTCGTTTCAGAAAAGATATAGGCAAGTATTGGTTTGGTAACAGAGTTGTAGATGGGTGGAATGGACTACCAAGTGCTATAGTGGGATCTAAAACTGTAGGGAGCTTTAAGATAAAATTGGATAAGCATATGGACGAGAAGGGTTGGGTGTGAAGGGGGATCAGCCGGGTTGGGCCAATCAGCGCTCTGCAGACCTCCATAATCCTGCGTTAATCTCTAACCGTTTTGGTAAGATGATCCTCAGGGTATTAGAGTGTGAAGCCTATAATTGGGCTTTGTAATTGAATTGGGGTTGTGTGGGACAGGGATCTGCCTTGCTTAGGCCAATCGGCTTTCTGCAGACTCCCATTTTCTTATGTTCTTATGTTCTTATGTAACTATACAGACTCTTAGTAGACAGAGGTGTTGTTGCAAGTAAATTGTTGCATAAATTTAATCTTTTTAAGGTCAATTATTGTGACTATTTTAAAATTTGATATCAATAATTTTAATCAAGCATTATTAACTTAAAGTTTCTATTATAACCTCTGCTTACTTTTTGTCTGTATGTATTAATGTTTATCTTTTTCTGTTGTTATTATTAATTGTTATAATTCATTGTTCTTGTTAAAAGAGTAGTCTTTTGTTTAAATCTATTGTGCCTTCTTCATATTTTCAAATATTTGTATGTATTATATTGTATCTATTCATTGTCGATAGTATCAATTGCTTGCTTTTGCGATTTCCTTAGTTTATTTGTACAATCAATGTAGGGTATTAGTAGGGTAGTAATTGTTAGGGGTCACTTGAAGCATGCTATGCTTACAGGTACCTACCCGATAGCACTATCGTTAGTGATAGCCATTTGTATTTTGTACTATTGTTAATGTCTTGTCAAGTTGCAAATTTGATTTTAATAGAAAGTTTTGACAATAATTGTAGTTTCTTTATTCATGCAGAGTTTAGTCAAATTTACCAGAACGTCCCCAACTTCCCAAATTGACTAATTCCTTGAACGTGACGATTGTGCGTTGTTATGAGTGCGATTAGTTTGCTTTGGGAAACAGATTAACTTGCTCATGTAGTGATGTACAGCCTATGTGGTGGATGGTGTTCTTTTATTTATAAAAGGTTTGTTTTACTTAACCCTTGCCCATCGGGGCCCGACTTAAGTCCGTATCGAAAAATTTGGACTATGTGGCGGGGCCCGACTTAAGTCTGTGTGCAAATTTGGCGCAATATTGGCTCTGAGAGAGAGACGAGCGACGGGAGGAGCCTGGGTTACCTCATGACCGCTCGCCACGGCCGCTGTGGACCGACTGAGATTTACTCCACTTACATCCACCCTCACTCCCTCGCTACATACGTAATTATATAAAGAAATTACCGTATTTTAGCGATTTTGCCCTTCAGTTGCACGATTGTTGCAAGACAACCAGTGATCGTAGAAGGATGGTTCGGGTGTCATTGGAAAGCTCAATTTACGCCCTTTCAGGGATACATACTTATATTACACTCTAGGTCTTGTTTATGCATGAAAAAGAGCACGGAACAACCCCATTTATGGTAAGAAAAAAGCCCGGTGGGCGCCACAGCGGCACAGTACTCCACCACCCGCTCTTAAGGTGTTAAGCGTTGTTTCCACATAGCGATTTTGATTAGTTGTTTTGTCATTTTACTGTGTTCGTATAAGTTTTGGTTTGTATATTTTGCAAGTTATACATTATATTTAGCACACTGTTCCAAACATATTTTCCCATCCCTTCAACTCCCATTCATTAACGCTCATCAGAACTGTATCATCAGCAAACAGCAGTACAGGTAGCTTCCACGCATTTCCCCCCCTTGTCAGCGATACACCAACATCCACTGCTCTTCCTTGTATTTCTTTCATGACACCATCCATATATACAGTAAACAACCACGGGGACATCACACATCCCTGTTTCAACCCAACATTCAGGTCAAAGAACTCGCTCTGATCATTCTCCGCACATACTGCCACCTTTGCACCCTCATACATGCTCTTCACTGCTTTTAGCATCTTGCCATCTACTCCGTATATTCTAAGTACTTTCCACATACCCCCTCTATCCACTCTGTCATATGCCTTCTCCAAGTCCATAAAGGCAACATACACCTTCTGTTGCTTCTCCAGATATATCTCCACAACACATTTCAGGGTAAAAATTTGATCTACACATCCTCTTCCCTTCCTAAAACCGCCCTGCTCTTCACCTATCCATTTCTCCGTTCTAGCTCTCAATCACTACCCTACTGTATACCTTCCCTACTAAGCTTAGAAGACATATTCCTTGGTGGTTACCACACACTCCTCTTTCCCCTTTACCCTTATATAGGGGTACTATTATGCCTGTCTTCCAGTCATCAGGTGCACTCCCCTTCACCTATGCTATTATGCACATTTTCCATACTCATTCGATCACTATCTCACCACATTTCCCCACACACTCCATCTATTCCTGGTGCTTTCCCCAACTTCACTCTGTTCATGGCTTCACACACTTCTGACCTCCTGATCCCCACCTCCTCCTCCACTACTTCTCTTCTTCTCCCTCCCATACCCCATCCAACTATGTTTGCTGGCGCTTCATTCCTTACATTTAGCAATTCGTTGAAGTACTCCCTCCATCTTTCGAATCTCTCTTGCTTCTTGGCAAATGGATGGGACTGGAGGTACAGTTAAGATCATTTATGAAAATTAGAAATAGAATGGGAGATAGGACAGAGCCCTGAGTAACACCAGAGTTGATTGGATGAGGAAATGAGCGATGGCTGTCCACAACCGCAGCTATGGAAAGGCTGGAAGGGAAATTAGAGAAAAAGGCACAGATGGAGGGATAGAAACCCAACGAGGGTAGTGGAGATGGTGGCGTGAAGAGGGAGGGGGGGGGGGGAACAATGATGGAAACTGGGAGGAAGGGAATGGAACTGGGGAAGGGATTTAAAGAGCTTGGATGTGAGGGGATGGAGGGGTGGTGGAAAGGTGATTCATAGAGGAGGGATGGCAGCATTTCTAGGCTATGCGAGATGGATGCGGGGAGATGGAGAGCTGAAGTGATTGGCAATTTATATATGGAGGGATTAGTGGCATGGAGAGCTGATTGGAAGATAATTTGGGGTAGGAATGGATGGACTGAAGGATTGGGAGCCTGGGGATGGATGGAAGTAGTTTAGTGATGGAGAGATTGATAGGGTTAATGGACATGTGAGGGTTAACACGCATAGGGATAGAGGAATAAGAAAATGTGGGTATGGGGTTGGTGTGATGGTTTAAGGATTGGGAAGTTGGGATGGAGGTAATGAGTTATAGAGACGAAATAATGGAGTTATGGAGGGAAGGTGGGATAGGGCGGGGAAATGAAATGATGTACTGTATCGAAGCAAGAAATATGAGAGCATGGTATAATTATGGAGTGATTTGGATGAATGGATGGAGGGGTATGATTGGTATATTGTTCGACATGGTATACCGGTAGTTAACTTAACGACCTTACCCACATGTTTAAGAATATGGCCGAACATTGCACCAGCTTTAGGATCACAGCAAGAAGACCATTGTGAGAGAACCTAGAGACAATTGGTGCAGAGGGAAGCCAAGTCATTTATGAGAGTGTAGCAAGACACACAGAGAGAGAACGTGGGAAGTGTTAGTGAGCCGCGTAGGTATGAGGACTGTTTGGGGATGAAACATGGGATTGTGAAAGCAAAGGAAAATGAGAGAAAGGCAAGGACAATAAAGACGAGAATGAGGAGGAAGCATATATTTAGAGTGTGGAGCTGTGGGATTAAGAGGCTAACAATAATAGGAGGATATATGAAGTCTGTTTCTGTCAGAAATGTTCTCGTAATTGTTTCATCCTCAAGTAAATGTCGCTTATGTAATACATACATATACAGTATACATACATACATACATACATACATGCTTAAAGACCGCTCCGTCTACAGACAGTGTGGTTACAGTCTCTTGTCCTAAATGGCGGCATTCCAGGCGACTCTGTCAAGAGCTGCCTCTGTTGTTAAGTTCTTTATTTTGAGATCGAACCGGAGTACCTGATCCCATGTAAGATAAGGTAAAGTTATATTAGATATGATGATTCAATTTGTAACGTCTTGTATTCCCTTGATTGATAGTGCTAGGGCGTGCCCTTGTAGCAGGCACCCCGTAATTATTGCATGTTCAAATGCTAGATGAATGAAATATAATGACTAATGTGACGCAATCGGCTTCATGATAATTTTGAAATTAATATATATGGAAAGAAATTCCATTCTCGACTTACTTAACGATGTATTTTGACCGTATATTGTTATCATAACATAATGTTATGAAGTTTGTGTAAGATCTGTGGGTATTAATAGGAAACATGCTTAACATATCCTTTGAATTCCTCATAATTTTACTACTCGTCAAACAATAAGTAGAATAAACTGTAAAAAATGCGTCGTGATCCAAAAAGGGGTTAACTTTAATGGTGTACAGCTTTACGGTTATTCATATTCCATCAAGCTTCTTTAATCATTATGTTGTTTAATATGAACTTCTGTTCATGAGCATATACTCTGTGCAACTCTCCAACTAAAGAGCTAACCGATATTCCATGTATTTTTTTTCTATTCAATAGGTGAGCTCTGGAACTCTCTCCCTGAACCCATCGTTCCCTCATCCTATGACTTAAATTGCTTCAAATTCCGTGTTTCCAGGCATGTTGCCTCGACCGTTACTAGATTTTGGCTTTATCATACTTTGAACTCTAAGGGAGGCACTCATCTCAGTCGTCCTCATACACATAGACAAAAATACATGTTTATACTTCGCTACACATGTTAGATTGTAAAGTAAATAAGTGTTAATTATAGTTTTGTAGTTGCAAATCAAATATGGACCTGTTTTTATTTATGGTTGGGCAACACTGATGAAGAGCTGGATACAGTGAGAGGGAAGGGGTAAAATTTCAATATGGTAATCAGGTAACATGCAAGAATATATAATAATGAATGGAGTAGGAACAAAACTGTGTTACGTACGGATACATTTAAGCAATGTGTGCCATTTCGTTTTACCTACGGTAATCAGGAATAGCGCAGGTATTGCAATGTCGCAAATAGTAGACATATGTTGCATGGCTTATGTTTGTTCAGAATTTACTGTCATATTGAATCTCACAGAGAGGCTTCCCTAATTCCTCATGAACGAAATTCGCAGACAAAAATAGTGATCTTTCTGATTATAAATGGGACTTAGCCCTCTTATAACATATTTAAACTATTGTTTAACGGTATCGGGAATTTAGATAAAGGTTAAATTACATATCACTGGTACATGAAATATCCCAACAAATAGTTATATTATAATTACCAACGACGTAGTCGTTGATAGGTGTAATCCAGTCCCCCACACGCGGCTAGTTCAATTGCATGACATGTAGGAATGTTCACATAATACAATATCGATACAATGAACTTAGCTTAGAGGACTGGTGATGTAGGACTGTTGTTAATATTATTAGTAGTTGTAGCACATGGTGAACTGTGGGTTGAGTCAGGGCCGGGGGAGGAGATGTTGACTGTACGGTGTTGTTTGAGAGACTGAAGGGCCGGCTTCCGATCGCTTCGCGAAATTACATATGGCTGCCGGCTCATAATAATTATAACCCATAACTTGGTTTCATAATACATCTAGAGCTGATGTAGATATTTATACATTACAGTTAATATTTAACCTAACTTAAGAATAAACTACAATACACAAAGAACCAGCCGAAATCGTACAAGCGATACGATACCGCCAAATTCAAATGTCCTATTGGACCAAAACCTGTCGGGATCATTACCCTATTCCCGACATATTGCCCGCCACCAAAAATGATATACAGGAACAAAAAAAAGGACATCGAAGTCAAAGATCACCTTGTTGGATCTTTGATCTCCAAAGATCCACGGAACTCATAGCCGTCCTCCTTTTGGGACGAGCGCCACCTGAAGCCTGAGGAGGATCATCCTTCTCATCATCAGCTGCCCCACCTCGAGGAGCACTGTCACCAGCACTCTCCCACGGAGGGGTATCAGTAGAGACGCCAGGATCATCCGGCAGTTCTACATCCTGCTCCAAGGGATATAACCTTACGACTGGGCGAGTAGTAACCCCAGTCGAAGTTCGTATTCTAGCAACCCTTATAAGACCATCAATGCCCTGGAACAAATGGATAATCCTCCCAAGCTTCCAAAATAACCTAGGACGCTCATCATGAATCAGGACGATATCCCCGTTACGAGGCCATCGTTGATTCGTCCCTTTGATCTTATGAGAGTGACGCTCGCGAAGAGACAGCAAATATTCTTGGGTCCACCGTTTCCATAGATCGTCGGACACCTTGTTTACATACTGGAAGCGACGACGTGTGGCATCAGCATTGCCGAACGTAGGGTCTTGCAGATCTTCATCATTTACGGACGATCTAGGAAAGGTATTAAGGGTTCGTCCACGTGTCATCATGGAAGGCGTAATGGGTAAGAGGTCATCAACATCTGCCGAGGTATAGGTCAAGGGCCTGTCGTTGACTGACATCTCAATTTCTATTAAGATGGTTTGCAACTCCCGTCTGGTCACCAGTGCCCTTCCTAATACCTTCTTCAAGGCAGATTTGACGATACCGATTGTTCTCTCCCAAATCGCCCCGAACCATGGTGCACGTGCTGGTATAAATCTCCATTGACAACCCTTTCCAGTGAGGGTAGCCACAACCTGCGGGTCATCCATTAAACTCTGGAGATATTTAGAGGCCCCGACAAAACAAGTCGCATTATCGCTCAGAATAATTTGAGGGAAACCATTGCGGCCTGCAAAGCGTCTTAGAGTATGCAAAAACCCCTCACTGGATAGGTCGTCAATCAATTCAATATGAATCGCTCTGGTTACTGCACATGTGAATAGAACGGCATATACCTTTATGATATTACCGGGCGATTCTCTAACATGAATCGCTCCGGTGTAGTCTACCCGGTTACCTGAAATGGTTCAGTCCTTTGTACCCTGAACTCAGGCAAGGGAGGTAGATCAACTGGGGAGTAAGGCTTACCCTGTAATCTTTTACAGATAGTACAGCTATTGTGGATCCCTTTAATTGCTTGTCGCATCTTAGGGATCCACCAACGTTGTCGCATATACGCCAGAACATAATTTACGCCAAAATGTAGGCAGGTCCGATGGCATTGGCGAATCAACAGTTTGGTAATCAAATGAGAGGAGCTAAGGAGGACAGGATATTTTGCAGAATCAATAATGTCCGCCTTTTGTATCCTGCCTCTACACTTAATTATGCCTCCTTCCATATATAATCCTAGCTGCCTCATTAAGTTTGAGGGTTTGGCCTTTGACTCCTTGCTCAGGATTTGATGTTCAGTAGGATAAGATTCCTTTTGTACTAAACATATTAGTTTTGCTTCTGCTGATCTAAATTCATGGAGTCTGATATGCTTCGAATCTTCACTAAGGAAAGACCCGTGAGCCCGACTTCTCATGTTGTTAATGAAACGGTATATCCATGCAAATACCCGTATTACCTGATCATAGCTGCCATAACGTTCCCACTCTACCAACTTGTTATCCTGATGTGTAGTACTCACATTCGAACTACTTAACACATCATCTTGGGGCCGATTTGAAGGATCAGATATGTATTCCCTGAAATCCTGAGGCCATTCAGTTGGAGATGTAAGCCATGGAGGTCCATGCCACCAAATAGAGGAAGACATAAACTGCTGTGCCGAGATCCCCCGGGAAATTATGTCACTGGGGTTATCCCTGGTGCTCACATAGCGAAATGTAGCTGTAGGAACTAAGTTATGAATCTCATCAGTGCGATTAGAAACATAAACAGGTAACACTTTCTGGCTGTGTACCCATGAAAGCGCTATTTGACTGTCGCTCCAGACATAGACGTTATTAATCTGTAGTATGTCTGCATAGGCATCCAGTGTAAACTTTATTAGACGAGCAGACAGAAGCAATGCAGTAAGTTCTAATTTAGGAACTGTAATCTTCTTTATAGGGGCTACTTTGGCCTTCGCTATAGCCAGCGTCGCTACACTACCATTACATATGTATATGGCAGTACCATACGCACGATTACTAGCATCAGAAAAGGCATGTAGATCCACTTGTTAACCACTAATAACCTGACGATTAAGTTGGACCTTGCAACATGTGGAAAGGTCCGACCGAATCAACCGCCAAGTATCTTGTAACTCAATCGGGAGGGACGTATCCCAATCTAGTTTTAGCCGCCACAGTTGCTGTAAAAACATACGAGCACGGATTGTTACAGGCAGCAAAAAACCTAGGGGATCAAACAACCTCGCTGACAAGCTTAAGCAGTTCCGCTTGGTCATAAGCTCACTGCCGCATGGGGTGTGACAGAAGGATATACAATCTGTGGTAGTGTCCCATTTGTGGCCTAAAAACTTCACCTCACTATTCTCAGTAGCTACACCGTCAGAAGCAAATTGACCTTTCAAAAGATCACTATTAGTGGCCCATTCTCCTAAGTATAAATGAGCCTTGGCAAATATATCGCGGATCTCCCAGCATCTCTTGAGCAATAAATCTTCATTGTCTCCGGTGCCTTGAAGATTGTCCACATAGATCTCCTGCTTGATCTCATTCTTGAAGTCAGGATCTAGTCCAGCCTCCTCAAGATGATGCAAGATAGTAGCGTTGAGAAGGAACTGGGGACAGGTCGCCCCGAATAAGACGACTCTGAACCTGTAGACCAGGTACTCCGAATCTAGATCCATTGGGTCCCGTGGCCATAAAAATCTTGTCGAGTCCCTGTCTTCACGATGGAGTTGAAGCATCAGGAAGGCCTTCTCAATATCGGCGACCCATGCAAACTTATGACATCTGAAGCGCAACATAATTTGCGCTAGATCAGAGACCAGGGACGGACCCGTGTACAGACAATCATTCAGGCTATAGGAGCGATCACTGGATTTAGCAGAGCAGTCATACACAATACGAACAGGAGTGGTGGAACTGTCCTTTTTAATCCCATGGTGAGCAAGGTAATGGATGTTATCCCCATACTCACTGAGATCTACTCTCTCCACAAATCCACGTTGTACCTGCTCGGCCAAAACTGCCGCATAAGTCTCGCAATAACTTGGATCCTTGACAAACTGCTTCTGAAGCCCACGTAACCTACCAAGTGCTAGATGGAAATTAGTAGGTAATTTACTCTTGTTATCATTCCAAGGGAGCCTTACCACATACTGACTCTTGCCAGAGTCATACGTTACAGTCTCTTCATACGAGCTTAACGCTAGCTTGGACTCACAATCAAGTTCATGTGGGTCAATTCCAATATTGTCCAAGTCCCATAGCTTATCTATATCAGTACATGTATTATCAGGCACCTTTGGCCTAATATATTTATCTATGGGGCTTACTGCTACCTTGAGGACCGTAACCACCTCCACCTGTGTGTCTTTAGAGGAAGTAGCATAGGATCCAGAAATGGCATACCCTTGGATCGTGGGGAGCATTATAAGCTTATCTACCCGCCGATATCCAGGGTGAACCAGGTCGTAGTAATAATCAGCTCCGACCAGTAGCATAATACCATTGTTAGCAGAGAGTTGATCATCAGCCAGTTTATACCCCTTGCTTCAGAGATATTTCAAATGTGGTTGAATCTCTGATGCTATATAGAAACTGGGTAGTGTGTCGACCACAACAGCCTTGATGGGACATACCTTTTTTCTATAAACATAGGAAATCTCCACTACATCATAGTCACTGGAATCTATTTCACCAGTGAAACCATGGAGACGCAAATTCTCTTGACCCTTGCTGGTACACTTGAGCTGGGGTAATGATGACCGCAGAACGAATGACCTCTCTGAGCACTGGTCAAGTAAGGTGCGCGTCATTATAGTATTATTATTACTCCCCACTACTGGCAGCATCATAGTAGGAAGCAATTGACATTCTCGAGAAGCAATGGACATGGCAGATACTTTATCACCCTCGCTCTTACTTTTCTCATGTGACTCTTTGGGGGTTCTCCCCTTTTCTTTGCCGTCGTGCCGATCAGACTGGGTGCAAAGGGAAAACCAATGTTTCCCCTTGCAATACTTACAAGGTTTGATGTAGGAATTGGTGCAGGTACTGTTGAAGTGGTCTCTTGCCAGACAGCTGGTACATAACTTAAGCGATTTAGCCTTGCTAATCTTCTGTGTAGCCTTAGGATACTTAGGACACTGATACCACAGATGACCGTGGACACTGCACAACTTACAACCTAATGATATTGGCCTTTTCTGTTTAGGAGAAGTCTGTACCGGGAAAGCTGCAGTAGATGGCGAAATCTCCACTTGTCGGTAGTGTCCAGTACTCTCCATATTGAAGACTTCAGTCTGGTACACCTGCACCAACGCTTCCAAGTTTAGTGGAGAGACGCTTAGTTGTCGTCTTAAGATTTCCCTTAGGGGAGAGGGTATTTTATTCAAGATATTCACACTAAATATCTCCTCCTTGGTGACGGCCATTGTCTCCATAGATCGGAGGAGGCTCTCAAAGGAGGCATAGTACTCCTTTAGGGCCGTCACATCATAGGATGGAGGATCTAGCGTGAAGAACTTAGTAATTAACGCAGTCTTGATGACATCCACTCTCCCGTAAGTTCTCTTCAGCAACTCTACTGCAGACTCGTAGCTGGTAGCTTCTAGCTTGTACCCATCGATTAGCTTCAATGCCTCCCCTTTCAATTGACCACGGAGATATGTGAACCTTTGGATGGACGTGAGTGTTTTATGATGATGGATGGAACACTCAAAAATATCCCAAAATCCAGTCCAGGTAGCCGAATCCCCGGAAAAGGTAGGCAAAGTAAGCTTCGGCAGGTTAAAACCAGTCGCCTTTGGTGTACCGGTATCCTTAACAGAGGTTGATTCTTGGGTGGAAGATAGTCTGGCTAAGGCTGTATTAACGTCCTCAAAGTACTCAAAATCTGCCGACATTTCTTCTTCCACATCGTCAGTAACTGTCAATAAACCATATACCTGCTGAGAATAACTATCATAAGTTGCTAGCGATTTAGTAACAGTAGCAATTTTACCTTTTATCTGATCAGCCGTGGCACTTATTAAAAATTCATCAAGATCTCTTAAACCTCTATTTAAACTTCCCTTCATCCCTCCCTTAAGAATCTTAAGTTTCTTCAAATCTGTCATCGTTAAGGTTTAATTTTAAGCAACTTAAACTACAATGAGGTCAGACTACAAACCGTTAATCGCTTAGGAATCAACAGCGGCAAACCCCCACTACTCAAGAAATTTACTCAAAAGGAATTACATAATACCTACAGTCCCCTTAATATAAACTAACGAAAGGAAATTATCTGACTAGACAACAACATAAAGTACACTGGGGCTATCTATGAGGAGACCGACTACTGCGACGCAAGATAGTCCCTTACCATCTTAATGACCTGGGCCAACAAACGATCGCTGCCTTCATTGGTGAGGTGGACGCCGTCCTCGGACATATACTGGCTCCCAAAACTATATGGGGAGAATCGACCACCAAGGTGCTTGTATTTCCTCTTGAGGAGAGCATTGACCGAGTTCTTCACCTTGTGGTATTCGCCTGCCAGTATACCCCGAGGAGACTCCCTCTGCTCTAATCCCAATACAAGACAGCGGCCATTCGTGGATGCCTCAATCTCATAGGTCAACTCCTGGATCTTAGCCGCGAGCTCCTGCGGGACTACCCCAGAGACGATGTCGTTACCGCCTAACACTAATACAGTGATCTCGGGCCTTAGGCTCAAAAGACCATCCCAGGATGGTTGGGACCTGATATTATCGAGAGTGGCTCCTGGGGCACTAAACACCCTCACTACAAAACCCGGGTCATAAAACTCTCGGCGGGAAACCCCTAGGCGACCAACATAACTGTGGCCTAATATACCCACCACTTTCCCAGGGCTCTGATTGTATGAGGAGGTTGGTGTAAAATTCACCCCAATGCTACTTCCTGACGCAGCTGTGGGATGGTTCCTTTGAGCCATGATGTATTGACAAAAGAATTAAATACTAAATCCATTAAAAGAAAGGGTAAGGTGAAGCACTAATTATTGTAAGCCCTTTATAAGTAAGCCTAGTTGGTTAAGCTACAATCATGAGGTCTGACTATTAACTGTCAATCGCTTAGGAATTAACAAAGACCGACTCTCATGACCGCCACTTTAAGCAACTAGGCCTAGGCTATTATGAAATTTAAATATAAAAGGTCACATGAGAACCCTCCCCACCAGCAAAAGTAATAATGAGTCCCACAATGACAAAACACAATTAACACCACAGGCACACCACCAAAGCGAAATGAATAGCCACCACAGACACCTGCAGGCCTAGACTGCCCAGCCTAGCCTAGCCTATGAGCGCGAAATGGCGCCCGACGAAATTACCCCTACCCCAATCTCCAGCCCAGCTAACCCACCAAAAAACGCCAAGGATCACACGCCCAAAAAAACCTGGAAACTAGCCCCAAAAATGATAGGGACGGCGCCGAAACGGTAAAAAACACGAGGGAAGAAGCTGGGTCTAAACTAGGGAAATGGCAGTCGGCCAACAACGCGCGAGGCGGCAGCCATTTGTAAGCCCACAAGCGTCAAGGAAGCAAACAAAACGGTACTACGGCATGGAAGCTTTAGGGCACGAAGGACCATTATTTATCGGGAATTTAGATAAAGGTTAAATTACATATCACTGGTACATGAAATATCCCAACAAATAGTTATATTATAATTACCAACGACGTAGTCGTTGATAGGTGTAATCCAGTCCCCCACACGCGGCTAGTTCAATTGCATGACATTTAGGAATGTTCACATAATACAATATCGATACAATGAACTTAGCTTAGAGGACTGGTGATGTAGGACTGTTGTTAATATTATTAGTAGTTGTAGCACATGGTGAACTGTGGGTTGAGTCAGGGCTGGGGGAGGAGGTGTTGACTGTACGGTGTTGTTTGAGAAACTGAAGGGCCGGCTTCCGATCGCTTCGCGAAATTACATATGGCTGCCGGCTCATAATAATTATAACCCATAACTTGGTTTCATAATACATCTAGAGCTGATGTAGATATTTATACATTACAGTTAATATTTAACCTAACTTAAGAATAAACTACAATACACAAAGAACCAGCCGAAATCGTACAAGCGATACGATACCGCCAAATTCAAATGTCCTATTGGACCAAAACCTGTCGGGATCATTACCCTATTCCCGACAAACGGTTTAAATTATAGAATTAAGAAAACAGCTACTTAGCGAGGTTTATAAAACACGTAATAACATTTCCCGGGGTACTATAAGTAAGCATTATATTTTGGAAGAACTGTACTCGATCTTGACTTCGGGTTGGGATATAGCTTGGATTGAATATAGTTGGCCGATCTGAATACCTATCCATTGCATTGTGGCCTTAATTCGTTAAGAAATAGTGTCTTGTAAATATAAGTAATATTGCTTACACAGTATATTCTATTTTTATATTGTGAGCTTCCTACACTTCGGGGAAATTGTTTGAATTATTTCCAATTGTATTCCTTTCAAGCTGAATATAACTGTATGAGATACGTATTGGTTTATTATTGTTTACACGCAAATAATTGACCAATAATATTTGATTTGGCTGACGTTTAAAGAACTGTGATTGCATTGGAAAGCGAAAAGTAACGTTGATACATCAAACTACAAAAGGTTAATTTTTCTGTTCGAGCCACATGTGTTAAATCGGAGTGGAGTGTGTTCGTTTGTAAGTTGTCATGTTTACCTATCGTCCAGAAAGACCCGGGACACCTATATTTCTTGAGTCAAGGGGGGCTTACTTTTAGGTATTGCTTAACCTTTAACTGTATTGGTGGTGTAATGGTTAGAGTATTTTAGATCTGTATATGGTATCCCAGGTTCGAATCGCGGGAAGAGCACATGCTTTCATTAATTTCGTTGAGAGGTGTTTGGTGTTGGGAGTTGTATATATTAATTCGATTATTTCTATAGGTTCAGGAACATTTCACAGCGAGGTCAGTCCTATGAGATCTGTGCAATCTAAATTGTTCTTTCCTTTCACTTGAACAAAACGCTTTTCAGTGTGCAGTTGGGTATGAGTACATGAGTAAATTGATATCCAGTCTTCGATAAATGGATATAAAATCGTAGTCATGTACTTAAACTTTCACTTTCGTTGTAGTGTCATGGTTAGAGTGATCAAGATATGCATGTGGTATCCCATGCTTTCATTAAATTCATTGTGGGTGTTTGATGTTGGGAGTGAAATTAATGTATTAGTTTAGTACTATTATGTTTCTTATATATTTTGTTACTGCTATCTATCTATCTATTGCCTGATGCCGTGATCCACGAAGGGATGGCCACGAACGAAACGCCCCCATGCACCTCTGTCCGCAGTCAGTCGATGCCCCTTCTCCCAACCAGCACCGTCTTCATTCATATACTTCATCACTCCATCCTTCTACCTCTCTCTCGGTTTACCTCTCCCTCTCTGTCCTTCCACATCGCTCTCGAACACCCTCTTAGCCATTCTCTCGCTTCCCATACATTCCATATGGCCGAACCATCTCAAGGTGTTCCTTTTCACACTTTCCAGCATATATACCTCCACACCACACCTCCCTCTTACTTCCTCATTCGTCTGTCTATCACTCCATGTAACTCCGCACGCACTTCTCAAATAACTCATTTCCATCCCTCTCACTTTTGGTCAGAGTCTCTCCACCAACGTCCATGCTTTGCCTCCGTAAGTCGGGATTACCACACTGTCATGCAAGGACTTATGTATATTATTCTTATTGCTGTTGTTGTTGTTGCCCTAGTTTGGCAGCATGTGAACTTAAGTATTTAATATATACTTAACATAGTGTGTTAGATAGAAATGAGTTCAAGCAACAACCAAGGGCCTGGGGGAGAGTAAAATCCAGGTAAATCAGTAAGTCTCTCAACATCACAACAGTAGTGCTATCCTGGGTGGAGCTGTATACCCTTACCTCTTGGGGTCGACAGCTCAACAGACACCCTATACCGAGCCTATAGACACACCCTACATAGGTAAATATCCTACCTTCCTAAACATCCTGTATTCAAATAGGCTCTACTTATAAATTCGCTTTAATCAAGAAGATGCACCTAAGGACAACAATAAAGACTATGAAAACGCACTTACATAAACCCCTTAAACAAATAAAAAAAGATACTCGACGAAGATGCACTACAAAAGTCGAACTATTCCCATTCCTCTCCCATGATGTCCCAATCCCCTCAGCTTCCCGGAGTGTGGTAGGTTATAAAAGGACAATACAGTGGTAACATCCATCCTGCTGAAAAGCCCTACATATACAATCTATGGACGTGAACAAGAAAGCTACCCTACTTATACGCTCGATGAAGATGAATTATGAAGACGTATTACAAAAACACACCATATAATATAAGACTCCCTACTAAGGCACCCTACTAAGACTAGCCATTGTTCCCTTCTCACCTGGCCTGAGTGTGGTTGGTGGCGCCAGGACCACACCGGTGGGGTTGGTGGCGCGGCACTGGTACACGGCGGCGTGGACATCCTGACGGTATTCTGTACCACTGAACGGCCACACCACCAGGGACCCGTTGGTCAACACCTGTGGGAGGGGTACCAAAACAGAACATTAAAGGTTAATGTCATGAATAATACAATATTGCAAACTGAAGAAAAAACAGGAGTATGGAGAGAAATACACGAACATGGGAGAAATAGGGGCTTTTACACAACGATAATGTAAAACAAAAAACATTATCTACTTGTAGCAACGAAGTAGAGGGATACAGTAACAGGTGCAATAAATGGAAAGAGCAAAGTTAATTAGTATTTTATGGAATAAAGGAAGATTGAGAGTCATGTAAATAAAGTAATTTTGCGTAATAGTATTGTACTTGTATGCAAATTAAAGCTAAACAAATGTTCTGAATATTTTAGCAATTATTAGTACTGTATACAGTATACTTGAATATATTATTTCTCCTATAATCAAAACAATTATTGTATCACGTACAACTATATCTCTCTCTCTCTCTCTCTCTCTCTCTCTCTCTCTCTCTCTTCACTATAACAATAACAGGGACAGGTAAAGACATACCACCAGATGTATTCACTCTTGTCAGGCAGCTCAATATAACTTTGTATACAACTATGCAAATCCTCCCTTCCCTATTGTGAACCTTCCTTTCATTCCATCACTCGCAATACTTATACTAATTAATATTGTTGTTCATATTCTACACCTTCGAAGTTAACATTATATCAATAGCTCCCTCTTATCAAACCTTTCCCACAGGTCAGTCTCCGATATATATATATATATATATACTGTATATGTAACTTAACCTGTCTCAAGATATATTATTCGACACGTAAACCTACATATATAATGGAGGAATATAGTAATATAGTAATCAATAGATTGTGATATAAATTTCCTGAAATATTGTAAAATATATAATATATACCGGTAATTTACATAGACAGCCATATAGGACATACCTCCCTCCCATGCAGCTTCCTATCCAATCTTCCACCTTCCTTCCTATCTACCCTCTCACCAACCTTCCCACCCTCCAACCAACCATCCATTCCACCTAATATCATACCCACCTACCTCCCTATCCACCCTCCCACATACCTCTACCCACCCTCCCATACATACCTCTCTATTCACCCTCCCACATACCTCTACCCACTCTCCCACATACCTCTACCCTCCCTCCCAACTACCTCCCTACTCAACCTCCCACCTACTTCCCTACTCACCGTCCCAAATAGCTCTACCCACCCTCCCACCTACCTCCTTAAGCGGGTATCACACGGGCACTAATCTGGCCAACCAACTGGAATCTGGACAATCTGTTGCCGAGATTGTGTTGCTCCGACGTCAATCAGAGCAACCAACTGTCGTCGGTGGTGAGAGAAAACCGTTGGCCAAGTCGCCGTCCTGTAGTCAAATACATAGGTTAGCATTGCTATTTACCGATATATTATGCTATGCTAAGCAATTCAGTCTTCACTTTAACTAAATAATGCCTAGTCTGTCGAAGTACACAGCGTAAATAAATATATCTAGTACGAACGTTCGGGAAAATATGATTAAACTCGTCACATCACGAAAGACGGCAACCATTGCCACAACTGTCAGGGTATATTGTCTTATTTAAAATTATAAATGCTTTATTTTGTATTTGTGACCTTGGAAACATGTTATGGTGATATATAATGATAATATATCTGCAGCAGATGTCGTTAATTGACTTCCTATACAGTATTTTCATACATAATGCACTGCTTGTTATTAGGCTATAGCCTACTACATGCAGCCTCTCTCTAGGCTTCACTCGCTGCTGCATTTCTTTTACACAATGCCAGCAGATAAATTTAAATGTATCATAATTATGACAGTGTTATATTAGTTCATTCATTTGAATACATACATTTGTTTGACTTAAATAGTGTACATTGTAATAGTAATTGTATAATGTACGTTACAGGATAGATTACCATAAACTGGGATAGGTTTCTCTAGGTTAGTTTGTATTTAATGTAATCGAAATTTAGAAACTAAAACCCACATAGATATTATATAATTATAGCATTGGGTACAAATTAGTCTAGATAAGATGAATGTGCACAGCGTTATTCTATTAAAATGTGCAATTAGTAGTCTACCAAATATTCATCGAAGAATGCACACTGTAACCATCATCTTATATAGTTCATATATGCATTTGTTATGTAGACAGAACCGAGTAATTGTTAGGCTATGTCTTATATATATTTACAATATACCATATATTACATAATAATTATAAGGCATTGATATTTTATAAGCATTCCCTATGTAAGGAGTGACTAATATCGCATTACTGTATTATTATTCCCTGCCTTTGAGTTATCAGCATGTGTGTTTTCATGTAGTCCGTTTGGTAGACCTATTAACGATAATACGCTCTTGATCGACCAGTAGTAAAAGGATCATTACAAATATATAATATAGTTAGGCAGGGTTTTTGCGCGATTAGTTAAACTCCATGAGTAGGCTATGAGAGCCTCTCGCAACAAAAAAAAAAGCATGTCTACGTCGCCGAGAACTCTGTTTTGTAATGCCATAGTTATCAATGTATTCAGATTGGTAAATAGTGTTAGGTGGTCATTCTAATAAACTAGTTTACTCATCCACGGCCTTGACTATTGACTTATGTACACACCTTATACAATGCAGTACATAGGCTAAGAAACCGTAGATGCGCAATCCTTCAATTTTTCAAACTCTGAATACTAACCTCCTGTAAACGATATTTAACATTTAAATTTTACTCTTCCTCTTTAATTCCATTTATTTGATATGATTATATATAGTTAATACAATTACATAAAAAGTATTGTGTGTTTTAACACCTTACGAGCGGCCTAGGCGGTATATAATATGTAGCCACCAGCGGGCTGTTTTTAGCCAAAATAGGGCTGTTTACGTGATCATTTTCATGCCTAAATAAGACCCAGAGCGTAAAACAAGTATCTATCCCTGAAAGGGCATAAACAGAGCTTTCCAATGACACCATAACGATCCTTTTATGATGGCTAGTTTTCTTGCAACAACCGCGCAACGCGAGTGCAAAAAGCATGTAATTCGACACTTTCCCCATACAATTCCGTATATAGCGAGTGAGAGAGGGAGGGAGGAGGTGGGATTCGTGTCAGTAGGTTCGCCGCGGTGGTCTGGAGCAGTCATACGCTCGCTACTCTCCTGCCACCACTTGTCTCTCTCTCTCAGCAACATTACGTGCTGAAATTGCCACACGACCTATGTCGAGCGCCGCCAGATAGTCCAGATTTATTATACTCGACTTATGTTGCGCCCCGACAGTTATGGGTTAAGCATGTTTTGAAGCTAGGAGAACAATGTGTCGTCTACAGTTGGTTGGTGATAGTATGATGCCGTGTGCTAATTATTACCTACGTCGATCGTCCCAATGCAAGTTGGTTGGTCAATTGGTTGGTCGGATTAGTGCTCGTGTGATACCCGCTTTACTCACCCTCCCACATATCTCTACCCACCCTCCCACCTACCTCTCGACCAACTCTCTCACCTACCACCCTACCGCCTACCTCTCTACCCATCCTAGCCACCCTCCCACCTACCATTCTACCCACCCTCCCACCTAACATCCTACCCACACTCCCACCTTTATAAAGGAAAGTCTTAATCCCGTCTTAATGTCAAAACCTCAAATTGCGAATATAGACATATCTTACGTACTATTAAATAAAACAAGGAACTAAAATAACACTAGCTTTATTATACAGACCCCCAGCTCAATCAGTGCAAACTGACAGTGAAATTTATGAACAAATTGCAGAAATAACAAACATACAAGATACCGTAATTCTTGGCGATTTCAACTTACCCGTGACTAAATGGAGCGATATTCTTACTTCACACTCTGGACACGACCTCTATGGTAACTTGCAAGAGAGTTCATTTTTTCAATTTGTACAATCTCCGACCCGTGGTAATAATGTGCTTGACCTTGTACTCGCAACAAAAGAAGAATTAATAGAGAATTTGAATGTTGGCGATGAATTCAGTAACAGCGACCATCGTACGATAACTTTCACTTTAAAGTTTACTAGTAACAAATCAAATAGCAGCATTGAGAAAGTCCCTAATTTCAAGAAAGCAAATTTTCATAAACTTAAGCAAAGCTTAAAGAAACTGACTGGAGCTTTCTGACTAACAATAACGACATAAATACATCTTGGGAGTGTTTCACAACCACTTCCCTTAAGGCAGTGCAAGACTGCATACCATCGAAAATACGGCGTCCAGGCCATAATAATAAGCCCAAATGGTGGAATAAAGATATTTCAGACTGTCTGCTTGCTAAAAAAATTGCTAATGATAGATTAAAATCCTCACAAAATGACGAAGAAGGGGTGAAATTTGTAGAGCTACGACGCAAAGCCAAAAAGTTAATTAAGCAAAGTAAAAAGACCCTGGAGTTACATGTTGCGAATCAAAGTAAAACAAACCCGAAAGAATTCTATAGTTATATCAGAAAGAAAAAAGTAGTTACTTCAACTGTTGGACCGTTAGTCGATGAAAATGGAGAATACACCAAAGACTAGGTACAAACGAGTAATGCCCTCAATACCTTCTTTGCATCAGTTTTTACAACCGAAGACCTCAGTGATATCCCTACACCATCGCCGATTTAGATTGATAATTCAGATGTTCTAAGCAATATCACCGTTACAGAGAGAGAAGTATTGAATTGTTTAGATAAACTCAAGGTAAATAAAACGCCTGGACCTGATACAATCTCGCCTAGAGTTCTAAAGGAAGCTAAGGATGAGCTCTCCAAACCACTGACATTGCTATTCAATGAATCCTTGCAGTCTGGGACTATGCCTGATCAGTGGAAGCTAGGCAACATAACACCGATATTAAAAAAAGGCAGCAAATCCCTACCCAGTAACTATCGTCCAATTAGCTTAACCTCAATTGTATGTAAAATACTAGAAACGGTCAAAAGAGACAGACTCGTAAATCACTTGGAGGCAAATAACTTAATTAAAGATTCTCAACACGGCTTTCGTAAAAAACGTTCCTGTTTAACAAACCTCTTAGACTTCTTCCACAATATCCTCAAACTCTATGATGAGAGTAAAGCTATAGATAGTATATACCTAAATTTTCAAAAGGCCTTTGACAAAGTTCCCCACAAACGTTTACTGCTAAAACTAAAAGCGCATGGAATACAAGACGGTGTGTTGAAATGGATAGAAAATTGGCTCAGCGACAGAAAGCAAAGAGTAGTCATAAACGGTAAGGCATCTAAATGGACCAATGTAAGTAGCGGGGTACCCCAGGGATCGGTACTAGGACCAATTCTCTTTCTAATTTACATCAACGACATAGATGAGGGTCTCACCTGTACAATCTCAAAATTTGCTGACGATACAAAAATTGAAAATAGCGGACTCTCAAAAGAACAAGTTGACGATATGCAACACAATCTAGATAAATTGTCATGTTGGGGCCAAATTTGGCAAATGAGTTTCAATGCGGATAAATGTAAAGTACTACATATCGGATACCTAAATGAGAAAGCAAACTATTCAATGAATGGCACTCAGCTTAAGAATGTAAAAAGAGAAACCGATCTGGGAGTAACAATTAGGAATGTACCGATACCAAAATTTTGACCGATACAGATACCGATACCGATACCACAAAATTATACCGATACCGATACCGATACCAATACCGATACCGATACCTGTGCACCAGGAAAGTCTGTAAGACTGTTGTCCATGATCATGTAATTTTCTCCTTTATCAGCTTTGTTATTAAACTTAGGTAACATGTTACTAAAATCAACACTTTTATTATGTATATATGGGTAAAAACTTAAAAGTTACTAAAAACTAGAACGAGATGATGCTGAACCAAGCAACCTTCACTCCTTCAGTGAGTGATATGTGACATAGCAAATTACTTCTAGGTATCAATAGTATCGGTAGAAAATCAGCCGATACCGATACTCTAAAAAAGGGCTGATACCTCCGATACCGATACCGATACATCCCTAGTAACAATATCGAGTAACCTAGAACCGAGTCAACAATGTTCAGAAGTTGTTAAGAAGGCAAACAAAATAATTGGCTTTATAGGCAGATCATTTGAGCATAAATCCAAAGACGTAATCCTAACCCTTTACAATTCCTTAGTCCGCCCTCTTCTGGAATACTGCGTTCAATGCTGGTGCCCTTATTACCAAAAAGACATAAACAAGCTAGAACGAGTTCAACGTAGAGTTACCAAAATGATACCTAGCCTAAAGAACAAACCATACGAAGAGCGTCTTAGAGAATTAAATTTATTTCCTTTAACCCAGCGCAGATTAAGAGGTGACTTAATTCAAGTGTTCAAAATCATCAAAGGCATCGACAATATGAACTGTAGTAAGTACTTCACTATCGACCAATCTAATTACATGCGGGGAAACGGTTGCAAAATTATTGGTAAATCTTTTAACTCACACGAATCTAAGAATTTCTTCTTCAATCGAGTTGTCAACTTGTGGAATGGGCTTCCCCGAGAGTTATAGACTGCAGCACCGTTGATTCATTTAAATTCCGCATAGACAAATATCTCGCATCAAACCCGCGACTGACTGCGTTTGTAAATGAATAACTTTATTTTATCCTCCCCTCAGTTACTAACCCATATGTCCCCTACTAACTTCCTAGTCCTGCCACGTTAGTGGCAGGGCAGTAGTTCCCTTTCCAATGTTCCCTTACCCACTCTAAACCACTGTTTGGACACTTGATCCTCAGTGTTTTGGAGGACAAGCAGCCTAGAAGGGTCACTAGATCTGTTGTTGCTTGATTTCCTTTGTACCTACCTTCCTACCCACCATCCCTCCTACCCTCCCACCTACCCACCCTCCCACCTACCTTCCTACCCACCCTCCCTCCCACCTACCACTCTACCCACCCTCCCACCATCCCTCCTACCCTCCCTCCCACCTACCATTCTACCCACCCCCCACCTACCATTCTACCCCCCCTCCCACCTACCATTCTACCCACCTGCCACCTACCATCCTACCCACCCTCCCACCTACCATCCTATCCACCCTCCCACCTACCATCCTACCCACCCACCATCCCACCTACCATTCTACCCACCCTCCCATCTACCCACCTACCCTCCTGACCACCCTAACCTCCCACCTACCATCCTACCCCCCTCCCACCTACCCATCCTCCCACCTAGCCTCCTACCCCCCCTCCCACCTTCCCTCCCACCTACCATTCTATCCACCATCCCATCTACCATTCTACCCACCCTCCCAACTACCATCCTACCAACCCTCCCACCTAAAATCCTACCCACCCTCCCACCTACCATTCTACCCACCCTCCCACCTACTATCCTACCAACCCTCCCACCTACCCTCCCTCCCACCTACCATCATACCCACCCTCCCACCTTCAGTCCGCAGCCATGGATAAAAAAACGCCATCCGAGAAGAAGCAGCAGTGACATAAATCATCCAACGCCAAGCAAAAAACAGAGGCAACCGAGGACCACCAGCGATAAGGACCGAAGACAGCGAGGACCGAGGACAGCCATGAACATAAATGTAGATCCGACAAGATCCAAAAATATTATTAACCCTTACTGGCGGCGCGCAACATATGTCGAGTGAAAGAAATTTGGACTATGTGGCGGCTCACAACATAAGTCGTGTGCCATTTTCAGCACGTAATGTTGCTGAGAGAGAGAGATAAGTGGTGGCAGGAGAGGAGCGAGCGTATGACTGCTCCAGACCACCGCGGTGGACCAACTGACATGAATCCCACCCTCCTCCACCCTGTCACACTCGCTACACAGTGAATTATGTAGGGAAAGTACCGAATTACATGGTTTTTGCACTCGTGTTGCGTGATTGTTGCAATAAAACTAGCGGTCGTACAAGGATCGTTGGGGTGTCATTGGAAAGCTCTGTTTATGCCCTTTCAGGGATAGATACTTGTTTTACGCTCTGGGTCTTATTTAGGCATGAAAATGATCACGTAAACAACCCTATTTTGGGTAAAAACATCCCGCTGGGCGGTACATATTAATTACCGCCTAGGCCACTCGTTAGGTGTTAAAGAGCGTTCCGTGAGTTCTAAAATAACAAATTTAAAGGTTTCTATGCAAACGCTTGTAGCATACGCAATAAATTTTCAGATTTAGAGGAGCTAGTGTTTACAGAAAATTATGATGTGATTGGCATAACAGAATCTTGGCTAAATACAGTAGATAGATACTTTTTAGCAGAGTATTCACTTCCCGGTTATGTAATGTTTGAGAAAAGCCGAATAAATCGAAATGGAGGTGGAGTTTTACTTTATATCAAAGAAAGTCTTAAAAAGTCTCTTGTCAAAACCTCAAATTGTGAACGTCGACACATCTTTTGTGCTAATAAAGAATAATAAAGGTACAAAAATAATACTTGCGTTAATATACAGACTTCCAGCTCAATCAGTGCAAACTGACCGAGAAATTTACGAACAAATTGCAGATGTAAGTAATTCACAAGATACCGTAATTTTTGGCGACTTTAATTTACCTGTGACCAAGTGGGGCGATACTCTTACTTCACACTCCGGACATGACTTGTATACGAACTTGCAAGAGAGTTCGCTTTATCAATTTGTTCGAACACTGACCCGTGGTAATAACGTTCTTGACATTGTACTTGCACAAAAGAAGAATTAATAGAGAATTTGAATGTTGGTGATGAATTCAGTAACAGCGACCATCGTACGATAACTTTCACTTTCAAGTTTACTATTAACGAACCAAATAATAGCATCGAAAAAGTCCCTAATTTCAAGAAAGCAAACTTCCATAAACTTAGAGCTATGTTTAAAGAAACTGACTGGAGCTTTTTAATTAACAATAACGACATAAATACATCTTGGAAGTTATTCGAAACCACTTACCTAAAAGCAGTGCAAGACTGCATACCATCGAAAATACGGCGTCCACGCCATAATAATAAGCCCAAATGATGGAATAAAGATATTTCAAACTGCCTGCTTGCTAAAAAAATTGCTAATGATAGATTAAAATCCTCACAAAATGATGAAGAACGGGTGAAATTTGTAGAGCTACGACGCAAAGCCAAAAAGTGAATTAAGCAAAGTAAAAAGACCTTAGAGTTACATATTGCGAATCAAAGTAAAAGAAACCCGAAAGAATTCTATAGTTATATCAGAAAGAAAAAAGTAGTTACTTCAACTGTTGGACCGTTAGTCGATGAAAATGGAGAATACACCAATGACGAAGTACAAATGAGTAATGCCCTCAATACCTTATTTGCATCAGATTTTACAACAGAAGACCTCAGTGATATCCCTACACCATCACCGATTCAGATTGATAATTCAGATGTTCTAAGCAATATCACCATTACAGAGAGAGAAGTATTGAATTGTTTAGATAAACTCAAGGTAAATAAAACGCCTGGACCTGATACAATCTCGCCTAGAGTTCTAAAGGAAGCTAAGGATGAGCTCTCCTAACCACGGACATTAATATTCAATAAATCCTTGCAGTCTGGAACTATGCCTGATCAGTGGAAGCTAGCCAACGTAACACCGATATTCAAAAAAGGCAGCAAATCCCTACCCATAACTATCGTCCAATTAGCTTAACCTCAGTTGTATGTAAAATGCTAGAAACGGTCATACGAGACAGACTCGTAAATCACTTAGAGGAAAATAACATACTTAAAGATACTCAACACGGCTTTCGTAAAAAACGTTCCTGTTTAACAAACCTCTTAGACTTCTTCCACGATATCCTCAACCTCTACGATGAGAGTAAAGCTGTAGATATTATATACCTTGATTTTCAAAAGGCCTTTGACAAAGTTCCCCACAAACGTTTACTGCTAAAACTAAAAGCGCATGGAATACAAGACGGTGTGTTGAAATGGATAGAAAATTGGCTCAGCGACAGAAAGTAAAGAGTAGTCATAAACGGTAAGGCATCTAAATGGACCAATGTAAGTAGCGGGGTACCCCAGGGATCAGTACTAGGACCAATTCTCTTTCTAATTTACATCAACGACATAGATGAGGGTCTCACCTGTACAATCCCAAAATTTGCTGACGATACAAAAATTGCAAATAGCGGACTCTCAAAAGAACAAGTTGACGATATGCAACACAATCTAGATAAATTGTCATGTTGGGCCCAAATTTGGCAAATGAGTTTCAATGCGGATAAATGTAAAGTACTACATATCGGATACCTAAATGAGAAATCAAACTATTCGATGAATGGCACTCAGCTTAAGAATGTAAACAGAGAAACCGATCTGGGAGCAACAATATCGAGTAACCTAAAACCGAGTCAACAATGTTCAGAAGTTGTTAAGAAGGCAAACAAAATAATTGGCTTTATAGGCAGGTCATTTGAGCATAAATCCAAAGAAGTTATCCTAACCCTTTACAATTCCTTAGTCCGCCCTCTTCTGGAATACTGCGTTCAATCCTGGTGCCCTTATTACCAAAAAGATGTAAACAAGCTAAAACGAGTTCAACGTAGAGTTACCAAAATGATACCTAGCCTAAAGAACAAACCATACGAAGAGCGTCTTAGAGAATTAAATCTATTTCCTTTAACCCAGCGCAGGAGGTGACTTAATTCAAGTGTTCAAAATCATCAAAGGCATCGACAATATGGACTGTAGTAAGTACTTCACTATCGACCAATCTAATTACACGCGGGGAAACGGTTGCAAAATTATTGGTAAATCTTTTAACTCACACAAATCTAAGAATTTCTTCTTCAATCGAGTTGTCAACTTGTGGAATTTGCTTCCCCGAAACGTTATAGACTGCATCACCGTTGATTAATTTAAACTCCGCATAGACAAATATCTCGCATCAAACCCGCGACTGACTGCGTTTGTAAATGAATAACTTTATTTTGTCCCACCCCCTCAGTTACTAACCCATATGTCCCCTACTAACTTCCTAATCCTGCCACGGACATTAGTTGCAGGGCAGTAATTCCCTTTCCAATGTTCACTTACCCACTCTAAACCACTGTTTGGACACTTGATCCTCAGTGTTTAGGAGGACAAGCAACCTAGAAGGGTCACTAGATCTGTTGTTGCTTGATTTCCTTTGTACTCCTTTGTACCTACCATCCTACCCACCATCCCACCTAACTACCCTCCCACCTACCATCCTACCCACCCTCTCACCTACCATCCTACCCACCCTCCCACCTACCCTCCCACCTACCATCCTACCCACCCTCCCACATACCTTCCCACCCACCCATCCACCTACCCTCTCACCTACCACTATACCACCTTCCCACCTACCATTCTACCCACCCCCAACCTACCATCCTACCTACCCTCCAACCCACCCTCCAACCTACCCTCCCTCCCACCTACCATCCTACCCACCCGCCCACCTACCATCCTACCCACACTCCCACCTACCCTCCTACCCACCCTCTCACCTACCATCCTACCCACCCGCCCACCTACCATCCTACCCACCCGCCCACCTACCATCCTACCCACCCTCCCACCCACCTACCCTCCCACCTACCACTCTGCCCACCTACAATTATACCCACCCTCAAACCTACCATCCTATCCACCCTCCCACCTACCCTCCTACCCCCCTCCAACCTACCCTCCCACCTACAATCCTACCCACCCTCCCACCTACCATCCTACCCACTCTCCCCTACCATCCTACCCACTCTCCCACCTACCTACCATCCTACCCACCCTCTCACCTACCATCCTACCCACCGTCCCACATACCATCCTACCCTCCTACCCCCCCTCTCACCTCCCATCCTACCCTCCTACCCACCCTCCCACCTACCAACCCTCCCACCTACCCTCCTACCCACCCCGCTACCATCTACCCTCCCACCTACCATCATACTCACCCTCCCACCTACCGTCCCACATACCATCCTACCCACCATCCCACCTATCCACCCTCCCACCTACCATCTCTCTCTCCCACCTACCACGCTACCCACCCTCCCACCTACCATCCTACCCACCATCCCTCCTACCCTCCTACCCACCGTCCCACCTACCCTCCTACCCATCCTCCCACCTACCCTCCCACCTACCATTCTATCCACCATCCCATCTATCATCCTACCCACCCTCCCACCTACCATTCAACCCACCCTCCCACCTACCATCCTACCCACCCTCCCACCAACCCTCCTACCCACCATCCCTGCTACCCTCCCACCTACCATCCTACCCACCCTCCCACCTACCATCCCTCTCTCCCACCTACCACGCTACCCCCGTAACCCACCCTCCCACCTACCATCCTACCCACCATCCCTCCTACCCTCCTACCCACCCTCCCACCTACCATCCCACCTACCATCCTACCACCCTCCCACCTACCATCCTACCCACCCTCCCACCTACCCTCCTACCCCCCCTTCCACCTACCACTCTACCCACCCTCCCAACTACCATTCTACCCACCCTCCCACCTAACATCGTACCCACCCTCCCACCTACCATTCTACCCACCCCCCCCCCTACCATTCTAACCACCCTCCCACCTACCATTCTACCCACCCTCCCACCTACCATCCCACCCACCCTCCCACCTACCCTTCTACGCACCCTCTCACCTACCATCCTACCCACCCTCCCATCTACCCACCTCCACCCTGTCATCCACCCACCTCCACCCTCCCATCTACCCACCTACCCTCCTGCCCACCCTCCCGCCTAACCTCCCACCTACCATCCTACCTACCCTCCCACCTACCATCCTACCCATCCTCCCACCTACCCTCCTACCAACCCATCCTCCCACCTACCCTCCAACCTACCATTCTATCCACCATCCCATCTACCATCCTATCCACCCTCCCACCTACATTCCTACCCACCCTCCCACCTACCATTCTACCCACCTCCCTCCCACCCACCCTCCCACATACTATCCTACCCACCCTCCCACCTACCATCCTACCCCCCTCCCACCTACCATCCTACCCACCGTCTCACCTACCATCCTACCCACCCCCCCTCCCACCTACAATCCTACCCCCCCTCCCCCCCCCCTACCCTCCCACCTACACATCCACCCACCCTCCCACCTACCATTCTACCCACCCTCCAACCTACCATCCTACCCACCCTCCCACCTACCCTCCTACCTCCCCTCCAACCTACCTTCCTACCCACCTACCCACCCTCTCACCTACCATCCTTCCCACCCTCCCACCTACCATCCTACCCCCCCTCCCACCTACCATCTACCCACCCTCCCACCTACCATTCTACCCCCCATCCCACCTACCCTCCTACCCACCCTCCCATCTACCCACCCTCCCACCTACCATCCAACCCACCCTCCCACCTACCAATCTACCCCCCCACCCTCCCACCTACCATTCTAACCGACCCACCCTCCCACCTACCCCCCTACCATCCTACCAACCCTCCCACCTACCATCCTACCCAACCTCCCACCTACCTACCCTCCCCACCTACCATCCTACCCACCCTCACCTACCATGCTACCCACCCTCCCACCTACCATCCTACCCACCCTCCCACCTACCCTCCTCCCCACCCCACTACCATCTACCCTCCCACCTACCATCCTACCCTCCCTCCCACCTACCATCCAACCTACCATTCTACCAACCCTCCCACCTACCATCCTACCCACCCTCCCACCTACCATCCTACCCACCCTCCCACCTTCCATCCTACCCAACCCCCCACCTACCATCCAACCTACCATTCTACCCACCCTCCCACCTACCATCCTACCCACCCACCATCATACCCACCCTCCCACCTACCATCCAACCCTGTACCCACCCTCCCACCTACCCTCCTACCCACCTTCCCTCCTACCCTCCTACCCTCCCTCCCTCCTACCTTCCTTCCCACCCTCCCACCTACCGTTCCTCCCACCTAACACTCTACCCACACTCCCATCTGCCATCCTTCACACCATCCCTCCTACCCTCCCTCCCACCTACCATCCTACCATCCATCCCACCTACCATCATTCCCACCCTCCCACCTTCCCTCCTACCCTACCTCCCTCCTACCATCCAACCTACCATTCTACCCACCCTCCCACCTACCATCCTACCAACCCACCATCCTACCCACCCTCCCACCTACCATCCAACCCAGTACCCACCCTCCCAAGTACCCTCCTACCCACCATCCCTCCTACCCTCCCACCTACCATCCTACCAACCCTCCCACCTACCGTCCCTCCCACCTACCACTCTACCCACCCTCCCATCTGCCATCCTACACACCATCCCTCCTACCAACCCTCCCACCTACCATCCTATCCACCCTCCCACCTACCATACTACCCACCCTCCCACCTACCCTCCTACCCACCCTTCCACCTACCACTCTACCCACCCTCCCACCTACCATTCTACCCACCCTTCCACCTACCACTCTACCCACCCTCCCCACCTACCATTCTACCCACCTCCCACCTACCACTCTACCATCCCTCCCACCTACCCTCCTACCCCCTCTCCTACATACCACTCTACCCACCTACCATTCTACCCACCCTCCCATCTACCATCGTACCCACCCTCCCACCTACCATTCTACCTACCTCCCCCACCTACCATCCCACCTACCATTCTACCCACCCTCCCACCTACCATTCTACCCACCCTCCCACCTACCATTCTACCCACCCTCCCACCTATCATCCTACCCCCCCTCCCTCCTACCATTCTACCCACCCTCCCACCTACCATTCTACCCACCCTCCCACCTAGCATCATACCCACCCTCCCACCTACCATTCTATCCCACCATCCCATCTATCATCCTACCCACCCTCCCACCTACCATTCAACCCACCCTCCCACCTACCATCCTACCCACCCTCCCACCATCCCTGCTACCCTCCCACCTACCATCCTACCCACCCTCCCACCTACCATCCCTCTCTCCCACCTACCACGCTACCCCGTAACCCACCCTCCCACCTAGCTCCTACCCACCATCCCTCCTACCATCCTACCCACCCTCCCACCTACCCTCCCACCTACCATCCTACCCACCCTCTCACCTACCATACTACCCACCCTCCCACCCCCCCTCCTACCCACCCTTCCCCCTACCACTCTACCAACCCTCCCAACTACCATTCTACCCACCCTCCCACCTACCATTGTACCCACCCTCCCACCTACCATTCTACCCACGCCCCCCCGCCTACCATTCTAACCACCCTCCCACCCACCCATCTACCCAACCTCTCACCCACCATCCGACCCACCCTCCCACCTACCCTTCTATACGCACCCTCTCACACCTACCTCCTAGCCACCCTCCCACCTACCAACCTACCCACCCTCCCACCTACCATCCTACCAACCCTCCCATCTACCCACCTACCCTCCTGCCCACCCTCCCGCCTAACCTCCCACCTACAATCCTACCGACCCTCCCACCTACCATCCTACCCATCCACCCACCTACCCTCCTACCCACCCCCCCCCCCCCCTCCCCCCCCACCTACCATTCTATCCACCATCCCCTCTACCATCCGACCCACCCTCCCACCTACCCTTCTACGCACCCTCTCACCTACCATCCTACCCACCCTCCCACCTACCAACCTACCCCCCCTCCCACCTACCCACCTCCACCCTCCCATCTACCCACCTACCCTCCTGCCCACCCCTCCCGCCTACCTCCCACCTACCATCCTACCCACCCTCCCACCTACCATCCTACCCATCCACCCACCTACCTTCCTACCAACCCACCCTCCCACCTACCATTCTATCCACCATCCCATCTACCATCCTATCCCCCCTCCCAACTACATTCCTACCCACCCTCCCACCTACCATTCTACCCACCCTCCCACCCACCCTCCCACATACTATCCTACCCACCCTCCCACCTACCATCCTACCCACCCTCCCACCTACCATCCTACCCCCCGTCTCACCTACCATCCTAACCCACCCTCCCACCTACAATCCTACCCACCCTCTCACCCACCTACCTTCCCACCTACCAATCCTACCCTCCTTCCCACCTACCATTCTACCCACCCTCCCACCTACCATCCTATCCACCCTCCCACCTACCCTCCTACCTCCCCTCCAACCTACTTCCTACCCACCTACTACCCACCCTCTCACCTACCATCCTTCCCACCCTCCCACCTACCATCTTACCCACCCTCCCACCTACCATCTTACCCACCCTCCCGCCTACCATTCTACCCACCATCCCACCTACCATTCTACCAACCCTCCCACCTACCCACCCTCCCACCTACCATCCAACCCACCCTCCCACCTACCATTCCATTCTACCCACCCACCCTCCCACCTACCATTCTACCGACCCACCCTCCCACCTACCCACCTACCATCCTACCCACCCTCCCACCTACCATCCTACCCAACCTCCCACCTACCTACCTTCCCACCTACCATCCTAACCCACCCTCTCACCTACCATGCTACCCACCCTCCCATCTACCATCCTACCCACCCTCCCACCTACCCTCCTACCCACCCTGCTACCATCTACGCTCCCACCTACCATCCTACCCCCCCTCCCACCCACCATCCCACCCACCATTCTACCAACCCTCCCACCTACCATCCTACCCACCCTCCCACATACCATCCTACCCACCCTCCCACCTTCCATCCTACCCAACCTCCCACCTACCATCCAACCTACCATTCTACTCACCCTCCCACCTACCATCCTACCCACCCACCATCCTACCCACCCTCCCACCTACCATCCAACCCCGTACCCACCCTCCCAAGTACCCTCCTACCCACCATCCCTCCTACCCTCCTACCCTCCCACCTACCATCCTACCAACCATCCCACCTACCGTCCCTCCCACCTACCACTCTACCCACCCTCCCATCTGCCATCCTACACACCATCCCTCCTACCCACCCTCCCACCTACCATCCTACCAACCATCCCACCTACCATCCTACCAACCCTCCCACCTTCCATCCTACCCAACCTCCCACCTACCATCCAACCTACCATTCTACCCACCCTCCCACCTACCATCCTACCCACCCACCATCCTACCCACCCTCCCACCTACCATCCAACCCAGTACCCACCCTCCCAAGTACCCTCCTACCGACCATCCCTCCTACCCTCCTACCCTCCAACCTACCATCCTACGAACCCCCCCACCTAACGACCCACCCACCTACCACTCTACCAACCCTCCCATCTGCCATCCTACACACCATCCCTCCTACCCACCCTCCCACCTACCATCCTACCCACCCTCCCACCTACCATACTACCCACCCTCCCACCTACCCTCCTACCCACACTTCCACCTACCACTCTACCCACCCTCCCACCTACCATTCTACCCACCCTTCCACCTACCACTCTACACACCCTCCCACCTACCATTCTACCCACCCTCCCACCTACCACTCTACCCACCCTCCCACCTACCCTCCTACCCCCTCTCCCACATACCACTCTACCCCCCTACCATTCTACCCACCATCCCATCTACCATCGTACCCACCCTCCCACCTACCATTCTACCTACCTCCCCAACCTACCATCCCCCCTACCATTCTTCCCACCCTCCCAGCTACCATTCTACCCACCCTCCCACCTACCACTCTACCCACCCTCCCACCTACCAACCCTCCCACCTACCATTCTACCAACCCTCCCACCTACCATTCTACCCACCCTCCCACCTATCATCATACCCACCCTCCCACCTACCATTCTACCCACCCTCCCACCTATCTTCATACCCACCCTCCCACCTACCCTTCTACCAACCCTCCCACCTACCATCTTACCCACCCTCCCACCTACCATTCTACCAACCCTCCCACCTACCATCCTACCCCCCTTCCCACCTACCATTCTACCCACCCCCCACCTACCATCCTACCAACCCTCCCACCTACCATCCTACCAACGCTCCCATCCACCATCCTACCCACCCTCCCACCTACCCACCCTTCCACCTACGACTCTACACACCCTCCCACCTACCATTCTACCCACCCTCCCACCTACCACCCTCCCACCTACCCTCCTACCCACCTACCATTCTACCAACCCTCCCACCTACCATTCTACCAACCCTCCCACCTACCATCGTACCCACCCTCCCACCTACCATTCCACCTACCATTCTACCCACCCTCCCACCAACCATTCTACCCACCGTCCCACCTACCATCATACCCACCCAGCTACCCTTCTACCCACCCTCCCACCTACCATCTTACCCACCCTCCCGCCTACCATTCTACCCACCCTCCCACCTACCATCCCACCTACCATTCTACCCACCCTCCCACCTACCATCTTACCAACCCTCCCACCTACCATCTTAGCCACCTACCATTCTACCCACCCTCCCACCTACCATCCTACCCACACTCCCATCTACCCACCTACCCTCCTGCCCACCTAACCTCCCATCTACCATCCTACCCACCCTCCCACCTACCAATCCTCCCACCTACCCTGCCACCTACCATTCTACACACCCTCCCACCTACCCTCCAACCCACCATCCCAACTACCATCCTACCCACCCTCCCACCTACCATCCTACCCTCTCACCTACCATCCTACCAACCCTCCCACCTACCAATCCTCCCACCTACCCTGCCACCTATCATTCTACCCACCCTCCCACCTACCCTTCCAACTACCATCCTACCCTCCTACCCTCTCACCTACCATCCTACCCACCCTCTCACCTACCATCGTACCCACCCTTCCACCTACCATCCTACCCACCCTCAAACCTACCATCCTACCCACCCTCCCACCTACCATCCTACCCACCCTCCCACCTACCATCCTACCCACCCTCCCACCTACCATCCTACCCACCCTCCAACCTACCATCCTACCCACCCTTCCACCTACCTACCCTCCCACCTACCATCCTACCCTCCCTCCAACCTACCATCCTACCCTCCCTCCCACCTACCATCCTACCCACCCTCCAACCTACCATCCTACCCACCCTCCCACCTACCATCCTACCCACCCTCCCACCCACCTACCATCCCACATACCATTCTACATACCCACCTTGCCACCTACCATCCTACCTACCCTCCCACCTACCATCCATCCACCCTCCCACCTACCACCCCTCCCACCCACCATCCTACCCTCCCACCTACCATCATACCCACCCCCCCACCTAGCATCCTACCTACCCTACCACCCACCATCCTACCTACCCTCCCACCTACCATCATACTCACCCTCCCACCTACCATCCTACCTACCCTCCCACATACCATCCTACCCCCCCTCCCACCTGCCATCCTACCCACCCTCCCACCTACCATCATAACCCACCCTCCCACCCAACATGCTACCCACCCCCCTTCCTACCATCATACCCACCATCCCACCTACCATCATACCCACCCTCCCACCTACCTACCCTCCCACCTACCATCCTACCCACCCTACCACCTACCATCATACCCACCCTCCCACCTACCCACCTTCCCACCTACCATCCTACTCACCCTCCCACCTACCAGCCCCTACCCACCCACATACCATCCTAATCAGTATATCACTCATCCATCAATTTAGTCATCCACCAATCAATATATGTGTGTACCGGTACCAGTATATATCAAATAAACAATCAATAACTTATATTCCTGTATCTATTTATAAATGTCACTGACCTCTCTGACCCCCGGGATAATGTTGACAGGTGATTGGTCTAGGTTGATCCAGGTGACATTAGGGGTGGGGTCCCCCCTGGCCAGACACCCCACCACCGCCCCAGAGCTGTTAGTGTAGGTCAGGAGGCTTGGGGGCGGGGACACCAACAGGGGGCCGGAGGGGATGCCCCTCACATCCAACACCCCCATGGACACCAAGCCTGGGGAGAGAAGAGAGATTGTGTTAGTGTGTGGTACCTATGGTGTAGACAATAGTAGCCTACCCTGTAAACAACTTGTGCTCAACTCTTCCAACAATGAAAATAAATGCATACTCAGCAATATATGAGGTCCATCTGGAACAAGTAAGACCATTCAACACCATTGATGTGTGTGTGTGCGTGTGTGTTATAATTCGTTTTATAATCAAGTGATCTATGTTATGACTAACAATTCTTACAACAATTGTAATCCAAGCGTGTTACATATTGTAGGCATATTGTATGTTTTCCTTGGTCAAGTTATTACATTAAAATAATTCTATATATAGGCCATAGACTACAGTAGATTTGGACTTGACACGAACATGGAATTTTGCAGTAAGGGACCCAAAATCGGAGAAATGAACCACCAAGTTCGAACCTCGAAACCGCGAACATGTGATATTTTCACGGTTTTGAGGTTCAAGCTTGGGGAGTCGTTCTCCGATTTTGAGTCCCTTACTGCAAAGTTCCATTTTGGTGTCTAGTCCAGATCTACTGTAGTCTATGTATAGACATACTGTATATTGAACATAAAAATAGGCTTGTTCCTGTAAAGTGAACTGTTTTAAATATATCGGAGTTGCTCTTGAGGCTTCATTAATTGAATAACAAATATTTATCAATAACTATAGTCATGTTTTAACCTGGCTAGTTTGCATATAGTCGCTTTGATATAAAGAACTCTATTTCGTACCGATTGACTGATGGTACTGTGTCCGGATAACTTCTTTAGGTTGCTAAAAAACAAACAAAAGAATTGTAGCACACAGTACAATCAGTCAATCAGCCCCAAGTACAGTTATCTAGTTCAAAGGGTCCTAGTGCAAACTCGCCAGTTTATAATCTAATAGCTTATGCAAATATTATTATTAACTGCATACACGTAATATTGCAATACGAGATTGGAATAGTGGACCTTTAAGGGATACACATAGTGAGAGTCGAAGGTTATTATCTCTGAAATAAATAAATAATACAAAATAGGAGTGATTGAGTTCCGGTAATGGAAGTACTAATCTACAGAAGTTTCGAGAAAATCTGGTTATATGTTTAAGATTAATCTTGCTCTGATATTGCACATATTGCACAGTTTAACAGTAGACAGACACAGATAAAGTATTCCAATACCAAGTACCAGTACCATATTTTCTCAGATGCGCTGGGTGAATAATAATTGGAAGTACTATAACAAATAACCCCGGATTGAATAAAAGGAAATACATTATATCAATTAAGTGGTGATGGTTATAAGGGGAACATGATAAAACAATGGAGTTAATATAGTATCAGGTCTGACCACCATATAAATGACCACGACCATTGTCAGCTTCACCAAGCTCATTATCATCATTAACAGTTATATACAAATTGAAGGTCAGGCCGGAAGCCTCATCAGTGGGGGAAATATCAAGGCACAAACAATGGCCACTGGCTGGGTTTTAACAATAAGATATACGCTAAAGAAGTTTTTAACATCATGAAATGAAATGATAGATTTTTAATAATAGTTATAATTCAAGTTATATACCATAGTTAATGGCATTCTTTAAATATAACCGGAAGCAGCTTAACTAAATGTGAAGTATGGTTACTTGTAGAGATGCAGCTCAATGTGTAGTTAGTCAGTAGCCAATACTATAATACCTATATGGAGTACGAAGGGAACAACAAATATATTAATGAAAGATGAAAATGCTCACTGGCAAGACAAACGTCCATTACTTATAGTATAAACAGTGTTCTACTTCAAGCTACAACAATATATTACACCTTCACTGAAAACTAAAACTCGAGACTAATGCACGGAATATACGCTGGGAAATTGGTATACCCATGGAAGAAACTATGGTACTATACCGGTACACTAATAAATGAAAGGATTCAATTATATCAATACATTAAATATACATACATTTTAAGCAAGATCATAATAATTACCAGTATAGGTATGGAGAATTACATACGTATAAATTAGAAACTTTTATCACTAGTAAAATACAGAAAGGAAAGGGGCTATAATATATTCTTTAAAATATAATCATTTAATTTCCGTTATATAATCAAGGATAAAGTTATGGAGGTATTTATATATACAAATACATACAACTAAGTTTATATATACAAATGCATACAACTAAGTTATGGAGGTATTTATATATACAAATACATACAACTAAGTTTATATATACAAATGCATACAACTAAGTTATGGAGGTATTTATATATACAAATACATACAACTAAGTTTATATATACAAATACATACAACTAAGTTATGGAGGTATTTATATATACAAATACATACAACTAAGTTATGGAGGTATTTATATATACAAATACATACAACTAAGTTATGAAGGTATTTATATATACAAATACATACAACTAAGTTTATATATACAAATACATACAACTAAGTTTATATATACAAATACATAAAACTAAGTTTATATATACAAATACATACAACTAAGTTACGGAGGTATTGATATATACAAATACATACAACTAAGTTATGGAGGTATTTATATATACAAATACATACAACTAAGTTATGGAGGTATTTATATATACAAATACATACAACTAAGTTATGGAGGTATTTATATATACAAATACATACAACTAAGTTTATATATACAAATACATACAACTAAGTTTATATATACAAATACATACAACTAAGTTTAATATAGTTTGTACAGTTGCCAAGACCCGAACCTGAGACAAGTACTGGTAAGAAGTGACTGGGTTTACTACTTTTACAGGTTTATACATAGCTTGAAGGCGACTTTATATTTGTAGTTTACGGTGCACATAACCCAAGGTGGAAGTATGGAAGAAGATACGAATGTTACGCCTTTCTTTATTTCTGTAACTGGAGTTTCTGATATCATTGATATTCTCTTAATTTCCGTTTTCCCAGTTTTCTTCGAACCTTTTCACATTCCTTCTTTGTTCTTCCATAACGTCTTCAAGTTTTGCATTCTCTCTTCGTTCTTTCTCACTTCATCTGTTGTTTTAGAATTATGGCCCAAATTTTCTGATTAGTAATCAGGTTTACCTTGTTAATTACGATTGCCTTATTGTATTTATTCAAACTTTTATTCCTATCATATCTATTGTTTGCTTATTCTTCACTTGTCTGTCAATTGTGTTCATCATAACTTCAAACCCTTCTACTGGTACTCAACTAGACATTGCCCCCCCCCCGTCCCGACCCTCGCTCTCTCTCTCTACAAGACGGTGTGTTGAGATGGATAGAAAATTGGCTCAGTGACATAAAACAAAGAGTAGTTATAAACGGTAAATCATCCAAATGGATCAATGTAAGTAGCGGGGTACCCCAGAGATCGGTATTGGCGCAATTTATCTTCCTAGTTTACATTAACAACATATATGAGGGTCTCGCCTATATAATCTCAAAGTTTGCTGACGATATACACATTGCAAATAGCATACTCTCAAATGAACATGTTGAAGATATGCAACATAATCTAGATAAGTTGTCACATTGAGCTCAAATTTGGCAAATGTATTTCAATGAGGATAAATGTAAAGTACTCCATATCGGAGACCGAAATGATAAAGCAAACTATTCAATGAATGGCACCCAGCTTAAGAGTGTAGACAGAAAAAACAAATTTTGGAGTAACAATATCGAATAACCTAAAACCGAGTCAACAATGTTCAGAAGTTGTTAAGAAGGCAAACAAAACAGGTCATTTGAGCATAAATCCAAATATGTAATCCTAACTCTTTACAATTCCTTAGTCCGCCTTCTCCTCGAATAATGCGTTCAATCCTGGTGCCCTTACTACCAATAAGATATAGACAAACTAGAACGAGTTCAACGTAGAGTTGCCAAAATTATACCTTGCCTAAAGAACAAACCATACGAGGAGCGTCTTAGATAATTAAATATATTCCTTTAACACAGCGAAGATTAAGAGTTCAAGTGTTCAAAAACATCAAAGGCATCAACAATATGAACTGTAATATATATTTCACTATCGACTAATCAAATTACACACAGGGAACGGTTGCAAAATAATTGGTAAATCTTTCAACTCGCACGAGTCTAAGAATTTCTTCTTCAATCGAGTTGTCAACTTGTGAAATGGGTTTCCCCGAGATGTCATAGACTGCAGCACCATTGATTCTTTTAAACTTCGCCTAGACAAACACCTTGTCTTAAATCCAAGATTGACTGCATTTGTAAATGATTTTTTTTTTTTTTTTTTTATAGCAACTGTCCCCTACTAACATCTAATCCTGCCACGGACATTGCAGGGCAGTCTTCCCTTTCCATTTGTCCCTTATCCACTCTAAACCACTGTTTGGACACTTGACCATCAGTGTTTTGGAGGTCAACCAGCCTTGAAGGGTCATTTGATCTGTTGTTGCTTGATTTTTGTATACTCTCTCTGTCTCTCTTTCTCGTTCGCACTCTCTCTCTCTTTCTCTCTACTCTTCTCCACCTTTCTCCTCCCCAGCAACAAGTGCCCTCCTCGTCTGTCTTCCTGCTCCTCCTTATCCTCCTCAAAGAATCCCGGTGGATCATATATACTTTAATTAATTTCATTGGGGGTGTGGTGGTGAGAATAATAAAAATAATATATCAGAGTAATTTACACTTAACCCTCTCAGTTCTGAGTAAGTTTTTAAAGTTTCCATGGACAGGCGACACACGGTCTGGGTCTGCTAACGTTTTTTTATTGTTCCCGTTTACCCAGCTATGATTTGTTGCCAGATACCTCCACATACGGACTAGTAGACCAGATTATATCAAGTCTAAAATGGAGGCCATGGTGTCTTTTGTGTGGTTTTACAGAATTTTGTGGAGGGCTTAAGGACGCCATGGCATCAATACGTGTGCCAGGGCAAAAGTAGCTCAGGACGCCATGGCGTCCATACGTGCGCGACAGGGTTAAGATGAGAGACTCTGTGACTGAGTGGTGGAGGAGCATGAGAGAGGTTCACAGGTTCACCTTAATTTGTTCTAACAATCCTTATTCCTCTCTTGGTCTCATTATTCCTCTAAGTTTTATTTCTTATATATCATGTCTGTACCTATTTTAAGGCTTAAAACCTTGTTACACTGAAGAAGACTAAAACTGGATAAAAACAATATAAGGTAGAAATATATATTTATATTGTAGTATTTATTTTAATTTCTGCTACGATACTACTACTATTATGGGGGATAAATCGACAGTCATTTAGAAGTTTGTATACTTTATTTAACAAACTTCCTAACTACTCTAATAACGGGTACTTTGTTCGGGCCGAGATGAGTTCTAGACACGGATTGAATATTACGTCGATTCAAGATAGGTTGTACTTTGGACCCCTAGAGTTCCCGTTACTCCCTAGCTGAATTCCCGCTATTCAGGTATTGACTCAAGTCTACTTCGATCCAACAAACACGTTATTAGTTACTAATCCTAAATAGTTTAATCTGAACCCTGCTGTGTCTTCTGTTGAGACCAGGGCCTAATGACACAATCGTTCTTTACCTAATTTACACAAAAATTATATTCTTATTCTATTCTCAAGAATTAACCACGTCCCTTGGGCCTTCAGTGCCTTCTCTCGAGACCAAAGCTTTAATACATATAATCTATTAACTCATCTGACACAACCGTCGTTACTACACAAGTACCTCAACAATAATATAAAGTCTCACAAATTTACCGACTGGGATTACAGGTTCCCTCTCATATATAACATTGGGTTCTGTCACCCAGTTACTCCAATGACATTAGTGTACAATATTTACCTGAATAACACCTTCCGATTATACTCTCATGTAACCCTATTACAAACACGCTATGTTTACATTAAACCTTAATCAATAACCGTTCCAACAAAAGATAAACCGTGCCTCAAAACGCCTACACGGAACAGATTCACAATTATATTCCTTTACAGACAGATTGAGAAATGAAGAGATACGTAGGAGAGTGGGGCAGCAGGAACATTTGTCAGCCAGAGTGGACAGAAGGGTGCTGAGCTGGTATGGTCATGTTGAACGAATGGGAGATGAAAGGCTTACAAAGAGAATATGTGAGTCAGGTACAAGGGGAGATAGAAGGGCAGGAAGACCCCCATTGAGATGGAGAGACTGTGTAAGAAAGGCTTTGGATGATAGAGGAATGACTATAGATCAGGCAGGGGAAGTGGTGGTGGAGAGGAGTGAATGGAGAATGCTTGTGAATAGTTGAGTGAACAGGTGGTCATTTGGAGTAAGGGGTCGGGCGCAAGTTGGACTAGATAATAGTCCATCAGGCGCCTGGCCCGGGGAGACGATTAATATGAAGGGTGTGCCTGGAAGTGTGGTGGGAGGGCTTGTCGCTTTGGCTCCGCTGCATGTCTGCCTGCCGAGATCGGAACCTCTCCTGGTGGTCAGGGGCCGGGGGAGTGCTGGAGCGACCTTGGTAACCCTGGTCTCTGGGTCTTCTCCTGGGTGACCTGGATGTGTGAGAGTTTGTGTTTTTTAGCTGTGTTTATTTTTTGTTTTATGTTGTTTTTGTGTTTTCCCTGTTCTTGCTCTGTCTTGAGTCGGCTACCCCCAAAATGGGGATTGGGCCTGAGCATATAGATAGATAGATAGATTCCTTTACATAACTTCTGAGGAATTCTTTGTTATACGTGATATCCTTAACACTTTTCCCACACCGCCTCCATGACCCTTTCGATTTATATGGATATAACTTCCTTTCTAAAACATAAGAATCCCGTAATTCATATGGACTAGTGTCCTTATATATAGTTTCCTTATTAACAAATTAGTTCGCTATTTCAATGGACTAGTGTCCTTTCCTAGCTATAGCTGATCTATCGGGCAACTAAACAAAATGTTTCCCCTTGAACCTATTGGTTGCCCCTTAGACTAGAAGAATTGATCCTTCCCTCCCCTCTTTACTTTTATACTAAAATCTTTCCTATCAGATGCTAATACTGTATAATAACACCTTTGGCATTACGCCTTCGCTAACAAAAATAACTAATTAATAAACATCATCATTTTATGGATACAGATTAGTCTAAATTATTTTTCCTTTAGTCTTGTCCTAGAAGGACACATCAATTGTTAATGGAACCACCAAGTTAGTCAAACATTTTCTCTCTTTCTTCTGCAATCTTATGCGGGCCCAATATGGGTCCTTAACCCTTAAAAAGCGGCCCACCACTTAAGTCGAGTTAAATAAAGCTGGACTATGTGGCGGCGCTCGACATAACTCGAGTGGCAATTTCAGCACGTAATGTGGCTGAGAGAGAGAGACAAGTGGTGGCAGGAGACTAGCGAGCGTATGACTGCTCCAGACCACCGCGGCGAACCTACTGACACAAATCTCAGCTCCCTCCTCCCTCTCTCACTCGCTACATACTCAATTATGTACCGAAAGTACCGAATTACCTGCTTTTTGCACTCGCGTTGCACGGTTATTGCAAGAAAACTATCCATCATACAAGGATCGTTATGGTGTCATTCGAAAGCTCTGTTTATGCCCTTTCAGGGATAGATACTTGTTTTACGTTCTGGGTCTTATTTAGGCATGAAAATGATCACGTAAACAGCCCTATTTTGGCTAAAAACACCCCGCTGGGCGGTACACATAAATAAACCGCATAGGCCGCTCGTAAGGTGTTAAACAAATATATTTGTGGATGCTGGAATCAGGTGTGAATACTGGAACTGTGGTTTACCACCTCAGAGCTGGCCAATAGCTCCTCTGGAAATTCTCACTCCCATCCACTTTCTGTCGTCCCTCTTGTATTGCTTGACTGTGTGTGTGTAGACTAGCAATGTGACGACAGGCGGCAGGATACTGAAGGTGTAACCTCCCAGTGGGCGAGAGTGAAGAGAGATCAGGAGTGGTCTGCGCTGTTGCTGTAGATAAGGGCAGGGTAGCTGGAATGGTTGGTTCTTGGTTTCCCTTTGTGCCCGAGTGAGAGAGCAACCGGGTTGTAAGAAGCTAACCCGGTGAGTTCCCAGGGGTGAGTGACCCCTGTAACCCCTCCGCGCCAGACTTTATAGTCTGGCCTCCTGCTCTCCCGCGCTGTGATTGACTGAGCGGCACGTGCGGCAGCCCGCTCGCTTTGAATTCTTGCCTCCTCCACCTTCACTCTCTTCTCCTCGAAAAAAGTTTGTGGAAGCTGGTTATAAACATCTTTCAGTGGCTTACGGGAGTACAGGGCTGCCACCGAAGTATTAGATCGAGTATAACCAGAGGAAACTACTCGGGAAGAGAAAGAGAGCGACTTTTGAGGTGAGGTAGAGAGTTCAGCTCCTTGCTCCGATAATGGAGGCCGCTGATTGGTTGGCTGGGAAGGTGGGGCGTGTTGTGGCCGAGAACTGTCAAAATCAGCTGATGGTGCAAGCAAATAGAAGGGAGCGCGGTGATTGGCGGAGGACTTTTCTACTTTAAATATAAATACTTTATGAAATGATGCAAACTTACAAGTGAAGTCTTTTGCAATTGTTCATAATCATAACTTATCGGTACTTAAAAATGTATTCCGATGTACCGTACTGTCTCCAGTTTTAGTTTTCTTCAATATAATGAGGTATTTTCCTTTTCGTTCACAACCGCCACACCGCCAATCTACAAATATATAGTCATAGACTACAGTAGATCTGGACTGGACACGAAAATGGAACTTTGCAGCAAGGGACTCCAAATCGGAGAAAGAACCCCCAAGTTCGAACCTTAAAACCGCGAAAATATCACATTTTCGCGGTTTCGAGTTCGAACTTGGGGGTTCGTTCTTCGATTTTGGGTCCCTTACTGCAAAGTTCCATTTTCGTGTCCAGTCCAGATCTACTCTAGTCTATGATACAGTATAAATGAAAATTAATATATAGTATATCTCACAAATACACATGCATTTACTCTCAACCAGGATTCGAACCATCGACAGCCAGGACGAGAATCTACAAATCTACCAAGGCGTGATCAAAAATACTTAACCTTATCCTATTATATAGGAAAAGGTTAAATACCTCACATACACGAATTGCTCTAAGGTGTATTTTGTTTATTTTTATGAACGCTTATATTTTCTTATCAGCCAGTTGATCATCAGAACTTGTTATTCATGTTATGCCCACAATGAAAATCTTTGCCATCAGCCCCACCAACAACATCATGCCAGATGGACACCAAACACTAGGACAAGAGAACCAGCGCATACTTCATCCGCGCAGGTGCCAATACCTAACCAGACCATTTCCTGGAGGGCCGTCAGAGGGCCCAAAAAAAAATAAAACAACAAATCGGAAATCGCTGTGCCCCTCTAGCCTGCACAAGAAAATTACCATTAAGTAGCAGAGGGACGAGAGACCACCCCAGCCAAACTGACCAGGAAAAGCCAGGACTAGAACATCTAGGTCGAAAGACTTGATCCTCCCCAGGTTCGAGACTGGGGTCCTGTTTTTTGTTTTTCTATGTGATTGAGGGAGGCAAAAGGCAGAACTGCCTGTAGCGAGTGCTTCCCCCAGAGTTAAAAGAGTGACAGGGCCGAAATCAAGGGATGTTCGAGCCAAAATGCCTGGACACACAGAGTTTGAAGCAATTTGAGACTGATTCTGGGAGAGAGTTCCAGAGCTCATCTGTTCAATAGAAGACAGTCTGAGAGTAACGTTTCACTCTTGGGTTTGAGAGTTGAACAGAGTAAGGCTGAGATTGTGTTGCAAGACAGGTACCATGTGCCCTACGTTGAGGAGGTGGTATGCACTGGGAGAGCTCTGAGGAACACTGATTATTATAGTAGCGATAGAATAGCGAGAGAGATGCAACATTGCGGTGGACAAAGAGAGATTGCAGAGGGTTGGTGAGTGGACGGGAGTTAATGATACGAAAGGCTTTCTTTTCTACTTTGTCTAGAAGTGTGGTGTGAGAGGATCCTCCGAACACATGTGAACAATACTCAATACAAGGGACTGGAGGTACAGTTGAGATCATTTAAGAAAATTAGAAACAGAATGGGAGATAGGACACAGCTCTGAGGAACACCGGAGTTGATTGGATGAGAAAGTGAGCGATGGCCATCCACACCTGCAGCTAAGGAACGGCCGGAAAGGAAATTAGAGACAAAGGCACAGATGGAGGGATAGAAACCGAAGGAGGGTAGTTTAGAAATTAAAAATTTGTGCCAGACTCTATCGAAGGCCTTCGACATGTCTAGTGCAATAGAAAAGGTCTAAGTCCTGAAAGGAGGATGACCAAGAGTTAATAAGATATGAAAGAAGATCACCAGTAGAGCGACCCTTAAGGAAGCCATACTGCCGATCTGAGAGTATGTTATGGGAAGAGATATGCTTAAGAAATTTGGAAGCAAGAATAGTTTCAAAAACTTTAGAGATACAAGAGATAAGAGCAATTGGATGATAGTTGGAGGGTTGAGAGCGGTCACCCTTCTTTGGGACAGGTTGAATGAGAGCAAACTTCCAGCAAGAAGGGAAGACGTTAGAGGAGAGACAGAGACGAAAGAGTTTGCCTAGGCAGGGATTCAGCACGGAAGCACTGTTTTTAAGGACAACAGGAGGAACACCGTCAGGACCGTACGCCTTCTTAGAATTAAGCCCAGAGAGGGTAGAAATTACATCTTTAACACCTTACGAGCGGCCTATGCGGTTTATTTATGTGTACCGCACAGCGGGGTGTTTTTAGCCAAAATAGGGCTGTTTACGTGATCATTTTCATGCCTAAATAAGACCCAGAACGTAAAACAAGTACCTATCCCTGAAAGGGCATAAACAGAGCTTTCGAATGACACCATAACGATCCTTGTATGATGGATAGTTTTCTTGCAATAACCGTGCAACGCGAGTGCAAAAAGCAGGTAATTCGGTACTTTCAGTACATAATTGAGTATGTAGCGAGTGAGAGAGGGAGGAGGGAGCTGAGATTTGTGTCAGTAGGTTCGCCGCGGTGGTCTGGAGCAGTCATACGCTCGCTAGTCTCCTGCCACCACTTGTCTCTCTCTCTCAGCCACATTACGTGCTGAAATTGCCACTCGACCTATGTCGAGCGCCGCCACATAGTCCAGCTTTATTTAACTCGACTTATGTTGCTCGCCGCTAATTAAGGGTTAATTAGAAGAGATTAGGATATTAGGCATAAGTAGGAGAGAGGTGGGTGGAGAGAGAGGGATAGCACCGGCATCATCCAAGGTGGAGTTTCTAGCATAAGTTTGAGCGAAGAGTTCAGTTTTGTCAGAGGAAGAAGTGATGGCTGTGCCATCAGAGTGAAAAAGGGGAGGGAAAGACGAGGAAGAAAAATTGTTGGAAAGGTTTTTGGCTAGATGCTGGAAAGGTTGAGAAGAGCTAGAATTAGATAGTTCAACGCATTTAATATTGATGAAAGAGTGCTTGGCAAGTCTAAGAACAGATTTGGCTTGATTCCGGGCATAGTAAGAATGAGATTCTTGAGTCTTCGGTTCCATTTGAATGCTTCATCCTGGTTGCGGACAGCAGTAGACAAAGCGTAAGTAAACCAAGATTTTTTAGCATTAGACTGAGAGAAAGAAAATGGAATGTATGCTTCCATGCCCGAGAGGATTACCTCGGTAATGCGTTCAGCTCTCTCCGAGGGTTCCCGGCCACGGAAGCAAATGTCATTCCATGGGAAATCAAAGAAGTACTGCCGAAGAGCTTCCCAGTCGGCAGCGCCAAAGTGCTGCAAGCGCCGCCGGTTGGGAGGATCGGGTGGCCGTACCGGAGAGATAGGACAGGTGACAGATATTAGTTTATGGTCGGGGGAGCCCAAGGGAGAGACATTTTTTATAGTATAAGCGGAAGGGTTAGAGGATAGAAATAAGTCAAGAATGTTGGGCCGATCTCCGAAGCGATCCGGGATACGGGTGAGTTGCTTGACTAACTGCTCTAGGTCGTTTAGGATAGAAAAGTTGAAGGCTTGTTCATCAGGTTGGTCCGTGGAAACAGAGGAGAGCCATTGGCGGTGGTGAACGTTGAAATCTCCTCAGATGGAGATTTCTGCGAAAGGAGCAACAGATAGAATGTGTTCCACTTTAGAAGTTAGGTAGTCAAAGAATTTTGGATAGTCAGTAGAATTAGGGGAGCGATATACAGCGCTGAAATATTTAGTCTGGGAGTAACAAAAAAGCTTTAACCAGAGAGTTAAGAAATCTGAAGAATCTAAGTTGGGAACACGAGAGATAGCAAGCATGTTGCGTACATAGACGCAACATCCACCTTTGGCTTGAAACTGAGGATAGAGATAGTAGGAGGATACAGAGAAGGGTTTCCTGTCAGTAGTCCCAGACAACTGTGTCTCAGTGATAAAGAGAAGATCAGGGTTGGCAGAGGAGAGGCCACGAATGTTGCAGAAGTTAATTGTAAGAGTAGAAGGTAGTGGTCCAGAGCATTTTGTGGATTCGTTGGATGGGGACATTTCTGCCCCCCCCCCTGGGGACTCCGAGGCTGGTCGTAAATTTCTCATCAGTTTTTTGGTAGAAAGCAAGTGAGGTATGTAAGGTGTTCGTAGTATAGTGTGTTGATAGTAGGAGAAGGTGTTTTGAAGGGGGGTTGCCCTTAGTGTTGATGAGGCACAGAAAGGATCAGCTAGGAAGGCCAGGTGGTGAAACCAGGAGTTCCAGCTGTCCTTTTCAACCACCTAGCACTCCCCTACAGCATACAGCCTCCTCCTAACAATTTTAGAGGTGGGATTCCCGGTTCCAATATCCAGGAACTAACTGCGCTACAAAGTGACGGGCGGTGGGGTCGCCACATCCCTACCCCTACAACACGACAGGCTCCCCTTGTTCTAAAGACAAGAAAGTGTTCACAATGTTTTGGTCAGCCACCTACGTACATGACTAGCCATTCTGGTCCTAAGAACCGCTGGGTGAAAGACCAGCAAGTGCTAAAGACAGGACAAAAATGAGGTTCAAAGCTCATTCTACTGGTCAACAAACATCTAGCATGTGGTCCTGTACCATGCGTACCTATTGGTCCGATATCTAGCCTCCAAGTTGATCAACACCACCAGGAGAAAGACATTACTAGAGGTCTGATACCTAGCCATCATGCTGTACAACACGCCAAGCAGATATGAAATCCCCTGCAAGAGAAAATCCTAGTCCAGCCAGAAACGAGAGATGACACCAAGAAAGAAGAATTTAGTAAAAAAACAACGATAAAAATCATCACTAAAATTAAAACAACTATTTATGTTGTCTGTAACGCTAGAGACCCTTCTTGCCTCCTAGTAACTTCCCCCCTCTGGGAAACCAAAATACTCATCACCTATCACAGTATTTTTCCTAGTAAAATTTCATAATATTATAGCCGGGCATTCTGGTTCAACATAATATAGAAGATTAAATTGCGAGACATAATTGTACTAACAACTTTCATTTATAATTAAATAAGTACAAAAAGATCATATACCGGTATACCTTCAATACTTATAATAATGATATGCAAAGTCTAAGAACCCATCATTATATTAAATTGTATTAATAATACATCAATTACGTGTAGTACTCACCCACTGTATTTAGAGAACGTAACAAAAGGAAAACATGTGACTGTACCTTTTAGCTCAAACTAAAGTAAAGGGAGACTCCAGTAACTCTTATTTATAATAAGCCACTTTTCTTTTGTGAATGTAATATATAATTTGTAACTATGTATTGCTGTAGTATTATTGTGTGATTTATTATTGTTTTGTGTATCAATAAACATGTTATGTTGTTCCCATCTATTATCTTGCCTCTGTGTTTGATCGTAGATATACTGTTTAAAACCTTACACTCTTCCTGTTTGCAGAACTCACCAATTACCGGATTTGGTGTATCAAGTAAATTTATTTTGACTCCCAACGAGCGGGCTGTCTTGTTTATGTCACCGTAGTGCTTGGAGAGTATATATACAGATAATGAGCTTCATTTCATGCATAAGCAAGAGCCAGAGCGTAATACAATTACATATCCGTGAAAGGGCGATAATAGAGCTTTCCAATAACAACTGAAGCATCCTTGTAGGACCACAGGTTCTCTTGCTACGATCGTGCAATGAAGATTTTTTGCCAATTTTATCCTTGTTGAGACCAGTAGGGAGGTTGGGATGAGATACAATATGCCTCAATGCCAGCTACGTAGCGGTGGCGAGCGGTCCGAGGTCGCCTATTGTCCCCCCAACGCTCGGTTTCTCTCTCATAGCTCATAATGGCCTCAAAATGGCACCCGTCATATGACGGGCGAAACAAGGGTGGCCAATACACTCTCTCCCGTCATATGATGGGCACCGCGAGTTGAGGGTTAATAAGTAACTACCTTTAGGATAGTTTATAAGAATATTATGTATTGAATGATACGAATGCTCATAACATTGGTTGTTTGTTTGTGTATGTCTTTAATTGTATTAATTGGTAATTGGCTTTTAACCCTCAGCTCACGGCGACCGTCATATGATGGGAGAGAGAACATTGGCCACTCCTGCGGCACCCGTCATATGAGCGGTGCCATTTTGAGACCATTATGAGCGATGAGAGAGAGACCGGGTGTTGCAGGCACAACAGGCGGGCTTTGTTCCACTCGCCATGGTGCCGCAGCATGTACTGGTGTCTACCTTATACCTTTCTCGCTTCCTACACCTCTCATACACGAATAAAAACTACAAAATACCTCATTTTCGGTAATTTTCCCCTTCGGTTGCACGATCATTGCAAGATAACCCGATGTTGTGCAAGGATGATTCAGGCGTCTTTGGAAAGCTCTATCATCGCCCTTTCACATGCCGGCTTTCCCACCGTCAACAGCCCCGCATCGCCACTGAGAAAACTCGATCATAATTTGAGTATTTCATAACCCTATTCCCTTTATTCTGCATGAACAGTAGTTAAGTGCTTGTTTAACCTCCACATAGTTCTGTAGTTGCCGTGCATGTTATTTTATTGCTTTTCTGACTTATAAACATTGTTGTTTACATTTTTTATCCTAGCTTGTAGCAGACGACGCACACCTCTAATCGACCTAGCTTTGTATTTTCTTATTAACTCTAGTAGTTATCGTATTCAGTATCCTACTGTAGCTATATATATATATATATCTGTAACTTTAGTTGTTGCTTGCATGATCTTGTAGTAACCTTTGACTGATAACTTTGTTTATCTAAATATAATCCTGCTTGACTAGCCTACAGTGACACCAGCGCCATCTGTTGATACAGTATATTAACCCCTTGTGTGCAGTTACACTTCATTTTTATATAATCTCTATGTGGTGAATTGCATATTTAGTTACATATTCTATTATATATATATTATATATATATATATATATATATATTTTTTTTTTTTTTGTAGGTAGGCAATCACCTGGTAGCCTATTTCTTCGTTTTATACAATGTTTGTTTTCGGTTATTTTTGTTTTCGGTTAGGCTAGGCTATCACCCTTGGTGGCCTATTTCGGCGTATTTAAATTTTTTAGTTTTCGGTTAGGCTATCACCGCTGGTGGTCTATTTCTGCGTACCGGTATTTCATAATTATTGTTTTCGGTTATTTTTGTTTTCGGCTATACTAAGCTATTGCCCCTGGTGGCCTATTTCTGTTTAAATGAAAACAAAAACAAATTCGGTTCGGCTATCACTGTGTATTTTTTATTTTATTTTTTATTTTTAGGCTATCACCGCTGATAACCTATTTGAGCGTATTTCAACTTTTTTGTTTTCGGTTAGGCCTATTTAAATAAGTGAAGAGACCTGAAGTGAGTGAAGTGTTTTTTAAAGTGAGATAAGTGTTTTTAAAGTGAATTATTGACTTGATGTAAAAGTAAAATTTTCAGTGTTAAATTGTATTAGAAGTGATGTGAAGTTATTCAAAGTGAGTGAAGTGATTTACAGTGAGTAAAGTGATCTGAAGTGTGTGAAGTGAATATAGTGTTCTGAAGTGAGACAAGTGATTAGAAGTGACTTAGAGTGAAGTGATTTTAAATTTTGTTATTGTCACCATGTCTCGCGCCTGCACGAACTGTTCCGGTAGGTTTGGCCCTACCATGTTTGCCTGCCCCGATGTTCATGGCTGCCGATTCTGCCAGCTCCGAGAAGATTTGGCAGCTAAACTGGATGAAGCTAACGTCAAGATTAACGCCCTCACCAAGAAGCTGGAAACACTCCTAGAATTGGCGACGCTCAACGTAGGAGTATCATCAAATGAAGCAATTACTACCACTGCGGCATCTTCCAACAGCCCAACGCCTGATATAGCGATACCTGCTTCAGTACATGCACCACGTCAGGAAAATAATGACTCCGCTCCACCTCAGGACAACTTCCGCATCATGAGAAACAATGTTCGCCCCATCACAAGGAGGATCATCACCGAAACCATGTGCCAGAACCGTTACCAGATTCTTGCGGACTTAGGCGACGAAGAAGAATTAGAAGAAATTCGGCTTGTAGGAGATTCCAAGGTTCGTGGACAACTTTTGGAGTTCTGCGTGTCACGACTGGGGCTACGAATAAAACAAGGGCACTTAATGGTTGGACTAGTAATAGGGCACTATGCAACAACGGTACGCTAGATCCAAACCCTTGAACTTATATGCCGGCTAACAAAAACACCTATACCCTCCAGAGTTAATCTGCGATAACGGGGTATGCTTAACTGGGCATAAATGTACTCTACTTCAGGCTAACCCACTCTGGTATAGCCTGATAACAAACAAGAGGCAAGTTACGTTAAAATGCACAAAAGGGAAGCTATGGAAAGATCAATTAAATCAATGCAAGATTTAATATAATAAAAAAGATGCTTCAATATAGTTACTCTAAACAACAATAAACTCTTCACTCCTATCTAAGGGGAGGTGTGGCGGAGTGGTCTTGACACTGGCCTGGTAATCCAAAGGTCCCGTTTCAAATCCCGATGTATCAATGGGAAGATATTATTGGGATGGAATTTGTGCTGTACCTAGTATCAGTGCATTACCACAAAGCCCACCGAAACGCTAATAAAATACCCTCATTGTTCCCTGATTAAATAGCACTGTATGAATATTCCCATATTCAAAATATGCTTTAGGGGTGCAATGCCTGGTGGTGTTGTGTGTGTGTGTAAGAGTGAGTGTCCGAGTGTAGGGGGTGAGACAGTGAAGCACGGGAACGAGGTGGCTTCAGAGATGGGGTTGCTTCGGACTATGAGTGAGCACCGTGCCTCATGTGAAGGCAAGATGGCAGGTGCTCGTTGTACTCTATGTGCTTCACATGCCTCACTCCCTAGACTGGAACAAGACCTCACGGGCTTCACTGCTCATTGTACAGCTGTGAATGTCCAGGCTCTCAGCCTATGCCCGAGAGGGAGTAAGTTGGGAAAATAAAAAAATAAAAAAAAATAAAAATCTGAAAGAAAGTGAAGTCTAGTCCTACAGCATAGACCTGGAAACTTCTGAAGAAAGTCTGGTGCTCATAAGATGCTCGTATCTTAAATTATATATAGGCAGGAGGCAGGACACCATACGTGTAGACTGAATACACTAAACGATAGGACATAATAATGTTAACTGACACGGGAATACTATAAATGCGCAACGGCAGTAATGCTCGACACTAAAAGAAATACTTCCTCATCAACGAAACAGTCTGCTATGGCTGTGCAACTCAACAACAACCTAGACTAATAAATGCTGTGAATAATAATGCATACATATCATAAAGAGCTCATATCCTAACTAGTGTCTGCTAGGTGAATAAAGTCTAGCTGGGATATCAAGGTTAGGAACCTGTGGCTGAACAAGACTGGCTCATAGCCTAGCGTTGTCCTTAAGGCGGTATGATTAAAGTTACGTTAATGACGGGGATGCTCTCTTGGTAGATCCAGATTTCAAGTATCTGGTTCTACCCTGGCAATCCCTCTAAAGTCAAGCAAAGAGGCAGCACTGTGTGACAAGGTAGTAGGCTAATGCCCTCTTACCACACGATGCTGCACTCGAAAAAGGTACAACCAAAAAGACAACCTAGGCTACCTCAGAAACCGTCGAAGTTGTGTAGGTATAAGCGAACCGTACACACATCGATGACAACGACAACAGAAGCCTTATCCCAGTCTAGTATTAAATAACCCAGCAGAGCACTAAATCAATAATGGAGACACACACCGAGTTCTTAACCTCTACTAGCAAAGAACCCTCAAACCTATTCTAAGTACATGTAAATATCTCAGAGAGTGACGCACATAATACGATGGGCCGATATGAAATCGTGTGCAGAACCCAAAGGGAGTGTTGTGACGTTAAAAGATTAGAGGAATGAAAGAGAAGAAGTTGAGGAAGAGAGACAGTATCAGAATGGTGGAGAGATGGGGGACAGTGGTAAAAAGGATGTTAGTCATGTGCGTTCCTAGCCTGCTCTAAAGAGAGTAGCTCCTCGGGACCCCCAGGATCCCACAAAGGCATGGTGGTCAGCCAATCACAAGCCGCTACGTCACACGGCAGCAGGCCTCCAGAAGGCGCCAGGAACGACCAGCCAATCAAAACCGAGAGAAAGGCCACGCGGGCGGGAAACTCCTCCGGGAGGGAGGAGGGAGGAGGAAAGCAACACTCACTGCCCCCACGCTGCTCGCTCGCTCTCTCTCTCTCAACTTCACTACAATGCATCTTATGATCTACTCATGATATAAAATACTTCCCGTTGTCACAGACGAAAATAAGGACCACCACTGGACTGTCTGTAACAATGCAAGTACTATGAAAGAAAGAACAACATTATCTGATAACTGTAGCCCATTTCACTGCCCTGGCGAGCGCTAGTGGCTAACGGGAGGTGATTCTGACCACGCTGGTAGGCGTCACATGCGCCAGGCCACCCAGGACCAGGAAGCGCTTTTGTATCCCGGGTGGCGGTGTGGACGACGTTGCAGATGCAGTCAACGAAGTTTCAAAGTTAGTGCCCTCACGCACAATGTACGTCATTCATGTCGGATCTAATGACGTGCAGCAGACCCGATCGGAAGACCTCATGCTGAAGTACCGGAAGCTGATTCAGAAGTATAAGGAAAAGTCAAGCAGAGTCATCATATCAGGGATCGTCCCCAGGATCGGTGTGGAGAGCCGATTCTTCAAAATAGCCACTAGCGTAAATCGTCATCTGGCTAACCTCTGCAGGGAAGAAAACGTTGGATTCATCAATACTTGGAATGACTTCTACCGTGAAGATCATCTATTTGTAGCGGATGGAGTCCATCTGAACCAGGTGGGAGCAGCATCATTTGGCCGCCTGCTTCACGACGCAGTAAAGGATTTTCGGAGAAAAAGCAGAGCCAACCAAAGACCACCAGGGACGAGGTTCGAGGCCCGAGGACCACCTGGGACAAGGATCGAGGACCGTGGACGACCAGGGGCGACGATCAAGGCAGTACAATTGTTAAGAGCAAACCTGGTGGTCCCTCGGATATCCACCGCCGGCAGGGTTGGGTCATTGACACAGGGCCCTCCCGGTCGTCATCATGCGACTGTATCAAGAGCATTGCAACGTCCCAAAGCTGCTCGTCGGTGCAGCTTTTTCTTTAGCAATATAAGGGGACTTCACTCTAACATCAATTCTGTACACCAATTTCTTCAAGCAGAATCCCCTACTATCCTTTTTTTGACAGAGACTCTAGTAACATCCACATCTGACACGTCTAGATTTAATTTTCCAGGTTATCAACTGCTCCAAAATTTCAGACCTAAAGGAGGTGTATGTTGCTTCGCAAAATCTGAAATTGCCCTGGAGGAGGTTACTAGTTTCAATTGTCCCTATTTTGATTATTCTATATACAAATTAATTTCTGCTGGTAAATTTAAATACATATGTTGCATCTACCGTTCCCCAAATACTCCTCCAGTGCAAAGTCTTTTTGATTCTCTGTCCTCACAACTCAGTGTCCTCAACTTAAATGCTTCTTCTGAAATCACTGTGTTGGGTGATTTTAATGTCCATAATGTTGAATGGCTCACTCATTCAGCCAGGACTGATGATGCTGGTCTTGAATGTGAGCTATTTGCAGACTCATTTAATCTCACTCAACTAGTCAACCAACCCACCTGTGTACCAGATAATCTTAATAATAATTCCCACCTACTGGACTTATTTTTAACAATCAATTCAGAAAATTATGATGTTACAGTGAGGTCCCCGCTTGGATCTTCTGATCACTGTCTGATACAGGCCACCTGTCTATCACCTACCACACCTTCCCACTCTGAACCTGTTTTGATGACTAAATGGCATTACGATAGGGCAGACTGGGAGGGTCTTCAAGGTTTCTTTATTGATATTCCCTGGACCTCTTTCTTTTCTAATGATGCACACTCCACCTTGAGCCACATACAAGATTTTGTAAAAATTGGAATGGAAACTTTTATTCCTCATCAAAAGTACAGTAAAAGATCTAATTCACCTAAATGGTTTGACCATAATTGTGCTAGAGTAACTGAACAAAAAGCAATAGCCTACAATGCATACACAAGATCAAAACTCATGAAGCCTTTAATTACTTTAGAAACATCAGAAATCATGCCAAAACTGTATTAAACCTAACTAAATCAAAACTTTCTCCACAAGCAGGCAAATAAACTTCTAAATAATCCAAATGATAACAAAATATTTTGGTCTACTCTTAACTCATTTAAATCCAACTTCACTACTGCTTCATCCATTCCACCATTAAAATCTCCGACTGGCAATCTTGTAAGTGACCCACGAGGTAAAGCTAACCTTCTTGCGGATATTTTCTCCACCAACTCAACCTTAGATGAAATAAATCAAGATGTCCCTGTCCTTAATTTTAATTCGCCTGAAATTCCCTCACTTAAGATCCACACCAGACATGTCAAAACTATTTTGCAGAATCTCTCAGTAGATAAGATGAAATTCCTCCAATAGTACTTAAGAATTGCTCCTTGGTGCTCGCTCCTGTATTGGCAAATTTTTTCCGTCTGTGTACTCATACCTCATGCTTCCCAGTACCCTGGAAAGAAGCAAACATCCATCCAGTTCCTAAAAAAGGTGCCTCTTCAGATCCATCAAACTACAGACCAATAGCTATAACTTACACTCTTGGTAAAGTCTTTGAAATTATATTAAATAATCACATAATTAAGCATCTTGAGAATAATAAATTAATCAGTGATAGGCAATATGGTTTTAGACGATGTCAATCAACTGCAGACATGCTTTGCCTTCTTACGCATCAAATCAACCAAGCTACAGACCAACATGGTGAAACACATACAATAGCACTGGATATATCAAAAGGCATTTGATAGAGTCTGGCATCAATCCTTATTGTCGAAGATGTCACACTACGGCCTTGCATCATTAGTTCCACTAATTTCTTCTTATCTTCATAACAGAAAAATCGTGTAATGGTAGATGGCCTTTATTCTCAATTTCACTCAATAAATGCTGGTGTTCCCCAGGGATCAGTTTTGGCCCAATTCTGTTCCTCATTCATATCAATGATCTCATATCTACCACTCATAATCCAATACATTCCTACGCAGATGACTCAACACTCCACAGTTCCTTCACATTTACCAATTCTTTCACCCAACCCGATCTTATAAATTCAAAAATAAACACTGCAATTTCTCTGAACCAGGACCTTTCTAGAATTAATGGATGGGGACAAAAGAATCTAGTTTCCTTTAATGCACAGAAAACCAAATACATTCAATTTTCTAACCGACAGAATCTCACTGACTCCCATATATTTTTTAATGATGTAAATATTCCCACTTCCCCTAGTATTGACATTCTCGGTGTAACATTAACTACTAACTTGAGATGGACATATTATGTTAGAAGCATTGCTAAGAATGCCTCTAAAAAACTGGGACTCCTGTACAGAGTTCGCGAATTCTTCACTGACGAGCAGTTGGCCGTGATATATAAAAGTCATGTGCGTTCTCAGATGGATTACTGTTCACCTCTGTGGGGTGGAAGTGGAGTGGTTGCATTGAGGCAGTTGGACAAAATTCAAAATAAAGCTATTAGATTAATCAATAACCCTGCAATCACACAGGACCTTCCTACATTATCCATACGAAGAAACGTTACATCCCTTGCATTATTCTACAGATATTTTCACAGCAATTGTTCCGAGGAACTTGCTTCAATTGTGCCGCCTCTCCACATCTTTCCCCGTAGAACTAGGGCAGCTGAGAGCGCCCATGAATTTACACTTTCTCCTCCACAATGCAGAACTTCTGCTTATCAGAATTCATTTATCCCCAGAGCTACTACTCTTTGGAATTCACTTCTCTCGAATTGCTTTCCACAAACTTACAATCTACAAATGTTTAAATCCAGTTGTTACAAACATTTTATGAATGGAGGATGCCTTTAGGCACATGGACCTTTTTGTTTTATCTGTGTTTTTCCTTCCTCCGTTCATTGTCTCTTTAAAAAAAAAAAAAAAAAATGGACCGAGAACTACCAGGGACATCGATCGAGGACAGCGAGAACGGAGGACCACCAGAGACAATGATCGAGGACCGAGGACCACTAGGAACAATGATCGAGGACACCGAGGACCGAGGACCGAGGACAACCAGGGACGAGGATCGAGGACTGAGGGCAGACAGGTACATAAATGTTGATCCGAGCAGAACCAATAATTTGAATAAAGAGCGTTCCTTGAATTCCAAATCCAAAACTTTGAATGTTTTCTATGCAAACGCTCGTAGCATACGCAATAAATTTTCAGATTTAACCCTTATTTAGCGGGTGGTAAGGTATTTTACACTGTACCGCTCAGCGGGCATAATCCCGAAATATTCGCTCAATTTCACTCGCCCTAGCGCCGTTACTATGGCTCCAATGCGAACGAAACGATCATTTTTGGAAAGAGCAACTCTTCGTCTCCCCATATAAGTCTATGAATGGATGTTATGAATGAGTGTGGAGGGTGGGAAGAGGTGAGGAAGAGGAGGTACTTTTTGGTCTATTTCCCGGGCGCGTTCGGTTGCGTTCGCTTTGGCCTGACTTCGGCCTCTCGCGTGTCTACTATTCCTTCGGTAATCGGTCTTATATTCTCTTATTTCTCCTTATTTCTGTATTCTCTCTCTCTCTCTCTCTCTCTTTCTTCTCTCACTCGCTTTCCCTCTCTCTCGCGCGCTCTGTCTCTCTCTCTCTCTTCCTCATCCGTATATGTAATTCTCATTATTATTTTCTCTAATCTCTCTCACTCCTCCTGTCTGTCTGTCTGTCTCTCTGGCTCGCTCGCTTTCCCTCTCTTGTGATCCCTTTCTCTCTTCCTCATCCGTATAATTATGTATTTCTCATTATTATTTTCTGTAACTAATCCCTCTATTTCATTTATTTGCATGTAATATTTCTGTATTATTATATCTTTTTCACTCTTTCTTCAGTTCAGTTTCTGTATTCTCTCTATACGGTGGTAATGGTATTTCGTATGAGGGATGTGCAGCACAAATATTCAATCTTTCGTTGTTTGGTTGTTTGTATTACCGTAAGAAATTTACTGAACGCCTGCAAATAATACGCTATAAAATGCTTGCAATCAAACTCTCAAGCAATTTCAAGGTCACATGCAATTATAAATGTAGGCTATAGGTAGACCCAGAGAGGAAGAGACAAGAGAGAGAGAGAGAGTGTCGTGATAATATAACAATGTTACATATGTATCATATATATATGAAAAAATAATATATACGGTAGGCCTACATCTGTTCCCCACAATCATATAATGCCAAGCACAAATATTCAATCTTTCATTGTTTGTATTACCGTAAGAAATTTACTGAACGCCTGCAAATAATACGCTATAAAATGCTTGCAATCTCTCTATTTTCTCTAATCTCTCTCACTCCTCCTGTCTCTCTCTCTCTCTCTCTCTCTCTCTGGCTCGCTCGCTTTCCCTCTTCCTCATCCGTATATGTATTTCTCATTATTATTTTCTCTAACTAATCCCTCTATTTCATTTATTTGCTTGTAATATTTCTGTATTATTATATCTTTCACTCTTTCTTCAGTTCAGTTTCTGCATTCTCTCTCTCGCTCTCTCTCTGTTTCGCTTGCTTTGCAGGAATTTTGTTTTTGGTTTATATATAATATATAATAATTTACTTTTCATTACTTACTATATCGTATAAACAATAGTAGGTAGCCAACTTACCATAATACCGATACACCAAACCGATCCGCATGCGGTTTTGTTTATCACCTGTTTACTAAAGTGCCACCATTATCGATTTTCTTGGAGCCGACTAGAGCGGGAGGGTTACCAATTGAAGTTAAATCCGCTAGCATATATTGTTAGATGTAAGACATGATAAATACCACTAGAAATATGAATTGGCAATATCCATATAATATCACTTCGAAATTGTTCTGAAATTTCAAAACAAAACCGCTAGTGTAAGTCATTGCTGCTAGATCGAAGTAAAGGTCTCTAGATCTAGCGGAAGTCGCTATACGTATTGGCAGTACTGCACACTCATTCATTTAATTCATTCATTTTCTATTGAGCTCGTCCTGGAATCTTTACGACTCTGAATCTTACGATTGCCGACGGCGATACGTTGTTGACATTGTTGTTGATGTTCCAGTGGAGGGATGAACAAAATATTGTCCTTGTCCAATAATAGCTATTTCATAGTCCCACAGGACTTATTTTGATATATTTATCAAATTTATTGAACGCCTGAAAATAATACGCTATAAAATGCTTGCAATCAAACTTTCAAGCAATTACAAGGTCACATGCAATTATAAAAAGGTATATTGTAGACCACAATCTTCGCCAAGCTTCGTTGTTGCTTGTATTATCGTGAGAAATGTACCATACACCCTGGTTATCGTGAGAAATTTAGCGAACGCCTGCAAATAATACGCTATAAAATGCTTGCAATCAAACTCTCAAGCAATTTCAATGTCACATGCCAGTATAGGTAGACCCAGAGAGCAAGAGACAGACAGAGAGAGAGGGTAAGTCAAAAACATCTGCTAGGTGTGATTTCCCCTGGGAGGGAAGAGATTAGTTAGGGGCGTGCCCTGGCCTACATCAGACAAAGAGAGTACAAAAGAGTACAAACAAAGAGAGTGAGACAGAGAGAGAGAGAGTCGTGATAATATAAAAATGTTACACATGTATCATATATATGAAAACATAATATATACGGTAGGCCTACATCTGTTCCCCACAATCATATAATGCCAAGCACAAATATTCAATCTTTCGTTGTTTGTATTACCGTAAGAAATTTACCGAACGCCTGCAAATAAGACGCTATAAAATGCAAAGGAAATTTCTTGTAGAGTGCAATTTTGAGGACGTAATGTGCTCTGAGAGAGAGCGGAGCGGTGATTAGGAGCATAAATTACCTCAAGACCGCTCGCCACACAGGGAATTATATAAGGAAATTACCGTATTTTAGGGTTTTTTCACTCGTGTTTTACGATCGTTGAAAGACAACCAGTGATCGTAAAAGGATGGTTCGGGTGTCATTGGAAAGCTCAATTTACGTACTTTCAGGATACATACTTGTATTACGCTCTGGGTCTTGTTTATGCATGAAAAAGAGCACGGAACAACCCCATTTAGGGTAAACAAAAAAACCCCGCTGGGCGGCACAGTGAAATATACTCCACCAGCCGCTCGTAAGGTGATAAAATGCTTGCAATCACATTTTCAAGCAATTATAAAATATAAATTGTACTTACCAACACCCACACCAGTATGTTCTTCGTCAGGAACGTCTCCAATTTGCTCAAGGGTCTGTCCAATATCAACCAACACATCCACCCCACGCAAATTATGCTTGGGGTGAAAGCCTATGATCGGGTTATTTTCGTCTTCCGAGTCATCCACACTACCAAAACTCTCACCCAGACCTTCGACGGTTTCATCCAACAGCTTATTAGAAAGTTCTGAAGAGTTCAGCATGATATCTAGTTCCTGGGTGGTAAGCCGGGCGTGGTTAGTAGGGTGGCGCGACGCACTAGGGATGGCGGCCAACGAATCGAACACGGGCAAATCTTGACCTTCCATTATGGCTGCTTGAGGGTCACTTAGTCACGGTCACGCAGTGGGGATGTGGGGGTGGGCCCTTGTAGTACACCGCCTGACCACCAAGTTTCGCTTTCCACCTAAATTAGGGCGGGAATACGCCCACGGACTTAAGTCCGACCCCGCCATTTAGTCCAATTTTCTCGTATCGGACTTAAGTCCGACCCCGCTAAATAAGGGTTAAAGGAACTAGTGTTTACGGAAAATTACGATGTTATTGGCATAACAGAATCTTGGCTCAATACAGAAGACAGAGACTTTTTAGCAGAGTATTCACTTCCTGGTTGTGTAATGTTTGAGAAAAGCCGAATTAATAGAAATTGAGGTGGAGTTTTTTTTTTATCAAAGAAAGTCTTAACCCGACCCTCTTGTCAAAACCTCAAATTGTGAACGTTGACACATCCTTTGTGCTAATTAAGGATAATAAAGGTACACAAATAATACTTGCACTAATATACAGACCTCCAGCTCAATCAGTGCAAACTGACCGAGAAATTTATGAGCAAATTGCAAACTTATGTAACTCGCAAGATACCGTAATTTTTGGCGACTTCAATTTACCTGTGACCAAGTGGGGAGATAGTATTACTTCACACTCTGGACAAGACCTGTATGGAAACTTGCAAGAGAGTTCGCTACATCAATTAATTTTGTTAGATCTCCAAATAATGTCCTTGACCTTGTACTTTCAACAAAAGAAGAATTGATAGAGAATTTGAATGTCGGTGATGAATTCAGTAACAGCGACCATCGTACGATAACTTTCAGTTTAAAGTTTACTAGTAACGAACCAAATAGCAGCATCAAGAAAGTCCCTAATTTCAAGCAAGCAAACTTTCGTAAACTTAGAGCAATGTTTAAAGAAACTGACTGGAGCTTTTTAATTAACAATAACGACATAAATACATCTTGGGAATCATTCGCAAACACTTACCTAAGAGCAGTGCAAGACTGCATACCATCGAAAATACGGTGTACAGGCCATAATGATAAGCCCAAACGGTGGAATAAAGATATTTCAAACTTTCTGCTTTCTAAAATGTTTGCTAACGATAGATTAAAATCCTCACAAAATGACGAAGAATGGGTGAAATTTGTAGAACTACGACGCAAAGCCAAAAGGTTAATTAAGCAAAGTAAAAAGACCCTGGACTTACATGTTACAAATCAAAGTAAAACAAACCCAAAATAATTCTATAGTTGTATCAGAAAGAAGAGAGTAGTTACTTCAACTGTAAGATCGTTAGTCGATGACAATGGAGAATATACCAAAGACGAAGTACAAAATATGAGTAATGCCCTGAATACCTTCTTTGCATCACTTATTACAACAGAAGACCTCATTGATATCCCTACAGCATCGCCGATTCAGATAGATTATTCTGATGTTCTAAGCAATATCACCATTACAGAGAGAGAAGTATTGAAATGTTTAGATAAACTGAAGGTAAATAAAACGCCCTGATCTGATACAATCTCACCTACAGTTATAAAGGAAGCTAAGGATGAGCTCTCCAAACCACTGACATTGCTATTCAATAAATCATTGCAGTCTGGAACTATGTCTGATCAGTGGAAGCTAGCTAACGTAACACCAAATTTTTAAAAAGGCAGCAAATCCCTACCCAGTAACTATCGTCCAATTAGCTTAACCTCCGTTGTATGTAAAATACTAGAAACGGTCACAAGAGACAGACTCGTAAATCACTTAGAGGAAAATAACATACTTAAAGATCCTCAACACGGCTTTCGTAGCAAACGTTCCTGTTTAACAAACCTCTTAGCCTTCTTCCACGATATCCTAAACCTCTATGATAAGAGTAAATCTGTAGATATTATATACCTTGATTTTCAAAAGGCCTTTGACAAAGTTCCCCACAAACGTTTACTGCCAAAACTAAAAGCGTATGGAATACACAGTGTGTTGAAATGGATAGAAAATTGGCTCCGCGACAGGAAGCAATGAGTAGTCATAAACGGTAAGGCATCTAAATGGACCAATGTAAGTAGCGGGGTACCCCCGAGATCGGTACTAGGACCAATTCTCTTTCTAATTTACATCAACGACATAGATGAGGGTCTCACCTGTACAATCTCAAAATTTGCTGACAATACAAAAATTGCAAATAGCGTACTCTCAAAAGAACAAGTTGACGATATGCAACACAATCTAGATAAGTTGTCACGTTGGGCCCAAATTTGGCAAAGGAGTTTCAATGCGGATAAATGTAAAGTACTACATTTCAGATACCAAAATGAGAAACCAAACTATTCGATGAATGGCACTCAGCTTAAGAATGTAAACAGAGAAACCGATCTGGGAGTAACAATATCGAATAACCTAAAACCGAGTCAACAATGTTTAGAAGTTGTTAAAAAAATAAAACATAATAATTGGGTTTATAGGCAGGTCATTTGAGCATAAATCCAAAGAAGTTATCCTAACCCTTTACAATTTCTTAGTCTGCCCTTCTAGAATACTGCGTTCAATCCTGGTGCCCTTATTACCAAAACAAGATATTGACAAGCTAGAACGAGTTCAACGTAGAGTTACCAAAATTATACCTAGCCTAAAGAACAAACCATACGAGGAACGTCTTATATTAAATCCATTTCCTTTAACCCAGCGCAGATGAAGAGGCGACGTAATTCAAGTGTTCAAAATCATCAAAGGCATCGACAATATGAACTGTAGTAAGTACTTCACTATCGACCAATCTAATTACACGCGGGCAAACGGTTGCAAAATTATCAGTAAATCTTTTAACTCGCATTAATCTAAGAATTTCGTCTTCAATCGAGTTGTCAACTTGTGGAATGGGCTTCCCCGAGAGACGTTATAGACTGCAGCACCGTTGATTCATATAAACTTCGCCTAGACAAATATCTTGCATCAAACCCGCGACTGACTGCGTTTGTAAATGAATAACTTTATTTTATCCCCCCCTCAGTTACTAACGCATCTGTCCCCTAATAACTTTCTATTCCTGCCACAGACATTAGTTCCAGGGCAGTAGTTCCCTTTCCAATGTTCCTTTACCCACTCTAAACCACTGTTTGGACAATTGAGCCTCAGTGTTTCGGAGGACAAGCCGCCTAGAAGGGTCACCATAACTGTTGTTGCTTGATTTCCTTTGTACTCCTTTGTATAATTGTATTACGCTCAGACTCATGCTTATGCTTGAAAAAGAGCATGGAATGAATGTCATTTTCGGTAAATATAGCCACCTGGCGCGATGGTCTATACACCACCCCTGCCCACTTTTTGAGAATTAAGATTGAATGCCTGTGTACGCCCGTGTTTGCATTGACTTGTGGTTATATGTTAGTGTGTGTGCGTGTTCGTGCATGTGTTTGTGTGTGATTATGCTTATAAGTGCAGCTGTAAGTTTGTGATTGAACGTTTTCAAATGTTTGTCAAAGTGTGTCTTAAATGGAAAATATGTAGATTGCTGCTAAATGCTAATGATAATGCACTCGTCATGCAAATGTCATGAGCTTGTTTACCAATGGTGGCTCTAACTTCATATAAACTCTCTATAGTTATTTGCATTTTGAGAATCGCTCTGCATTATTCCATTATTGAATTGGCTATCATGGAGCTCTTTAATGTAGTATATATATATACCTATATATATATATATGTTGAGCGGTACTTGAAAAGTAGACATAATGGATAAAAATACCATCTGAGGAAGAGCACTTTATTCACAACATTTCGGAGACAGCGTGACCTGCTGAAGCTATCTGCGAAACGTTGTCAATAAAATGCTCTTCATAAGATAGTGTATTTATATATATATATATATATATATATATATATATATATATATATATACAATATATATATATATATATATATATCTATATATATATATATATATACAATATATATATATATATATATATATATATATATATATATATATTTTTTTTTTTTTTATGTGATTGAGGGAGGCAAAAGGCATAAACTGCCTATAGCGAGTGCCTCCCCCATAGTTGAAAGAGTGACAGGGCCAAAATCAAGGGACGTTCGAGCCAAAATGCCTGGACACACGGAGTTTGAAGCAATTTAAGTCATAGGAAGAGGGAAAGACTGATTCTGGGAGAGAGTTCCAGAGCTCAGCTGTTGAGTAGAAGAAAGTTTGAGAGTAACGTTTCACTCTTGGGTTGGAGAGTTGCACAGAGTAGGGGTGGGATTGAGTTGCAAGACGGGTACCACGTGCCCTACGTAAAGGAGGTGGTATGCACTGGGATAGCTCTGAGGAACACTGATTATTATAGTAGCGATAGAATAGCGAGAGAGATGCAACATTGCGGCGGAGAGAGAGAGATTGCAGAGAGTTGGTGAGTGGACGGGAGTTAATGATACGAAAAGGCCTTCCTTTCAACTTTGTCTAGGAGAGCGGTGTGAGAGGAACCTCCCCACACATGTGAACAATACTCAATACAAGGGCGCACTATGCCCCCTGTACAGAGCAAGAAGCTGTGCAGGGGAAAAGAACCCCCTAAGGCGGTTGAGCACACCCAGCTTCTGGGAGGCTGCCTTAAAAAAAAAAAAAAAAAATATATATATATATATATATATATATATATATGTTTCTAGTCTCTCAGTGGGGATCGAACCATCGACCATCAGAACGATAGCCGACGCTTAATCAATTACACCACGGCAGACTGCCGTGGTGTAATTGATTAAGCGTCGGCTATCGTTCTGATGGTCGATGGTTCGATCCCCACTGAGAGACTAGAAACATTTAGTGGCTCACGTGTATTTGTGATATATTCTCAATATATATATATATATATATATTCTCTTTAATACATACGAGGTTGAAAGAAATGGCAATTTCTGCGTTGGAAATTTTATTAATCAAAGTTTCCAGGTCTCTGATGAGTTTTCGCTGGGTGGCAGGAAGTAGATGAAGGAGATGAGCAAAATTCATGGTGGTACAGGGTTACATTAAAGTACATGAAGATACAGGATATACGACGCGTTTCACTGGACAACCAGCATTATCAAGTAAGGAAGGAATGATATAAAAGGTAAACAGGAAGGGTATATATAGAGGGTGGAGGATCAGAGGAGGCGAAAAACAGGGGGCAAAAGTCTGCTATTGGTGGAGGGGTAATCTAGGAGAGAGAAAGGGGGGAACCGCTTCACGCATGCGCACTGGATGCGGGATGGTGGTCGGTAGGTGGGGTCGAAGCTGATTGGCTGCGTGTCGAGGGGCGTGGCCTAAGTTGTGTGGCGCCTGCGGAAGACGAAACTGAAGGAGGTAGCGTGGGGGCTGCGTCAAGGGCACCGGGGGGCGAGGAGGGGCTCAAACCCTAAATACTTCTTCAAATATGCATGTAACCGATCAACAATTAAGGCCGCTGTTGGCCCTTTAACAAGTGAGCACGGTAAAATTATTGAAGACCCAACAGAAGTTTGTGAAGCTCTTTGTAAACAGTACCGGTACGAGAGTGTTTTCAGTACTCCTTTTAACACCTTACGAGCGGCCTATGCGGTTTATTTATGTGTACCGCCCAGCGGGGTGTTTTTAGCCAAAATAGGGCTGTTTACGTGATCATTTTCATGCCTAAATAAGACCCAGAACGTAAAACAAGTATCTATCCCTGAAAGGGCATAAACAGAGCTTTCGAATGACACCATAACGATCCTTGTATGATGGATAGTTTTCTTGCAATAACCGTGCAACGCGAGTGCAAAAAGCAGGTAATTCGGTACTTTCGGTACATAATTGAGTATGTAGCGAGTGAGAGAGGGAGGAGGGAGCTGAGATTTGTGTCAGTAGGTTCGCCGCGGTGGTCTGGAGCAGTCATACGCTCGCTAGTCTCCTGCCACCACTTGTCTCTCTCTCTCAGCCACATTACGTGCTGAAATTGCCACTCGACCTATGTCGAGCGCCGCCACATAGTCCAGCTTTATTTAACTCGACTTAAGTGGTGAGCCGCTTTTTAAGGGTTAAAGATAAGATCATCACAGAACCCAACAACTTTTTCTCCAACAAGATCAAGGACCCATCAATAGAAGATATAGCTTTTACTGAGAATGATATAATAGAAGCAGTTAAAGAAATTTCCACCAATGCTGCAGCTGGCCCTGATGGTTTTCCGGCCATACTACGGTACTGAAGAAATGTGAAGAAAAGTTGTGTGTACCTCTCAAAATCCTATACAGATCTTCACTGGATTCCGGGATTGTTCCTGGATTACTGAAGAGAGCTAAGGTAACTCCCGTATTCAAAGGCGGGTCAAGAGGCAAAGCCGAAAACTACCGACCTATTGCCCTCACATCCCAGATCATTAAAACTATTGAGAAAATTATTGTCAAGAATATTACAAACTACCTTGAACAAAACAATAAAATGAATGATAGCCAACACGGATTTCGACAAGGTAGATCATGCTTGTCCCAGCTCCTTGCCCATCATGAAAAAATTGTTAGTACACTAGAGAATGGCAGCAACATCGATGTAATCTACTTGGACTTCAGTAAGGCCTTCGACAAGGTGGACCACGGAATCCTATTACAAAAAGTCCGCAATCTAGGAATAGTAGGTCGCCTTGGAGTATGGATCCATAACTTCCTGAACGAGAGAAAGCAATGTGTTGCTGTGGGTGGTGTTATTTCCCATGACTCAAATGTCTACAGTGGTGTCCCTCAAGGTTCTGTACCGGGGCCACTGCTGTTCCTCATATTCATATCCGACATTGACCAAGGTACACTCTACTCAAAAGTCTCGTCTTTTGCCGATGATACCAGAGTAATGAAAGAAACTAAATCAATGGAAGATGTGGACAAATTAAAATCTGACCTTACCAAGCCGAAATGGGCCGAAACAAATAATATGTCTTTCAATAATAACAAATTTGAACTGGTTAGATATGGTACAAACAAAATAGAAGAAGTCCACTATTCGGCACATGATGGCCAAAGAATAAAGTGCAACAACAAAGTGCTAGACCTAGGGGTAACAATCAGTGATGATGCCACCTTCACTACCCATATCCTAACAGTAGTACAAAAGACACGAGCCCAGGTTGGCTGGGTATTGCGTACTTTCAGAACTCGTGAAAGCGAACCTATGTTAACCATGTATAAGGCCTTGATAATACCACTCTTGGAATATTGTTGCCAGTTATGGAATCCCTGGAAGTCACAAGAGAAACAAGCATTGGAAGGCATCCAGCGCTCCTTCACTAGTAAATAGTGTCTGTGAAGGAGGAAGACTACTGGCAAAGACTTAAGTCTCTAAACTTATACTCTCTAGAACGACGCAGAGAAAGATACTTGATCATTTATACCTGGAAAATTCTCAATAACTCAGCCCCAAACCTGCTGGGAGAGGAAGAAAAGGAGTTGATGGAGATAAAAGAAAACCAACGACTGGGCCATATGTGTATTATCAGGTCAATTAACTCAAGAGCACTGACAAGAGTTAAGACACTTAAAGAAAATGCCTTCGCTACACGGGGTCCGAAGCTCTACAATGCACTGCCAAAAGAAATAAGAAACCAAAACTACCCAACCGTTGAAAAATTCAAAAAGGACTTGGATGATTTCCTGTCATCACTGCCAGACCAACCAATCCTACCCCACTACTACCTTCGTGCTGCCAGCAACAGCATTCTTGACCAGCTGGCACAGAGGAGGGTAGATGGGATGTACAGTGGTGGCGCCGCAACGGCGTGGACCACGGGGCTGTAACTGACAGCCCTCAACTACAACCACACGAACCACAGGGTACCACGTACCCTACGTAGAGGAGGTGGTATACACTGGGAGAGCTCTGAAGAGCACTGATTATTGTAGTAGCGATAGAATAGCGAGAGAGATGAAACATTGCGGCAAAGAGAGAGAGATTGCAGAGAGTTAGTGAGTGAAGTAATCATACGAAAGGCCTTCCTTTCTACTTTGTCTAGAAGTGCGGTGTGAGAGGATCCTCCCCATACGTGTGAACAATACTCAATACAAGGATGCACTGTGCCCATGTACATAGCAAGAAGCTGTGCAGGGGTAAAGAACCCCTTGAGGCGGTTGAGCACATCCAGCTTCTGGGATGCTGCCTTAGCAAGACTGGTAATATGGTCCTTCCAAATGAGAGCAGAAGAAAAAGAAACACCAAGAATATTGAGAGAAAATGAAGGATTGATTTTTGTATTGTTGAAGAATAAGGGATAGCCCTCTGAGAGTTCGGGATGGGTAGATAGATGGAGAAATTTGGTTTTGGAAGCATTAAAGGTAAAAAGTTTTTCTCAGCCCCAATTGGAAATAGTAGTTAGATCAAAAGATAAGTGTTGTATGGCTTCATTACATTTGTCTTTGAGGGATTGCTGGCTGGGGCGTTCTGGAAAACTAATTGAGTAGAGTAAGGTAGAGTTATCTGCGTATGAATGGATGGGACTGGAGGTACAGTTGAGAAGATAATTTATGAAAATTAGAAAGAGAATAGGAGATATGACAGAGCCCTGGGGAACACCAGAGTTGATAGGATTAGGAAGTAAGCAATGGCCGTCCACAACCGCAGCTATGGAACAGTCGGAAAGGAAATTAGAGACAAAGGCACAGATGGAGGGATAGAAGCCGAAGGAGGGTAGTTTAGAAATGTTAAGATTTGTGCCAGACTTTATCGAAGGCCTTCGATATGTCTAGCGCAATAGAAAAGGTCTCACCGAAGTTCTGAAAAGAGGATAACCAAGAGTTAGTAAGATATGAAAGAAGACCCCTGGTAGAGCGACCCTTAAGGAAGCCATACTGGCGATCTGAAAGTAGATTATGAGAAGAGAAGTGCTTAAGAAATTTGGAAGCAAGAATAGTTTCAAAAACTTTAGAGATACAAAAGATGAAAGTAATTGGACGATAGTTGGAGGGTTGAGAGCGGTCACCCTTCCTTGGGACCAGCGTTGGACATGGAGAAGCAAACTTCCAGCAAGAAGCAAGGACAGGTTTTAGAGGAGAGACAGAGACAAAAGAGCTTGCCTAGGCAGGGAATCCGCACAGAAGCACAGTTTTTGAGTACAACAGGAGGAGCACCGTCCGGACTGTACGCCTTCTTAGTATTAAGCCCCATGAGGGCTTAGGCATAAGTAAGGGGGAGGGGGGTGGAGTGGGAAGAATAGCACTGGAATCATCTAAGACGGCGTTTCTAGCAAAAGTTTGAGCGAAGAGTTCAGCTTGGTCAGAGGAAGAAGTGATGGTTGTGCAATTAGAGTGGAAAACGGGAGGGAAAGACGAGGAAGAAAAATTGTTGGAGAGGTTTTTTGGCTAGATGCCAGAAAGCTTGGAAAGAGCTAGAGTTGGATAGTTCAGTGCGTGTATTATTGATGAAAGAGTGCTTGGCAAGTCGAGAACAGATTTGGCTTGATTCCGGGCAGAAACATAGGAAGAATGAGATTCTTGAGTTTTAAGGCATCGGTAATGTTTGAATGCTTCCTCCTTGTTGCGGACAGCATTAGAACAAGCGTGAGTAAACCAAGATTTGTTTGCATTAGACTGAGGGAAAGATAATGGAATGTATGCTTCCATGCCCGATAGGATTACCGGTACCGTACCTCGGTAATGCATTCAGCACTCTCCTCGGGTCCTCGGCCACGGAAGCAGAAATCATTCCATGGGAAATCAAAGAAGTACTGCCAAAGAGCCTCTTAGTCGGCAGCGCCAATGTGCCACAAGCGCCGCCGGCTAGGAGGATCGGATGGCCGTTCTGAAGAGATGGGACAGGTGGCAGAGATAAGTTTATATACTGTATATATATATATATATATATATACTGTAGGTGTGGCAGAGTGGTCTTGCCACTGGACTGGTAATCCAATGGACCTGGGTTCAAATCCCAATATGTCAATGGGAAGATATTATTGGGATGAAATTTGTGCAGTACCTAGTTTCAGTGTATTACCACAGCACAACGAAATGCTCAAAAAATACCCTCATTGTTCCCTGATTAAATAGCACTGTATGAATATTCCCTTATTAAAAATATGCTACAGGGGGGCAATGCCTAGTGAGTTAATTGCTCAATAGGTGGCGTTCTGTGAGTGAGGGTCCGAGTCTGGGGAATGAGATGGTGAAGCGTGGAGGCGGAGCAGCTTCAGAGATGGGATTGCTTCATAAGAACATAAGAACATAAGAAAATGGGAGTCTGCAAAAAGCCGATCGGCCCATACAGGCAGATCCCTGTCACACCCAAACCACAATTATAAGGGATCCATCCTCCACTAATACCTTGAGTATGATCCCACCAAAACCGGTCAGAGATTAAAAACAAGATTACTGGGGTCTGCTTGAGCGCAGATTGGCCCACACCTGGTAGATCCCCCTCACACCCAAAACCCATATCGTCCATATGCCTATCTAATTTCTTATATTAAAGATCACTATCATTCTTGATCCCAACTATATCACTTGGTAGCCTTATTCCAACCCATCTACAACTCTGTTACCAAACCAATATTTGACTATATCTTTCTGAAACGAAATTTATCTAATTTTGAAACCATTTGTACGAGTTATGTCGCTATCAACTGAGCTGTTATTAAATTTTTTCAATGTCTCCTTTATTTAATTACCAAACTTACCCACTTGAATACCAATATCATGTCACCTCTAACTCTGCGTCGTCTCTAACGAATGTAAGCCTAATTTCTTCAACCTTTCTTCATAAGAGATTAGATTTCTAATATTATGGATCATTTTTGTCATTCTACATTGTACTCTCTCCAAGAGTACAACGTAG
>CM064523.1:44289798-44370122 GCA_032716605.1 Paralithodes platypus | reverse complement strand
CCCTCCTTCCACCTGTCCAGGGTGGAGGAAGGGAATGAAGGCCCGCACCCCTGAGCAGCTTTTAGTACGCGTCAGTGTACTAGGTCACTCCGGCACCAAAACACCATATAAAACCCTATAAATCGACGTTTGACTAAACATGGACTAATTTGGATTTGTCGCCAATTGTGTTGTTATAATATGCTGATATTCCGTCACTATTTGTGTTTCTGACTTAGTTATTGATGGAGTGTATGTGCGTAGCCTATATTATTTTATGAGAATGTGCCATAAATATGCGTGACATACATGCAGACTATAAGTACTGTATATATAGTACCGTATTTATACATGTGTACCTGAGTCCGTGTGTAAGTGAAGAGTTCTCAGGTGTGTTCGTGTATTTATGAACTGTGTTGTTTACACGTCTCAATGATTGTGTGTGTGTGTGTGTGTTTGTGTGTGTGTCTGGGCATAAATAACAGTGCATATATAACTTGCGATTCATTAGGTGAAATTTCGTTTGTGTGTTTGTTGTTCAATAGTTCTAATATATACCGGTATATATATACTGTATATACTCATGCGTACTAAAAGTTGCTCAGGGGTGGGTCCTTCCTTCCCCTACTCCACCCTGGGCAGGTGGAAGGGGGGAGTCGGGTCCAAGTCTAACCCCACCTTCCATCCCCAAACTATCCCCAACTCCTCCACCTTCCTTCTCTATCTGGCAATTAGTGATTGGAGACGATTGTTCTAATGTATTGTAATTTTTTGTTAAACCATCTTTGCACATGCTTACAATGGCTGACATATAACATGTATTAATACAATATACCGGTACTGTATACTTATTATGTTTTTCCACCAACCAACTTCACCTCTAAACTCAATTAATGAAATCAACAAATACATGTGGCACTCTATGGACTCGAACCTAGGATACTCACAATTGTATTCTCAAATTGAGTTTCTATACACAGCGTGGGTTACACGAATCTTGGCTATATTGGTGTTGTGCCTCTCTCTCTCTCTCTCTCTCTCTCTCTCTCTCTCTCTCTCTCTCTCTCTCTCTCTCTCTCTCATTGCACTACTTTCTACGACCAAGACTTAGCCTAATGTGATTTGAATATAATAATACCGTAATTAAATCCAATCTCATACAGTATTCAGGATATTATGTTCACCATTATTGCAATACACATCAACGTGCCCTCTACGATCTACTCCTAGGTTTTCAAATTATTTACACAGTCGGACTTTTATAACATAAAAGGAAAGGACTAAAGGCAAAGATTGGCGGGAATAGTGTTGCGACAGTTATTGATTGTTTTGTTTATCATTTCAATCAGTTTCTCCCATTTATTGAATACCATGCATACTATAAACGGTCTGTATTTAATTATATGTGGCCTATACCGGTACACTTTTTGTTTCAATCAATTAAACGTAAAACTCAACTCGATACAACTTACTATCAAAGTCGGTGTTAACTTTTAGTAAGGTGTGAGTATCTATCCCCTTGAGTAGCAGTGCTCACCTTCTCACTTCCCCCTTCTCTGTCTGTATCAGTGATCCCAGCCTCTCGCCTCTACAAACCCCCAAATAATGAATAGGTGTACATAAGAACATAAGAACATAAGCAAATGGGAGTCTGCAGAAAGCCGATTGGCCTAAGCAAGGCAGATCCCTGTCCCACACAACCCCAATTCAATTACAAAGCCCAATTATAGGCTTCACACTCTAATACCCTGAGGATCATCTTACCAAAACGGTTAGAGATTAACGCAGGATTATGGGGGTCTGCAGAGCGCTGATTGGCTTAACCCGGCTGATCCCCCTTCACACCCAACCCTTCTCGTCCATATGCTTATCCAATTTTATCTTAAAGCTCCCTACAGTTTTAGATCCCACTATAGCACTTGGTAGTCCATTCCACCCATCTACAACTCTGTTACCAAACCAATATTTGCCTATATCTTTTCTGAAACGAAATTAATCTAATTTGAAACCATTGGTACGAGTTCTTTCGCTATCACTGAGCTTTAGTACATTTGTCATGTCCCCTTTGTTAATCCCACTAACACACTTGAACACCTCTATCATATCCCCTCTAACTCTGCGTCTCTCTAACGAATGTAAACCTAATTTCTTCAACCTTTCTTCATACGAAAGATTTCTAATATTATGGATCATTTTTGTCATTCTACGCTGTACTCTCTCCAATGAATCTATGTCCATTCTGTAATAAGGACACCAAAATTGGACAGCATAATCCATATGGGGTCTCACTAATGACAAGTAAAGTTTTAAGATAACATCAGCAGTTCTGTTACTCACACTCCTAGAGATGAACCCGAGAATCCTGTTTGCCTTATTACGAACGCTTATACACTGTTTTCTAGGCTTCAAATCATTGCTAACAAACACACCTAGATCTTTCTCGCAGTCTGAATTTTCTAATTCTAAATTAGCTAGTTTATATTTAACATTTGTTTGCATCTTCCCTATCTTTAATACCTTGCATTTGTCAATGTTAAACTTCATCTGCCAATTTACTGACCATTCATGTAAGGTATCTAGATCCCTTTGGAGGCACTCTATATCGCTATCTGAATCAATTGATCTCCCTATTTTAGTATCGTCTGCGAATTTACTTATCCTACTAGTTATACCTAAATCTAGGTCATTTATGTATATAAGAAACAACAGAGGACCTAATACCGATCACTGGGGGACACCACTTTTGACTGCTCCCCATTCTGACTTGGTACCATTTATGCTGACTCTCTGCTTCCTACCAATTAGTCATGACCTAATCCATCCTAACAACGCCCCACCTATTCCATGTGCCTCAACCTTTCTCATCAATCTCTCATGAGGGACTCTGTCGAAAGCTTTACTGAAATCTAAATATATAATATCATATGACTTGTCATTATCTACTGCTTCATATACCTCTGAGAAAAAACTAAGCAAATTAGTAAGGCAAGACCGTCCCTGAGTGAATCCATGCTGAGAAGAATTTATTAAGTTAAATGTTTCTAAGTGGTTTCTCATTTTCCTAGCAATAATTGACTCTAGTAGCTTTCCTATGATTGAAGTGAGACTAATGGGACGGTAATTGGATGCTATTGATTTATCACCTTTTTTTGAAGATCGGAACTACATTTGCAAGCTTCCAAGCTTCTGGAACTATACCTGTTTCTAATGACTTGTTAAATAGAAATGTTAATGGGTAACTTAACTCATCTCTGCATTCTTTTAATACTCTAGCATATACCTCATCAGGACCAGGCGATTTATGAGGTTTCAGTCTGTCAATTTCCTTAAGCACATCATTTCTACTTATAGTAACCGTACTTAACCTATTATCTATACTATCGCTGTATACCTTACGGACTTCTGGAAACTGTGCCAAATTTTCATTAGTGAAAACGGAAAGAAATTGGCTATTTAATGTACTGCACATTTCTAAATAATTTTCTGTCATTTCTCCTATCGAAGTTTTAAGGGGACCAATTACATCTCTAACCTTGGATTTATATAGTTGGTAAAAAGCTTTAGGATTATTTTTTGAGTCATTGGCAACCTTAATTTCATATTTTTTTTTGTCTTTACTAATATCCTTTTTTACCTGTCGTGATAGATTCTGATAGTAAGCAAGTAGGTGAATTTCGCCTTTTTTAATTTTTCTATATATTCCTCTCTTTTTTCCTAGAAGATCTAATAGTCTATTATTCATCCATTTGGGTTGGTTCTGTGTTGATCTAAATTTTCTTTTGGGGATATATTTATTTTGCGCATTGAATACTGACTTGATAAAATTATCGTATGTATCTACCAAGTTTGACGTCTCTTCCTGACTTAAGATGACAGGTGCCTGAGAAAGGATACACTCATTTGGACACCTGGATCGACTTAATTTTTTGACCATAGGGTCCGCTAACAGGGCTTCTCTTAACCCACCATAATTGGCTTTTCTGAAGTCAGGTATTAATGTTGTATTCTCTCTGATATTACCTTTCCATTGTATATTAAAATACACAGAATTGTGATCACTATTTCCAAGGTGGTCCCGATTTCTACACTATTTATCATATGTTCATTGTTACTGAAAACTAAATCGAGAATATTATCACCTCTAGTCGGCGTATCTATGAATTGAGATAAAAAACTATCTTGTACTACCTCAATAAACTCCTTTGAATCAGAGTCGCCTATTTGTTGCTGCCAATCTATATTAGGGATATTAAAATCCCCCATAATGCACACGTTGCTAAGCCTTGATGCTATTTTAATTTCCTCCCATAATGATGTTCCGTCATTTCTACTCATATTTGGCGGTCTATACATAACTCCAATAACTAAAGTCTCACTACCTTCGTTAACTTCTACCCAAACACTTTCATTTTCATTATTTACTCTAATACCTGATTTAGTACAGCTTTTTAATGAACTCCTGACAAACACTGCTATACCGCCGCCCCTCCTACTTGTAATAGACATTTTTACCATCAACTCTCCTCTATGTGTATAGAATGCAGGCAACATTCATCACACACACTAATTAAGGGAAATATTCACACTCGTTAAATCTTCGTTGTAGAAAATGTGTACTATGAGAGAGGTACAAGGAGCTACAAGGACTAGTTAGTATCTCAAAGACACTGCGGTCCATGTTGAGGAAATATTCGAAGTGGAAGGAGATTCATTGTTCAGTGCACTACACTCCTTACAGAGTGTGCAAAATATTATCTACTGTCTTCTTGAACTGCTCAACTGAGGAAATGTTTACAGCTTCTGAGGAAAGTTTTTTCCAGGTAGAACATATCTTAAATGGGAAACAGTTTCCATAAATACTAGTGTTGAACCTTTTGAATTCTAACTGCCAGTCATGGTTGCGTATTGTATTCGTATTGAGGCTACAATTTGTGCCAAGATCCACATTGACAAACATATTACATATTTAAAAAAACTTGAATGAGCTGACCTCGTAGTCTGCGTGTTAAGAGAGAGAGAAAGAGAGAGGTAGAAGACCACTACAGCCGAGACTCTTGCAACCCACATTGTGTATAGAGACTAATTTTGAGAATACAATTATACAGATTATTGTATTAATAAATTTTAAATATTGGCCATTGTAAGCATGTGCAATGATGTTTAACAATAATTTAAGATACACGAGAACAATAGTCTCCCATCACTAACTGCCAGCTAGAGAATAAATTGGGGGGAGTGGAGTTGGGGATAGTTTGGTGGTTGTAGGTGAGGGTAGACTTGGACCCAACTCCCCCCTTCCACCTTCCCATGGTGGAGTAGGGGAAGGAAGGACCCACCCCTCAGCAAGTTTTAGTACGTGTGAGTGTACATTAATTTTGTTGGGGGGGGAGAGAAATTTAGTTAGCACATTCCATTAGTAATTTTGTTCTACTCTGGTACCAAATTAATGACAAGATTCATGTAAGTTCGTCGATTAGTTTTGAGCAATTATGTTACTGTTACGGACAGAATGCGACGATCACAATGTTCGCAAGATTTGTCTGACGAAATATACGGTATATATATGGTCAAATTGGATTTTAGGTCACGTATGTGTATTTTGTATTATAATCCTTTTTCTCATCAGTTCCTTCATTGATTAGTGTGTTTTAAGGTGTTTTTCCATCTGCAAATTCATATTTATCCATTATTTTGCAATATTAAAACATGCCCCCTAAAACCATATTTTGTCATTACCCTAACCTAAAAACCTAACCTAACCTGGGGGCTGCCGCCCCCAGACCCCCACAGGGTTAACATTGATATAGAATATGACAAAATACTAGAAATACGGTAAAAAAGTGAAAAATATTAGTGCTCAGCTGATCCAAGATGGCCGCCATTTTTCCTTCCACCCTTATTTAACCCACAATGTCTAAGGAAAAATAATTAATATGCAGCGGTAGAGACATAGTATGTATATTGTGGTGACTAATACTCCATGACAAAGCTATAGTATACATTTAGAACATTATATACCATACGTGACCTAAAATCCAGTTTGTCCATATATATATATATATATATATATATATATATATATATATATATATACTGTATATATATATATAGTATATATAATAAACACAAATAACTTGGTTCTCACCTGTAGTGACACTGAGGAACCACAGGCTCAGCGGTACAGTCCCGCGAGAATAAACCCGTACAGACCTTGCGGTGGTTTTATTGATGGTAATTTTAACAACCGACTTATCCATTATGGGTATCAACACTAAATTATTCTATTAAAGTAGCCATCAATATTGCACTTTTGTAGTCTTTTACCATCTCATATTTGTTACTTCTCTGTTATATATTGCCATGTTGATGTTTTAATTCAGGACAGAGGTTTTACTTAGTAGTCTGTGACTTGTAAAGTTTTCAGAGTATATAAATAACCAATGTCCTACTTTAACTTTTGTTTATGCTGATGCGTGATTGGTGCTTGTGAATGCTAGTGTGCTGGCTTTTTTTTGGGCGAACTGTTATGTGCTCTTCTCTTGTCACCTTTTTCCTTTCTCGAAATTTTTGCTGCTCCTCCCTACCCCTTGTAGGAGTAAGGGCTTGGTACTGACTGACCTTTTACTTGGTACTGTTGTAATTGGCAAGAAATCGTACCGCATACATTTGTAATTAACTTACAACCTACAGTAGTTAAAACATCAGTACTTGTTTGTTTTCAATGATTGACCAGTCCACATATCAATGAACTTGTTTATGAATATGATAGAAACATAATTTTGCTCACAACATTCTTTGGATTTAAAAATCAGCCAGCCAGATGTGTTCACCACTTCCAGTATATTAGGCAAAACAAAATCCTATGTGTCAATTGCTGAGTTCAGGTTCACTATGTGAATGACACTATTTATAATATAAACACTAACTCCACATGTACTTTTTTGTTTAAGTAAATATTATCAATTACATTATTTTCGAAAGTAACAAAAACACCAATTAACTAAATCAAAGGGGTTATTATCCTTAACACACACTCACTCATGCATTTGTTTTCAAAAGATGAACACTTTAAAAAAAATCCCCCAAGACCTTTCAATAAAATCGGATATTGGAGGTGTGGTACAGTACACTCGAGTCACGCGCACTGATAGCTGAGGCGGCGACAACCTCTCTCACTGGCGTACCAAAGCATACTGAGCTGAGAGCTCGCCAGCTCGTGAGCTCGGCCGACCTAGGTTGGTCGCAATGGTCGGTGGGCCGGTGGCTCAAAGTGGTCCAGACTCTCACAATCCTTCCATACTTATTATTCAATTAGTCAACTGTATTAATGCTCTCTCTCTCTCTCTCTCTCGTAAATTATCCATTTATTTCCATCTTTTCCTCTCACGGAATTTGTAAGGCAACCTATCTCTCCCACCTCCACCCGTCCTCACCTATACACAACACAATTCCCCCCCCCCCCCTTCCTTCTCACCCCTTTCGCTTACTCTCGCCCATACACAAGCAATCCGTATTCACCATCCCCACCACCACTGCACACCCCTTGTTCTACGACCCCTCCTCCTTTTTCTCCCACCGCTCTTACTTTTTCTCCCACCCTCTCCTCTTTTTTTTCTCCCACCCCGTCCTCCTGTTTCTCTCACCCCTCTTCTCACTCCCCTAATTCTGGCCTACTACAGCTACCATATCCCCCTTTCACCCCTACCTCCCACTAGCCTCGCAACGGGTCGAAATACTATTTTAACTTCTCATCTCCGATTATTTTGTCACCCTCCCAATCTATTATATCCTAACCTAAACCAACTTAACCTTATTCAACCTCAATATTCAAGCCTAAACTAACACTGCTACTCAATAATACAAAAATACCCAATCTAATCTAACCTATACACTGCTAGTTAAGATAATCTAACCCAACGTAACCTAATACCACTCATACCAACACTCTATATATCATAGACTTGTATAAAAACCACTCCCTAAAAAGCGGAGGTCATAATTATAATCGTAGCTTACAAATATGTTATAATTGTGATCTGTTATTGTCAAGTGTCGAAGGCGAAATCTAATGAGTGATTGAACTTGTGAATGTTGTTGTTGCTGTTGTTGTTTTCTTCTATGGAAGCATCAGAGGTGATATATGAATATGATAACTTCTTCTTTTTCGCCGTATTTGTTGAGATATTGAGCAGAACCTTGTTATACTGTATATAGATATGACCCACCACAGGTACTAGGTCACTCCGGCACCAAAACACCACAAATAACCCTATAATTCGATGTTTGACTAAACATGGACTAATTTGGTTTTGTCGCCAATTGTGTTGTTATAATATGCTGATTTTCGGTCACTATTTGTGTTTCTGACTTAGTGATTGAGGGAGTGTATGTGCAAAGCCTATATTATGTTATGAGTATGTGCCATAAATGTGCGTGCCATACATGCAGACTATAAGTACATAAAGTATGTATGCATGTGTAAGTGAGTCCATGTGTGAGTGAAGAGTTCTCAGGTTAGTTCGTGTATTTATGAAGTGTGTTGTGTACACGTTTCAATGACTGTGTGTGTGTGTGTGTGTGTCAGCATAAATACATGTGCATTTACAACTTACGATTGGCCAAGTGAAAACAAATTTGTATGTGTGTTGCATTTTGGCGCTGCCGACTGGGAGGCTCTTCGGCAGTACTTCTTTAATTTCCCATGGAATGACTTTTGGTTCCTTGGCCAGGGACCCTCGGAGAGTGCTGAACGCATTACCGAGGTAATCCTCTCAGGCATGGAAGCATACATTCCATTTTCTTTCTCTCACTCTAATGGAAACAAATCTCGGTTTACTCACCCTTGTTCTGCTGCTGTCCGCAAAAAGGAGAAGGCGACGCCTTAAGACTCAAGATTCTCATTCTTCTTATGTTTCTGCCCGGAATCAAGCCAAATCTGTTCTTTGACTTGCCAAACACTCTTTCATCATTAATAAATCCACTGAACTATCCTACTATAGCTCTTCCCAAGCTTTCTGGCATCTAGCCAAAAATCTCTCCAACAATTTTTCTTCCTCGTCTTTCCCTCCCCTTTTCCACTCTGATGGTACAACCATCACTTCTTCCTCTGACAAAGCTGAACTCTTTGCTCAAACTTTTGCTAGAAACTCCACCTTGGCTGATTCCGGTGCTATTCCTCCCTCTCTCCTATTTATGCCTAATATCCTAATCTCTTCTAAAGATGTATTTTTCTACCCTCTCTGGGCTTAATACTAAGAAGGCGTACAGTCCGGACATTGTTCCTCCTGTTGTACTAAAGAACTGCGCTTTCGTGCTGACTCCCTGCCTAAGCAAACTCTTTCGTCTCTGTCTCTCCTCTAACGTCTTCCCTTCTTGCTGGAAGTTTGCTATCATTCATCCTGTCCCAAATAAGGGTGACCGCTCTCAACCCTCCAACTATCGTCTAATTGCTCTCATCTTTTGTATCTCTAAAGTTTTCGACACTATTCTTTCTTTCCAAATTTCTTAAGCATTTCTCTTCTCATAATTTGCTCTCAGATCGCCAGTATGACTTCCTTAACTCCCTAAGAGCGGGCATGTTTGTTGACATGTCCTAGCTGCTGGGTGGGTATATTTACTGAAAACGAGCTTCATTCCATCTCTTTTCCATGTGTAAACAAGAGCCAGAGCGTAATACAATTATATATCCGTGAAAGGGCGATAATAGAGCTTTCCAATGACACCTATATCATCCTTGTACGACCATGGGTTATCTTGTAGCAATCGCGTAACCGGAGGAGAAAATACTCTCAAATAAGGTAATTTCCGTATTTTTTTCCTTATCTCGCGAGGACGGGCGGGAGTGGGGAGACATAATCCGTGCCAGTGACGGCCCAACCATGGTGCCGACCGGTCAAAGCCCAGCTGTCATCCTCCCAATGCGCGGACTCTCTCTCGGAGCTCATAACGTCCTCAAAATGGCACCCTTCATATGATGGGCACTGCAAGGGTGGCCATTATTCTCTCGCCCATCATATGACGGGCACCGCGGTTTGAGGGTTAAAGGTCGCTCTCCTGGTGATCTTCTTTCATATCTTACTAACTCTTGGTCATCCTCTTTTCGGGACTTCGGTGAGACCTTTTCTATTGCACTAGACATATTGAAGGCCTTCGATACAGTCTGGCACAAATCGTTAATTTCTAAACTACCCTCCTTCGGTTTCTATCCCTCCATCTGTGCCTTTGTCTCTAATTTACTTTCCGGCCGTTCCATAGCTGCGGTTGTGGACGACCATCGCTCAATTTCTCATCCTATCAACTCCAGTGTTCCTCAGGGCTCTGTCCTATCTCCCATACTCTTTCTAATTTTCCTAAATGATCTTCTGAACTGTACATCCAGTCCCATCCATTCATACGCAAACGACTTTACCTTACACTACTCAATTAGTTTTCCTGAACGGCCCATCCAGCAATCCCTCAAAAACAAACGTAATGAAGCAATACAACACATATTTTCTGATCTAACTACTATTTCCAATTGTGGCAGAGAAAACCTTGTTGCCTATAATGCTTCCAAAACCCAATTTCTCCATCTATCTACCCATTCAGAACTTCCAGAGGACTATCCCTTATACTTCAACAATACGAAAATCAGTGTTTTCGGTGTCTCTATTTCGTCTGCTCTCTCTTGGAAGGACTACCTGTATATTACCACATTTGCAAAGGCAGCCTCCCAGAAGCTGGGTGTTCTCAATCGCCTCCAGGGGTTCCTTACCCCTGCACAGTTTCTTGCTTTGTACAGGGGCACAGTGCGTCCTTGTATTGGGTATTGTTCACATGTGTGGGGAGGATCCTCTCACACTGCACTCCTAGACAAAGTAGAAAGAAAAGCCTCTCGTATCATTAACTTCCGCCCACTCACCAACTCTCTGCAATCTCTCTCTCTCTTTGCCGCAATGTTGCATCTCTCTCACTATTCTATTGCTACTATAATAATTAATGTTCCTTAGAGCTTTCCCAGGGTATACCACCTCTTCTACGTAGGGTACATAGTACCCGTCTTGCAACACAATCCCACCCCTACTCTGTGCAACTCTCCAACCCAAGAGTGAAACGTTATTCTCAGACTTTCTTCTATTCAACTGCTGAGCTCTGGAACTCTCTCCCAGAATCAGTCTTTCCCTCTTCCTATGACTTAAATTGCTTCAAACTCCGAGTGTCTAGGCATCTTGGCTCGAACGTCCCTTGATTTTGGCCCTATCATTCTTTCAACTTTGGGAGAGGCACTCTCTACATGCAGTTTTGCCTTGTGTCTCCCTCACTTACATTGAAAAAAAGAAAAAAAGAAAAAAAAAGATATATATATACTGTATATATATATATATATATATATATATATATATATATAATATATATATATATATATATATATATATATATATATATATATATATAGTAGTAGGACAATGAGGGAAATAACGCCGGGAACCATCTTAGTTTATTCAAATTTTCGGCACCTCATGGAGCCCTCATCAGGAACTATATACTGTATACCCTAAAAAGAGATCAGACTCAGTAAACAATCATGTAGGGCTAAATATTAATAATTGAAAATACAAATTAACCCTTCGTACCCGGCCTGTCTTACCTAAGGACGGTCGCCCGTACCCGGGCGAAATGGCTGAAGAACGTCTAGGCCTAGGCTACCGTATTTATGTTTATTTTCACTGCTAGAACTTTCCCACTCATCTATAATCGTAGTGCGGTTTTCAATCTGTATTTTGGCGTTGAGTAGATCTCTGTAAATCAACTGGTTCAGTTGTGATGACGATTTCAGTGGAGCAAATATTGCAGAGATGTTGCCAATATGGGGGCTTTTCAGACACTAATTTCGTCTGACGTCAGAACAATAACATTGAAGAGTCTTCTCCTTCTTGTTTTCGGAGGTGCGGTGACGCAACGCTTGGGTTTGTTGACATACGTCGTACGCACGGCATTCAGACCAAGCTTAATTAGGCTATTAAGCTGCGGTCTTAGGTAAGGACGGCCGGGTAGCTGCCCTTCTGCCGAGCTGTCCTTAGGTAAGGCAGACCGGGTAGGAAGGGTTAAAAGATCAAAATATCATACAATTCTAGTTACATGATTCTAGTTACATATCTTAAAGTAAATGATTTGTAAAATCATCTAATAGGAAAATTACTACCCTCTAATAGACAGGACACTGAAATAACATTGAAAATCTGGACATCGTTCAAATAAAAAAGGACAATCAACGACTAAATATCAAGCGGGGAACAAGCACAAGATTGGTACAAGACAATAGGACAACAAAATAATGTAAAAAAAGAATGAATTAATAAATATTTATTAGTTACTGCTGACTAGGGAAAGTAAAGGAGGTCTAAATATTTTATATTAATCCTAAGTTATCTAAATAATACAAACATTAAATTTCAAAAATAAAATACAAAATTACTTACTGTACAACCAGCTAGGAGTTGTAGCGACAATGGTCAATGACTAACTGACTCTGAATAAGTTTGAGACGCCCAATGAACAAAAAACAACAAAAACAAGAAACAAGAACCAAAACACAAAACACCAACCCCTTAATTTATAAAGTGTTGAATTGAATTCGAGAAAAAAATCATGAGAAGTTACTAGCAGTATTAATTACAGGATTTTGGTTCGCTATCAATATTTTCTCCCCTATAAGTGCTTCATTATGATATCTAAATCTCGCTATTATTTGAAAATTAATATCAGAGAATGGATGATCCTCATTACGTGAATGTTCACGAATAGCTGAAAAGGGCATTTTTTGCAGAAACTTACCAGTCCTATAGCTTTTACCAATGTGTTCGAAAACCCTGATTTTGAATGAACGGCCAGAACATCCCAGGTACCTAGCCTGACAGCTAGGACAAGTACATGTATAAACAATATTTGAACACAATGGATTCGGCACAAGGTCCTTGAAGCGAAAAAATATCCAATTATAAATTCATTAGTGAAAATTAGTCTAAAATTAACAGAAGGAATTTCACGCTTTAATATATTCAGAATCAGTTTACGAAACTCATAACTATTCCCACCATAATAAGGCATCTTGATATATTTAATTAATTTAGGTACGTCAAAATTGGAACATTATTTACTGAGGTTTGTTTGGAAAATAAGAATTTTTTCAAGATATGGTTAAAAAGATCTTTAAAGTTATTCATCAAAAAGTAATCACTCAGTTTACATATCTCCGCATGAAGCAACTCATAACTAGAGCATATGTCATAAGCTCTCTCTAGCAACGTGTTAATCAAATTAATTTTGTAAATTTCGGGACAGAAACTGAACCAGCTCATGCCCAAACCTGTGTGCGTTGGCTTCCTATACAGTCCTGTACTATAATCCATTATTAGTTGTAGTATTTAGTTATTTCCATCATTGTCCTACTACTATGGAAATTGCGGTGTCCTAGGTCTCCCGCAGAGGTTCTACTCAATATATATATATATATATATATTGCTGAGCTCCATCTTTATTTAATAATTTTCGGCCACAACCATAGGTCATCATCAGGTGTACATTATCGATCCTAGACAACAATGAAAATGCGTTAATTAAATTTAGGTTGATCCAAAAAACTAAGTTTAATACCAAAGACAGAAATAGATATGTATGTATTGTCATGTTCTTCTTTTTTATGTAATTGTTGTTCAAGGGTTGAGAATTAGAACGATATGTTGGGAAACTTAGACATGAATTTCTTATAAATGTTTAGACCAGACCAGATAGCTGGATTAAACTAGGAAGGAAGAGTAAATGGACAGGGGAAGAACAAGCTGAGAAGTGAGAAGTACAGTAGAAGACTGAATGTTTAGTCTTCCTGTATACGTCGTTTAGTATGGACTGTACTGAGGTGAGGGTATTATTATTATGCATTTAATATTTGGATTTGGTGTTAATTTCGTACGTTTTGGTGCCATTTCTCATCAATATATTTCATTGATTAATTATTAGGTCTTATATTATAATGTTTATGCCTTTGGTATTAAACTTAGTTTTTTGGATCCACTTAAAATTAATTAACGCTTTTTCATTGTTTGTCTAGGGTCAATAATGTACACCTGATGATGACCTATGGATTAACCCGAAAATTAGTAAATAAAGATGGAGCTCAGCAACATATTGTCCCTGTTGGTGTGGTGCCTTCGGTGCCCTGGGCCGCCTACGGATGTTTTGGTTGAAATATAATATATATACAGTATATATATGCAGAATGCTAGACCGCGCCATCCACCAACAGCATTGGCATCTGCCAATAACACACACTGGCTGGCCCGAGATCGAGCGATCAACCTCGCAATTTGCAGGCAAGTGCTCTACCAACCGCGCTAGGCCTGTGTGTATGTATACCTATGTAGATGTAAACTTATAAACAAAAATTGTGTGCGCACGTTGCAACACGGCTCAATAGTTGAATTACAAAATTATATAATTTACATAATAATAGACTACTTGCCCAACTACCTTCCACATCACTGCGAGGAAACCGGTCAGTAAATCTTAGGAGATTCCACATATCCAGGATAATTCACCCTCATCGTTTTATTTTAGCTTCGATTTACATTCTTATTGCCTTCATTCCCTCTTATAATACTGTACCGGGTTGTACCAGAGCAGGACCAATACACTCTGGTATATTAATAAACCAATCACTTGCTGAATACATTTACTTTAAGTTAACACAGACATAATTAGTACAGTAGTGGACAAATTAAGTAGATAGTTAGAAGTGCTAAGAAGGAGCTGATGATTTTGGTCACTGTCAACTGTTATTTTATAGTATTATGATGAATATATTATGTCACCCATTTAGCCCTTTTTCTGCGGGCTTATTTGCGCTATTTAGGGCATATTCAGGCACTCCTGAATGATTAATCAAGTATCTGCATTAAATTAACTGTGTTCTGCCGAAAACTAGGCGAACATCGCTTCAAAATGACACCAGAACGATCTTCGTAGGTGGCGGGGTTCAACCGCAGCGTTGCAATTGCCATTCGGGAAAACTCGCTAATTATTAGCTCTCGCTCAGCCGCGCGAGACTCCAGTCTCCCTCAGTGAGCGGCTGGCTGCTCTGAGGGTCGGACGGAGGTCCCTCACGCTCCCGTCTACTGACACTCAATTTCTACGGCTTTTACAGGCTTTTAAGGCCTGGAAATTGCTGTAAATTGCCTATGCATTCCAGAACGTCACCCGCAGGGAAAGGGTTAAACAACATCTATGCACAAGTGAACAATACTCAATTCACCTTGAAGCTATAATCATGGTAATGAGAACATTCAATTCCACCTTATCTCCATCAAACAGTGTACTGTATAATGTACAGTTGTCAACATAAGTAGCTTCCTACATCTTTTTCACAACTACATATTGAATTGCATCCCTTGTGTTATGAGAGATATTCCGTCGATGCATCTAACCAAAGGCTGAATTTGTTTAAATCTGAAAGTTATGTTCAATGTGTACCGAAGCCTATACAGGAGTATCATCTGTTTAGAACAATTACTGAAAGTAAATTATAGCTTTAAGTTGTAGAGGTCAGGAAGAACTGTTGATACAGATTTACAGTTGTCCACACGTCCGGCTGTTACAGACCTACTTCTGTTTGTGCTATTTACCTCAGGAGTTTAATATAGCAATTACATTATATAAACTTAATGTATTAGTTTTAGTTTATTTGCTTAAGTCTACTTTAAAGTTTACTATTTGTATGCAGCACCCACCGGTCAATAGTACAATTAAAAGTACCTCTGTAACAAGTGGATATGTGGCTAACGGTACATGTCTAAAGTGTACAACTTCCTTCATTTGGTTTTGTTCTGAATTCCAACATACGGTACCGGTACTAAATACTGTATAACCGAATTGATTCGCAATATACCGATAGTACATATTAAAATTCCCTAACCTCACAAAACGCTCTCTCTCTCTCTCGATTGTGGGCATTTACTGACCCATAAGGTTACACTTCATCCTATTACCGGTATGGCTTTATAGCTGGAGGGAGCGGAGTGTGGGAAAGAAGCCTTCTACTTTGCTGTCCTATTTTTCTATTATAAACTGCCTCTGTCTAGTAGTATTAAGGCCGGACCACTAGTATGGATCGCAAGGTCTGTATGGTCTGAGTTTACGTGTACGGTAACTCATTCATCATCAGCACTAATGTCCAACATATATCTCCACACCCCCACCATGTCGTTACTATCACCATAAACACACAGTGTCTTGTACACTCGTTTATTGGAGGTACAGTCAAGCACACCACGTCTCCAAATCTCCGCAAGTTTTATGTACCGTATACAAGGAAAAATGGTACCGGTAATGCTGAATATCAAGTGTATAATGATATGCACTTGTTAACTAAATTGATAAGACACACTCTTTAATAACAAATTACTATCACAAGAGCTTCATTCCATGTTTGTATTTCATTTTTAATATAACAACAAATGTTGTGATGTAGGGACAGTCGCACAGGAAAAGGGAACATTGTATTTCTTATGTTGAGCCACGAGGATCATAGTTCTGTGAACGTAGCATGATAGCAGTAAAATATGTTCCCACTTCTTAGTTAACCAGACTAGGTTATGCAAATATGTAATCATCTGACCTAAATAAATATTCTCCCATACCATAGGTAATAATCAATATATATTAAATACTACTTCAGCTTACCGAATATTTAAATCAGTTGCTGTCACTGTGGAATTATATCGTTAAAAAGTAACTTGTTAAAAGTTTCGCAAATATTATGTAAAAAGAGCTTAGGCAGCGGCAATGAAAATATGTGGCCAGTGGTGGGGGTTGAGAGACTGGGCTGATAAACGGTCCTCAGACACGGGAGAGGAGAGGGAATATGGGCAAGGAAATAGTACCGGTAGTAGATATTATATTAAAGTACCATAAGTAGATGCAGTCAAGGAGATAGGCGGCACATGATACGAAAATAAGAAAAATACCGTATTTTTTTTTTTTTTTCTATATTCCAACTTACTTCCTCTCGGGCATAGGCTGAGAGCCTTAACATTCACCGCTTTACAATGAACAGTGAAGCCCGTGAGGTCTTGTTCCAGTCTAGGGAGTGAGACATGTGAAGCACGTAGAGTACAACGAGCACCTGCCATCTTGCCTTCACATGAGGCACGGTGCTCACTCATGGCCCGAAACGACCCCATCTCTGAAGCCACCTCGTTCCCGTGCTTCACTCTCTCATCCCCTACACTCGGACTCTCACACTTACACACACACAACGCCACCTGTTGAGCAGATAACTCACCAGGCATTGCACCCCTATAGCATATTTTGAATATGGGAATATTCATACAGTGCTATTTAATCAGGGAACAATGAGGGTATTTTATTGACGTTTCGGTGGGCTTGTGGTAATGCACTGATACCAGGTACAACACAAATTCCATCCCAATAATATCTTCCCATTGATACATCGGGATTTGAACCCGGGACCTTTGGATTACCAGGCCAGTGGCAAGACCACTCCACCACACCTCCCCTAGTATAAGTATACACTAAGAAAGCAAATGGAAGATAACAAAAGAGAAAAAAGCGTTCCAAGGAGAGAAATATAATGTGTGTGTGTATGGGAGGGGGGGGGGGGGGTTAAAGGGAAGGACGGGCAGAGAAGAAAGATAGTGTTTTAAAGCTAAGATACCGTACCATACAGAAAATATCAATTACCATAAGAAAAATGTATTGCCTACGAGAGGGAATTCCTAAGAAACGATCGTACCGAGAATTGAATACACAATCGTCGTCATTTATATAAGAAAGGTTAGTTTAAATTGTTGTTTAGCCGATTTATGTCGACGTCCTTCCTAAGCACCAAAAAATCGCTTGGTAGTAGTTCGAATAGTAGAAAATACGGCATTCAGAAAAAAGGGTTTAAAGGAAAAGAAAAAATAGGAAATGAACAATAACAAACTTACAACTATGAACATAAATATCTAGAACAGAGAAAGGGTGTACCTTAATCGTTACCGGCACAATAGTATAAGAACCATAATATATTATATTCTGTAAATAGCCTAATATACTGTACATGCCTACCCTATACACATTCGAATTTGTATTTTCAAATATCAGAAAATATAATAACCCAAATGTTTCAGACTTTGGCTGTAAAGTATTAAGAGTCAAATGAGTGTATACTTATTATGGTTTATTAGTGTAGAGAGCAAATAGTATAATAATGATTTGCTGTGGATTTATAGAAAGGGTTGAAAGGGGCAAGGGGAAGCTAAACATACGCATGGGAAAGCCAACTGTAACATAAGAGTAAGATGGTAAAGTACTGTCAAAGTACAATTATCAGCATATACACTGTAAAGTTGTACCACTTCCGATATTTGATACTTCAAAGCTAAGTTGTAAGCATCTATTTTTAATTTATTACCCCATCTATTTATACGAAGACAACTCTACCTTACACTACCGGTACACAATTAGTTTTCCAGAACGCCCCAGCCAGCAATCCCTCAAAAACAAAATAATGTAATGAAGCCATACAACACTTATCTTCTGATCTAACTACTATTTCCAATTGGGGCAGAGAAAACCTTGTTGCCTTTAATTAATGCTTCCAAAACTCAATGTCTCCATCTATCTACCCGTCCAGAACTCCCAGAGGACTATCCCTTATCTTTCAACAATTAAAAAATCAACCCTTCATCTTCTCTCAATATTCTTGGTGTCTCTTTTTCTTCTGCTCTCACTTGGAAGGACCATATTACCAGTCTTGCTAAGGCAGCCTCCCAGAAACTGGGTGTGCTCAATCGCCTCAAGGTTCTTTTTTACCCCTGCTCAGCTTCTTGCTCTGTACAAGCGGCACAGTGCGTCCTTGTATTGAGTATTGTTCACATGTGTGGGGTGGATCCTCTCACACCGCACTCCTAGACAAAGTAGAAAGGAAAGACATTCGTATCATTAACCCTCGTCCACTCACCAGCTCTCTGCAATCTCTCTCTCTAGCATTTCTCTCGCTATTATATCGCTACTATAATAATCAGTGTTCCTCAGAGCTCTCCCAGTGTATACCACCTTCCTCTACGTAGGGTATGTGGTACCCGTCTTGCAACAAAATCCCACGCCTACTCTGTGCAACTCTCCAACCCAAGAGTGAAACATTACTCTCAGTCTTCTATTCAAAGGCTGAGCTCTGGAACTCTCTCCCAGAATCAGTCTTTCCTTCTTCCCATTACTTGCTTCAAACTCTGTGTGTCCAAGCATTTTGGCTCGAATGTCCTTTGGTTTTGGCCCTGTCACTCTTTCAACTCTGGGGGAGGCACTCGCTACAGGCAGTTCTGCCTGTCTGAGCTATAATAATGTATTTTGTCGTGTCGCATGTGTTCGATACTGATTCAAATGTTTGCGTTGCAATTTACGTTCTTGACTGTACACATATAGAGAACCAGTAACAACATACAGGGAATATTAAAGGCTGAGTCACACCAACAATTGTTCTGGACATTTTTGGTAACTATTTTCTGTCAACATATGATGGCTGTGTTGTACTGGTGACTTAGGGTATTAGATTCACGAATATATTATTTTCAATATTTTACCGGTATATGTCATATATGTTGCAAAATATGGTCAACATTTTTTTGAAGAAAAAAATATACGGGCTAGGCTATACTGTAGACCAATGAATACATCTAGGAACATTAATTCAGCCATCGGATGATGTTATGGAATATCAAACAAATAATGTGTTAATTTAGTTCAATTTAGTTCAATTATTATTCACAGATTCACACCATTATTTGTATACAGTATAATACAAGGGATGTACGTATGTATGTACACTATTGTACAGTATGTATGTATACTCAGGCACATACCCCATTACTGGGGGTGGCCGACGCGAGACAGAGCCTGAACAGAAACATCTATTACAGTTCCAAAGCTTAGGGTCCGGGACCACTTTCGCAGTCCCTAGCCCCTTTCTCTGTCTTATCGAGTAGGAAAATGTTACACTCGAGTAATAGATACCGTATATAGAATATAACCCCCCTCCCCCCAAATAAAAATAAAATAAAATAAAAACAATAAAAAACATATATATATATAGAGAGAGACAAACATTTCACATTAAATTGATTCGCCTAATAGACTGTTTGGCAATGTTCTTCCTCACTCGGGCAATAATTCGAAATTAAAAATGTATTTTGATGAAGTTACTGAAATACCGTATTTAATTAAACGATACTCTCCCCCAAAAAAACACAAATTCACCAACAGATTGCCAATATTTCATAAAAAGCTTTTAATTGAGGAATGGACGGTTGAAATTTAATGAAAACAAAAACAAAATCAACTACAATATATTGCATCAATAAACGAGCTCATACACACGGAATTACACTGACATTGCATTCGAGTCATGTGGTAAATGGTGTGAAATAGGGTACAGGTATTAAGTGAGCTAATTATATATAGTACAGTTGCTCAACGAGGCTATCTAAGATCAAAAGGTAGAAGTAGTAAGGATTTTATAATATATCAAAGTTCCCTGGCAGTATTTGGATGATCACTACAGGCAATATTTAGTTATCAATCAAACGAATCGGACAACAAATGTTGGACATAAATGAGCCTAATTTATGGTAGTTTTAGATGACGATATATTATAAGTAATAACAAAGCAAGCTAATTCACCATATGAATTGTCAATATTTCATCGCAAACTGTTAGTAGAGGAATGGAGACTTAAATATATGAGAAATTTAAGAAAAACAATAATGTGCAGCCAAGGCGTGAAACCAGTGACTAAAAGTATAATAGTTGTCCATCGACATTCGTATGCAAACAGAGAGAGAGTGAGTGTGTTTATAATACTTGGGCTTACGTCTCCACAAAGTCGCCGCTTGATATGTTTTCCAAGCTACCGTAAACGTAAATTTGGAACTTCCTCTGACTATAATTATTATGTTACCTCCACCAACCGACTTTACTCCTAAACTCAATTAATGAAATCAACAAATACATGCGAGATTACTTACTGTAATAAAATACCCCTCTAAAAATAATAATAATACCAATAAGAACTCGTAGGCTTATTACTCAGGGTCAATATTGTACTGACGATGGCTTCACCTTTTCTTGTGTCCAACAAGTTTTAGGAAATCCATCAACCTCTCGGATCAACGCCCTTACTTAATAACTGGTTTCCAGTGATGTCGTGGTTCCTCACCATTTGAGCAAAGTTGTTGCAGACTAATACTGGACAGGGTGTTTAGGACCCTAAGACTTTAATAGAAATTAATGGCAAGCCAAAAATATAGATTGTTTGCTCCACTTATGCCACACACAAACACACGCACATAAACCTACCCAACGACACGGATATTGTACAGTACATCCATACCTACCCAACGACACGGATATTGTACAGTACATCCATACCAACAACCAGTCATGGACCCTATATACCGCTGTAATAAACACAAACACACGCACATAAACCTACCCAACGACACGGATATTGTACAGTACATCCATACCAACAACCAGTCATGGACCCTATAGACCGCTGTAATAAACACAAATGGGAGGCCACCATTAGTAAGGGTCTCGGGGTTTGGTTGGCCGTTCGGAATGAAATAGGGCTGCCGGGGCCTGCAAATGTCTGCCTTGCGTGTTCTGCAAAATAGTGAACCGGATCCGGCAAAAATAATAGGAAGACAAACTAAAAGTGTATCGAGAAAATGTTCTGAGCTAAACGACCATTACGAAAATTTAGAGGATGAAAAAGTTTGGATTTTGCTTCATAAAGTTATGTTTGTCCCCTGGAGTTTAGGCGAGGTGATGGTATCATTAATATGGCTAGTTGTTGTAGTAGTGATGTTCTTGATGGTAGTGCGGGTTGTTAAAATAATGATAGTGGTTGTCATGGGTAAACATATAGTTGCAATATAGTGTTGGCAGAGGGAGTATACTGGTTGTGGTGTATAAAGGAGAACGGTTATTACGGTGGCAGTGAACAGGATTGTTTTGCTGGACTATAGTAATTACAGCTCGTGATATAGTCTTTACTAAAATCCAGATATGGACTTATAGACCGTAAATAAACTCAACAGGAACTCCCCGAACACGTTCTTAATATCACAATAAGTATTCAACTAGGTACTACAGAACTCAATGACAACACACAGGAGAGTTACACACACAAGTTTATTCAAAGGCATAGAAATATATCTTCATTTATAGGCTTGGTATATTTGGATGATTTGGTATATTTGGCTATAATATTACCTTAATAATGATGGGTATTATAAGGTAATAAGCGAATGTATACTAGCAGAATAAACCAAGATGAGATCAATATTAATGCAGTGTTGGTAATAAATAAACAGGAAATATGCAATTAAATAAACACGTGACCTATAGTATCAACCCTTAATAATAATAATGATGAGGGTCGAGTGTCTTACGAGAATGAAACAACAATCAAGATAAATATTAATACTCTCGATTTAAAAGAGAATGAAAGAGTTGAGAGTAAAAACAAACACTCCAGTAGTGAGCGAGAGGTACTAGGTGTGGCCCATGCGCTTGAGCTTGGTAAAGGCTCTTCAGGTAAACGCGACCTTTAATCAGCTAGCGTGTCAGGTCAATAACTTTTACTGCGGGGTTGGAAACTACAATTCTGGTTTGTGTTAATATGAACTTATTCTCAGAGATATTATAATAAAACTGGGGGTAAGATATTACTTATTTATTTTCACAATTTACTATGTATGTAACTCAAATTAAGTCAAATATGATTTGAACTGTATATTCACTTCAATCGAACGTATGCAATAATTACGAACTCGGTCGAGGAATTCAGATGTAAAGTTAAAATGTAAAACTTGCAAACTAAACAAACCGAAATTCGGACAAGGACAATATAAAGTCAAATTAAATTATCAAAATCGCTATGTGGAAACAACGCTTACTAAAATGAAGATTATTAAATAAAAGAACACAATCCACCACATAGGGTGTACATTACTACATGAGCAAGTTAATCTGTTTCCCAAGCAAACTAATCGAACATATAACAACGCACTATCGTCACGTTAAAGGAAGTAGTCAAGTTTGGGAAGTCCGGGACGTTCTGGCAAATTTTTACTAAACTCTGCATGAATAAAGAAACTACATGTTAAATGTCAAAATATTATTTAAAATCAAATTTGCAACATGACAAGACATTAACAATAGTACATAATACAAATATTGATAAGATATCTATACTATTACAAAATAATATATACAATACAGTACAACACTCACTAACGATAGTGCTATCGGGTAGGTACCTGTAAGCATAGCATGCCTCAAGTGACCCCTATCAATATCTACCCTACAAATAACCTACATTTATAGCACAAATAAACTAAGGAAATTGCAAAAGTAAGCAATTGATACTATCGACAATGAATACATATAATATAAAGACAAATAATTGCAAAATATGAAGTAACAACAGATTTAAACAAAGAGTACTCTTTTAACAAGAACAATAAATTTAAAAAATCATCAATATTAATATTAATAATAGAAAAAGAAAAAGAAAAAGATAAACAATAAATACAGACAAAAACAATAAATACAGACAAAAAGTAAGCAGAGGTTATACAAGAAACTTCAAGTTAAAAATGCTTGATTAAAATTATTTATATCAAATTTTAGAATACAGTCACAATAATTGACCCTAAAAAGATTAAATTTATGGAACAATTTACTTGCCTCAAAACCTCTGTCCACTAAGAGTCTGTATAGTAACGTAGCTCTAGCCCAAAATTCATCTACTTTAGTGCAGATTTTACAAAATCTTATTAACTGGGAATAAAAACAATTATAAGTTATTTTACTATCGATATTACTACTAGGGAAAGGAAAGTTTATTACGTTAAAATTAAAATCATCAACTTTGTGATATACTTTAAGTATGCACTGTTCATTAACAATCTCTATATTTATATCAAGAAAATTTTCAACTTTATAATTTACGTTACATTGTGTGAGGGGAATAGAATTACGATAAATAAGTTTAGCAACTTGATTAAAATTTAACAAATTGCAAACGAGAATATCATCAATATATCTACTATTATTACTTAACAATTTAGCAAGTGCTAATTTTTCGGGGATTTTATTTTTCTTGCTACTGTCAACTAAGTCTTTTATATATTTAAATTCTAAAGCAAGCAAGAATAAGTCTGCAATTAAAGGGCTAGCATTTCCACCCATAGGATTTCCTAATATTTGTTTGAAAATGTAAGGCCCGAATCTAACATAAGTATTGAAAAGGAGGAATTTAAGGGCATCTTTAAGTTTAGTTCTATCAAAATATACAGAACTAGTGGGAGTAGAGCTAAGTGATGCATTATTAAAATATGTATAAACATTTATGAAATAATTACCATTCTAAACGAACCTGTCAAAGTGCAAATCTATAATAATGCAAAGCTCTGAATATACTAAATCTAAAGGCAAATTGGTATACAAAGTTGAAAAGTCGAAGCTATGTACCGAGGTAACTTTCGGCATGGTATTTATTTTATCAATAACTTCTAACGAATTGTAAACACTCCAATAATAGTTAATGCCAGTTCTTCTCATGATGGAATTACAATATCTTTTATGAGTACTTTTAATGTATTTTAAGCAATTTACGACTTGTTCTGATAGAGTTTTAGTGGTAGCAAATTTTGCTCCGGCAATAAAGCGATATTTATAAGGTCTTTTATGAAATTTAGGTAACATGTATAATTTTGCAATGCACTTGTTCTTATCAGAAAGTTTAATATCAAATGTTATATTTTTCTTGGTATGTTCATCGATTAAGTTATCAATATTCAGATTATTTTGAATTTCATAAACAGAATTACCGCAAATATTTTTACGTAATATGTTACCTTTAATGTTATTAATATAATTGTAACTTAATTATGGAAAAATAAATATTAACTGGATATAAGGACAAAGTCTAAATAATAAAAAGTGATTAATTAGTAGATGTCCTGGCAACGCTTATAATGGTAATAGCGTAAGGAATAAATTAACAAGATATTAATTATGTTAACAGTGACGCACAAGACGAAGTTGTACTATGAAAATACTCAGAAGGGTATTAACAAGAGATCTGAACGGGTTAATAGAGTCTTATGAAGAATTCACCTTGACAAGTGGTGTATTCGAGATGATGGAAAATTTAGATAAAAGACCCTATGCAATGCTAGAATTCCTAGATCATAAGAATCAAAATTATCTACATCATTACTCGCATGAACGATAATACTAGTTCATACAATAATTACAACAACGATTAAGTAATCGTATGAGAAATGGGGGACTTGGAAAGTATATAATTTGGATAATGATAAGTTTTACACTGGGATAAATTAAATATGAAATTGGGCGTAGGTTCTAGGTAATTAGTTATGAATTAAGAAGGGGAATCAAGACACAAAATACACGTCGACCTCAACTTACAACATACATAACAGAATACATATATTAGGAAAATCTGTGAGTATGTGGCGTAATAAATGAAGGAACATAAGTATATAACGTATGCGTAGGACGTTCTAGAGGATATTTAAACAGGAGTAATACAGGATCTTGAACACTGGTCTTAGACAAGAATTACTATTAATTTCAGAAGGATTAACAGGTACGCAATTACAAGATCTAGGGCACAGATCTGTATATAATCACACGCTTACACGATTCACATATTTTTACCTATACCTCGACAACAATAATCACAACTCAAGATATACAGAGACACTTAGGGTATGTTTGGAGGGTAGTGAGAGAGCAGGGCTGGCCGACGTAGAGCGTAGGTTCTAGGGCAGCACTTCAGGAGGGTAGGGTGTCACTCGAGTAGTACTTCAGGTTCCAGACGTTAGAGGGCACCACAGGTCGAGCACTTTCACTAGCAGGGGGGCAGGGCTGGGGCAAGCTTTAGCTGTGGTTAGCTCTCCTGTCCTTTTCAGGCTAAGTACAGTACCGCAGTGGAGGTTTGCATACTTTCCTCCTAAATCTTTGAAGCAATATCTGACTTAATTCTTGACTCTCGTTTATACAGTCTCGTGGCAATAGGGGTATTGTGAATTCGTTGTGATGGAGTTGTGAGGTTAAATACTAATAGTAGACATGGCTGGGTAATATATATGGGTGTACTTATATACTAGGTAACATATTTATATCATACAAAGCATTTATATATCCTATTCTGGGAGAAATCTTACTTATTAGGATTACATCCTCCTCCAGACTCTTAGAAATATTGATGTATTGCTGGCCTATTAGTTCTTCTTGTCTGGAGGTTATTGGATCTTCCGGACCGGCATAACTGGTACTCCTGTTCAGGTCCATTTATATCTGTAAGCTTCTGGTCGCTGGTGTTCAACTTGCATAAACAATGCTTCATCATATTGCAGATCTGGGGATGGAAGGAATGCTGTCCTGTCATTGGCTGGTGTCCTTTGAAGGCAGGGCTGGGATTGGCTGGTGCAGTTTCCCATGCTCATAACTGTTGTTTGGCGTGATAGAAAATGAGGGGCTCTGGGTGTAGGGGTGGCTCCTGCATTTTCTTACTTCTTCATTGTTTCCTGGTTATGGGTTTGGCTGGTGGACCCAGCTGCAGACTGGCAATTCTGCAACTGGTTGTTGCATTTGGTGGTAGCAACCCCGTCATTTCAATGATGATGTTACTAGTAGTAGTGGAGGTGGGGGTGATATTGGTGATGCCGGTGAAAAGAAGTTTTTACTGTGTGATCATAATGTCCTTGTACACAATATATTTGGTTTAAATATCATATTCTTATGTTCCATATTTTTTAAGAATTGCAGATCTTGGGGAATTTGGTGAGGCAAATCCATAAAACACATTCTAGACACTTCTAAGCATTCGAGTTCCTTGGTATAAATTTCCGACATCAATAACGACTACTGGTACAAATTTCGAAGGCCGTTTCAAATATTAAAGAACATTTATGTCATACCCGGTTATTAATGACTATGTTCAGGAAATAACATAAATGTTTTCTTAAAAAAAAAAAAAAAATACAAAGCAATTATTATCATAACTAACGATATGGACAGGCAATTTGGAGTACCGATAAGGTACTACCGTATGCCATTGACTTCTTCAGAATATTGGAGTATGTAAACGACACAACAAGTTACTTAATATTTAACCTTTACGGCCAGGTAAGGTATAATAACTCCAAATTCCAAGATACGTGAGATTCTAGGTTAATTTGATACAATATATATCATGATCAAAATCTTTACTAGTTAATTCCCCACACATCCTGCTGACTTAGTGCATCTATCTGTGGTTCTTCAATGAACTGAGTAGTAATGGCATTGGTTAAAGGTATTCGGAAAATGTGCGCCTCCATACAATTTTGTTCACGTTTCCGTTTTGCAAATAAGTGAACATCTAAAACATATACCGTTAAGTTTTGACACTGTAATGTGAACATAATTATTAAGTGCAAAGTAACAAAACATACTGTATATGGAACACTAAATGATGGATGTTAAATTCCTAAGTGAACGAGATAGTTTAAACTGTAGGCGAGGGGAATGTAATGAACTTCTAAGCCGTCGGAATTGTTCAGGGCATTGCAATATAATTGTTATACTTTTAATTAAATACGAAATAAAAGTTAACAAATTGTGATACTCTTTTGATATCTTGTAGTAACGAACTTTTTTTTTCTCCAAGACTACGATGGTAATCAGGAAGTGTAACTACCAGTTTTATATAGAATAAATAAGTTCATTACGATAGTGACTAGTTTCAGTTTATTATGAGTATGAATATAGGTTATATCATAGGCTATTGTTGTAGACGACAATACTACTTGTTATGTTTACGTATTGTTTAGTACTATATTTTAATTCAATTCAATTCAATTCAATTAAAAATAGTTCATTGTCATAGTAATACATTGTTAATTATTGCTACGTTTAACATCATAAACACAAACTACAACAATGAGGACTAGATACCAAGTGGTATATGTGTCCTTTTATATTGCATCCAAATATAATAACATGTTATAGCATAACAGGGAGTGCAAGTGCAAGTGCTGAGTGAAGTGAAATACTCAGTATAAGAATACATATTTATAATAATAATAATAATAATAATACAAACAATAGAAAGACAAATCTTATAAAATTAAAATAATATCAAATAAATCAATATACCTCTGGTTTAATTAGTATACTATATTAGTTCTTTAGGATTGATACACATTAAATATTGGTATTTCGTTATTCAACAGTAATTAGCTCTTTAATTTCTTCTTAAATAATACAAACGAACAAACGTCTATAATGATTCCTGATAATCCATTCCATATATGAGCACCTTGATGTCTAAATGTTTTCTGTACCATAGCAGTTCTTCCCCTAGCCACGTGAAGTTTATTACACTGCCTAATGCTATATGAGTGTACAGTATCATTCCTTATACACATCTCTTTGATAATATCAGGAACAGACTAGCTTATGCATTTATACAATAACTTTGCCATACAAAACAAATACAATTGTTGGAGTGACGAATTAAATTTTAAATTCAAAGATTTAAAAATTGGTTCAGTGTGTGGTCGAAATTCAGTAGATGATACAATTTCTGCGAAAGAAGAGATGGATAGAATGTGTTCCACTTTAGAAGTTAGATAGTAAAAAAAATGTTTTTAGTCAGCAGAATTAGGGGAGAGATAAACAGCGCAGAAATATTTAGTTTGTGAGTGACAAGAAAGTTTTAACCAGAGAGTTGAGAATTAAGAAGAATCAAAGTTGGGAACACGAGAGAAAGCAAGATTATTGCGTACGTATACGCAACATCCACCTTTGGCTTGAAACTGAGGATAGATATAGTATGAGGATACAGAGAAGGGTATGCTGTCAGTAGGCCCAGACAACTGTGCTTCGGTGAGAAAGAGAAGATCAGGGTTGGCAGAGGAGAGGTGGTGTTCCACAGAGTGGAAGATAGAGGAAAGGCCACGAATGTTGAAGAAGGTAATAGTCAGAGTAGAAGGTGGTGGTCCAGAGCATTTTGGCGATTCGTTTCGAGGGAACAGATCAATGGGGGAATTTCAGGTCGCCCCTACTCCCCCCCCCCCCCCCCTTCCCCCGTGGGGACTCTGAGGCCAGCGTGGATTTGTAAAAAAAAATGTTTTAAAGCTAGCGTAGTATGTACGGTGTTTGTAGTATAATGTATTGATAGGAGGAGAAGGTGTTTTGGAGGGCAGGCTGGGGCTGTCCTCAGTATTGATGAGGCACTGAAAGGATCAGCCAGGGAGGCCAGGTGTTGAAACAGGAGTTCTAGCTGCCCTTATCAACCACCTAGCACTCCCCGAGAGTACCACCCTGTTCGGTTGGTGCCTTCCGCCCCCTCCTAGCTGTTCTGGAGGTGGGATTTCCGGTCCCAACCGTCAGGGGCTATCTGTGCCACAAAGTGACGAGCGGTGGGGTCGCCACATCCCTACGCCGACGATATATATATATATATATATGTATACTGTATACACCTAATTAAAATATTTTTAATACCGCATACTGTATACCGGTAATTTTAAAGCTTGCAATGGTAAATATGAATGTACCAGCAAAATTGTCTTCACTTTTGTTGGAGAAGGGTGGGTGTGGAGAGAGCCTTGTATCATACTAGGCCTATCTATACATTCCCCTTAGACCTTAGTACGGGTAGCAGCTTCTAGTATAGATTTAAGGCTGGATTGTCTAGTAATATCCGCAAGGTCTGTGAAGCCTACCTATATTCAAGGTTAAAAAATACTTCTATACAGTATATATATATCTCTCTCTCTCTCTCAGTGATATAGCAGGGTGGCCGGTGATCATTTAGTTCCGGATGCTTCTCCCAAGATATGTGGGATAATTATACTTAATATAAGGCCTCTCCTGTTGCATTTCGGGGGCATTGTAAATTACACGAGCAAGTTTACCAGTGATTACCCTCAACGTAATATTATCAGCTTATATAATATGATGTACACAAGTCTATCTACCGCGGGGTACATCACTTATTGGAAGGTTACAAGGTTCACAATTGAGCCAATTTGTCTAACGAGTCACACGAGCACTTCCACCGGTGGACTGTATACTACGTCGTAGGGTTCAAATAAATATATACTGTATGGTATGGTACCTGTGCTTCAGTTCGACAACCATTTACTCGATGTCTCGAATATTACGTAGATTGTAAACTCACAACCCATATGGTTACTCTTGCTTAGCAAATTAAACTACACAGTTAACATAAATAACTCAATAATACGCTAACCTGATTCAAGTTACTCTTGCTTAGCAAATTAAACTACACAGTTAACATAAATAACTCAATAATACGCTAACCTAATTCAAGTAACGACAGTATCTTACACTTAAGCTTTCATATTTGTATATAATGTAAGTGATATACAGTAGAGCTTATTAGTCTCTTACTCAGTATTACACAATATACAGTAACACAAACTCGTATGTTACGGGTACATGAACAAGAACAACTGAAGAATAAACCCATTTAACAAGCAGTAAATCAGGACCACAAACACTAACATTTTACACCTGGAGAACACAAACCCACATCACCTACAGTACATAACATTATATACCGGTATACTGTATATAAAGAAACCTACAGTCAGTAAACACAATTGCAGATAAACAATAATCTCATGCAACAAAAGTAACATAGAAACACAAACACCACAATGTTCCATCTCAATAATACATAAACCCTAAGAATCCTACAACACAAATAAATACAGCCTACACATAACAAACATACATAATCAACAACAACTGCATGTAAACAAAGACAGGCAACAAATATTCAACTAACACCACCAACACACCAGCACACCCAAAACTGTAGCTGTTTATAACCACCCTCTCAATTGAGAATGCAGCACTTACACCTCAGTATTTACAGATCGATGTTCTGTTGTATGTTTCCTTTTTGTTCAGTAAATTTATTGGCAGCCCTGTTTGGGTTATAGTCCTGTCACCCAGGGCCAGGTTGGCAGGTTATGAAGGACTTTATTGTCCATACGATATCGCCAGTTTGCTGCTGCTGTTTTTTTTTTTTTTTTTTTTTTTTCATTGCTTGCCTTTGTGATATCCTTACGTTAGTTGTACCGTACTATCAATGTACATTCTATGTGGTGGTTTTGTGTTCTGTTATGTTGCTAAATCGGTATATCCACATAGTGATTTTGATAAGTTCTTTAGTCAATATATTGTGCCGTTCCTGTTTGGTTTGTTTATTTTACAAGTTTTACATTATAATTATGGCTAGTATTAAAGAACGGTATCCTACTAAATTGTATTAAGCTTAGGTTAGGGAGAAACTGTGAGAGTAACATGGTTAAATACGATTACGTTCAATCATTTACGATTAACAGTTCATTTTTAAGCTGAATGAAATCATCTATTAATAAACCAGAAACAAACATAAAATGCCTCTATTGTACTGAAAGGGTAAGCTATAAGTACTGTTATGGATCGTGTGTCATACAAGCACTTATTAACTTCAGTAGGCTTATGGGATTACATGAGAAACATAATATACCGTACTATATTATAGTGTATTACCGGTATACGGTAATTACTCCCCTTACCTCTCTCTCTCTATCTCTCTATCTATCTATCATCTATCTATCTCTCTCTCTCTCTCTCTCACACACACATCCAAACACATTGCCTACCAGCAGACAGAGACAGATCCCGAACAGGGACAACAGAAGAACAAAAAATATGCCTATATACTGTATTTATATATATATATATATATATGTTAGTATAGCCAGGTAATAGATTCTCTTTTAAACAGACGAGGTTAAAGGCAACAGCAGTTTCAGCATTCAGTATTTTATTGTTACAGCTTTCAATAGTTCTAACAATTTTCCTCTGGGGTTCAGAGATGAGGTACAACAGGTTAGCAAAATTCATGGTGGATCCAACGTTTCACAAGTAAACATCTTGCATCTTCAGGGAATGGGCAGGTAATGATTAGACTAAGGACAAACCAACATATTTATACAAAATTCGAGGATCAAGAATAGGTAGGTGGGCGGAGCTACTGGGTGTGGGGTGGCTGTTCATTGGTGGAAGGCAGTCTATTCGCGCTACTAGCAGAAGCCGCCAAAACCAGGGGATCCCACCAAAGCAAACTCCTCAACAAACACCACTTCAAAGCCGCTAAACAACTTAAAGAGAACCCCAACATCATCATCCGACGAGCAGATAAGGCCTCCTGCCTTGTGATACACGGAAAAGAAGAATACCTACGGAAAATGGACGACATTCTTAGTGATAAAAACAAATTCAAAAGGATCACTCGCAATCCTACTGACGAAATAAAAAGGAAAGCCAACACCACCATCACTGCTATCAACGCCAAAGCCGATGGCGTACACCTGAAGAAACTCATCGGCGAATTCACCCCAGGTTATGCTTACGGTACTATAAAAACCCACAAACCCGGGAACCCCCTCAGCCCCATCATATCACAGATCCCTACTGCTACCTACCAGACCGCCAAGGCCCTGAACAAACTCCTCACCCCTTTTGTTCCTCGGCAATACAACCTCAACTCTGCTTATGACTTCCTAGAAATTCTACGAGATGCCCCCCCTGCTAACGACCACATCATCGCCTCCCTCGACGTAGAGAGTTTGTTTACCAACGTGCCCGTTGACAAGACCATAGATTTTATCCTACGTCGAGTTTACCACTGCCCTAATACGCCCCCCCTGGACATCCCGGAGAAGGCCCTGAAGACGCTCTTGGAACTATGTACCAAGGAGTCCCCTTTCCTCTGCCCCCGCGGGAATATGTACCAGCAAATCGACGGTGTAGCGATGGGAAGCCCCCTGGGGGTCCTGTTCGCCAATTTCTTCATGGGAACTATCGAAGAGGAACTCCTGGCTGCCCACCGGCCCATTGTCTACTGCAGGTACATCGATGATATCTTCGTGCGGGTGAAGGACCTGGACGAACTCAGGGACCTCCAGCAGCGCTTCATGGCCGCCTCCGGACTCAACTTCACATACGAAGAAACCACCGATGGTCATCTACCCTTCCTCGACCTCCTTGTCTCCCTCCACGACCACGGCTTCAAAACTACAGTGTACACCAAACCTACTAACAATGGCCAATGTCTTAATGGGGAAAGTGAATGCCCTAAACGATACCATCAGTCCACCATCGCCGCCTATGTCAGGAGAGCCCTCACCCATTGCACCACCTGGAATGACACACACAATGAATTGGAAAGGCTCACCCAGGTCCTAGTCAACAATGGGTATTCCAACACTGACGTCACCAATGCCATCAACCACCACCTAGAAAAATGGTACAAACAAGACCCCCCTAGCACCAACCCGGCCAATGACATTACACTTTTCTACAGAAACTACATATCTTCCGACCACACAACAGACGAATCCATTATGAAAGAAATAATTCACAAAAACGTCCTCCCCACCAACCCTGACAATAAAATAAAACTCATTATTTACTACAAATCTCCTAAGACCTCCAACCTTGTCCTCCGTAACCGCCCCATTTCCACCAACCAACCGAAAGACGATCATGTGATATACCAGCATATTTGCACCTCTGGGGACTGTGGACCCCTATCCTATGTTGGAATGACACAGACTCGCCTTTCCCGTCGACTAACCCTCCACCTTCAATCTGGCGCTATAAAAGATCACTATCAAGCCCCCCACCATCTTGCCCTAACTCGCGCCGACCTAGACAAACAAACTACCATACTCGACAAAGAATCAGACCCCAGAAGACTAGCTATTTTAGAAGCTCTATATATCCAAACGCTCAACCCCAGCATCAACAACCAAACACAAGACCTTCAAATTCTTCCTTCAGGCAAGCGCTACAGGCATACTGCCCTCCTTCCTCTCGCCCTGTGCCCCCCTCCTTTACCTTTCTGCGCTCAGCACACAACTGACAACACCAACCAATCACAGCCACCCACAGCCAACAACCAACCACCGATAAGATTTAGTGCCCGTCTCGCGAATAGACTGCCTTCCACCAATGAACAGCCACCCCACACCCAGTAGCTCCGCCCACCTACCTATTCTTGATCCTCGAATTTTGTATAAATATGTTGCTTTGTCCTTACTCTAATCATAGATGGTAATCTAGTGCTAGGTCCCCTTCGGGGGCAGACTGAAAGCAGGCTTTTCGACCCTCCCTTTGTGTTGCCCAAGAAACACACCCCTTTTAGCAGGGGGGGGGAGTTGTAATCGGTGCCTCTTTAGCTGACAGTCTTAGGTAGGTTTTTCTTGCTGGCGAGAGTCGAGTGTTGAATTTATGAAGTATTAAATCTAACCACAATTTCACCTATCCATCATCTGAGCGTGAATTATAACTCATCACCTCAAGAACATTCTCCATTTAAAGTAATTGCTAAATATAACCACAGTTAAGAATCTAGTAAATTCAGACATTAACCTAACATGTATAACCCTACGTCGCCACATTAACAATGGGGAGGACAAGAATAAAATACTCTCACCCAGGTGACAAACAACAAGCTAGGGTCCAACTGTTGGAAGCCTTATCACGACAAGGAGTGTATGCTACCAATATATACATCTCAGACACAGGATTTGTTGTAATTACAGCAAATGATATTGATCAAGACAAAATCTTTGCAAGAGACACCATCACTAAACTGAATGCAGCAGGGTACACACCAATTCTACCTCCAGAGCTTGCAGCAAAAAGATCAGTTATTATATTCAATGTTCATGACCTAATTTACCTGAACAACGAACAGGTGATACAAGAGCAAATAGAACAGAAAAATGTCTGGGCTCAGGGAAAAGTGGATGCCGTCTATAAATTTGACAAAAGCCGCACACTAAAAATAACTTTTGAAAGTGTGGACAATGCACAGACAGCCACTCAGAAAGGCATGCTCATGTTTAACCTAAGCATACCACATGAGAAAATAAGACAGGAAGACTTTATTCCTCTCACCAACTGTTTCAGATGCCACAAAGTCGAGGGCCATCACACCAATCAATGCCCCAATGAAAAAGAATACGAACTTTGCTCAGAATGTGCTCAGGAAGGTCACACCTGGAAGAATTGCACTGCAACAGTCAAAAAATGTGTAAACTGCCTTCAGGATCATAGGACAAATTCAATGAAGTGCGAAGTCCGGAAGCAAGCAATCAAAAAGAAAAGGAAGGAGAAACAAGAGGCATCAAAAACAGCACATGCCAATAAAACCTACAGTCAAGCAGCCGGTCACCAGAATGCAGCAACATCGGCAACAATGAACCCTCAGGCAATACCCCAAGTAGACATAAAACCGAACACAGCCAGTACAATGTTAGCATGTATGTTGCATGCCCACTTACATAACATGGCAAGACCCGGATCATATGCAACAGAACTAAACAGCATGCTGAAACAAAATGGATATTCCCAAATGAATTTCCCAAACAACCCACCTTCAAATGACTTGTTCTCAAACATTAGCGGCGAAGAAACCATGAATATCATGAAACAAACCCATAACGACATTCCGACCCAAAATCAAGCTGACACCATCAGCCAAACAGGAGAGACCCCCATGAGCCCCCTTACTTTAGATGAGTCACATGAACAAGAAACCGAAGAAGCAACTCTGAGTGACTCTGACAGCATATCTCAAGAAAACACCGTGACACGCCGAATGGAAACAATGACAGTACAAGAAAAGGAAGCCTTTATAAAAGAGTTACACATCAAAATATACCACAGTGACCAAAACGCGCCAAATAATATGAATAAGAAAAAACTCATCAACTGGCACAGCCAACGGCAAGTAAGAGTGAGATTTACAAGAACGAAAAACTACCAGGAAGCCCATCAAGTTATTCAAGACATAAAGGATGGACTACTAGACCATCACTTTACTTCTGACCTAATCCGTTATCACCATGTGCAACAATCAGCACTAGAAAATTACATTAAGTCAGGCGCCTATACCCTTGATGATAGTAGTGAATATGAAACAATACATAACGTACCAGTTGCCAGTCCGAATATAAAGAAGTCGGTGCTAAGACACAACAAGGGACAAAACAACAGACCATAGGAGACCCTAACAAGCTAACAATAATACAACATAATGTGTTACACTGGCAGAATAGGAAAATCGAATTAACTAATACATATCTATCAATCAACCCTGATATAATCTTAATTAATAGCCACAGCAATACAAATAACGAAACAATAAAGATAAATGGATACCATACCCACTCAAAGAACTCTTCAAATGAAATTAATGATGGCAGTGCCATTCTTGTAAAAAACACACTTAAATATAAGCTGTATGATGACTTTATTTCTGACACTCTCTGCATTACAATCGAGACCTCCTTAGGACCAGTTAATTTTGCAACCATGTACCTACCCCCTAGACGCCCCTACCTTCCTTTCCCTGATATACATAGACTTGCATACAATAATTTACCTACTTACATTCTAGGTGATCTCAATGCAAAACATACCCTATTGAGAAATAACTCAAATAATGCAGTAGGGGAGGGCCTAGCCCGTTTTATTAACCAAAATAGCCTTGTACACCTAGGCCCCCACTTCCCAACATACCTTTCGCATAACAGAAGTACTACCCCTGACATCATACTAACAAATAACAGAGCCTTTCATAATTCTAGAATTGAATGTGGCCCGATCACAACATCTGACCATCTCCCCATAATATTCACAATCACTGCCGATAAAATCACCATTCCCAGCACCCCCAAATTAAACATGAATAATGTGAACTGGGACAACTTTAGAGAAACGGTAGACTTAGAACTAAATAGATACAACTTTGATCTTAGCGAAGGAGGAGAAGAAGAAATAGACACTGCACTAGACAACTGGTACCACTCAATAACAACTGGCATGGAAAACACAATCCCTACATCTAACACAATCACAATAAACAAATCCATAATAACTCCAGAAATAAGAAGAATACAAAGAGAATACCAGGCTATCATGCAAAACGCTATAATAGGAGGATGGCACAGACACTTATATATCAGATTTAGACTACTGCAACAGCAATTAAGAAATGAATGTAAAATAAATTATGACAGAAATTGGGAGAATCAGCTCGAAGACCTTTCAAATAAGCATAGAGATCCAAAAGCTTTTTGGACAAAAATCAAACAACTTAGCGGTTCTAGCAATGATCCAACTAATTATATACTAAACAAAGACAACAAGAAAGTATATGACAATATAGGTAAAGAAGCCACATTTCGTGAAATATGGGGAGATATATTCAAAATATCTGATGAAGAGAATGAGCAGTTCGATGAAGACAACGAAACCATGGTCAGAAACTTTATCCAAAGAAATCTAAATAGAACACTACCTAATGAAGCCATCAACCTAAATATTTTTAATAATCAGAACGCAACCACAAGGGCAATCGATATCCATGAAATAAAAAATATCATAAAAAATATGAAAAACAAAGCCCCTGGACGGAGCAACATTAATAAAATAATAATCTCCCAAGTCTCTGAGCAAGCAATACTAACACTAATACAAATATTTAATGCCACACTTTCCCTAGGATACTTCCCTGACAAATTTAAAACAGCTGTAATTCACCTAATACCCAAAGAAGGCAAGTCACCATATGACCCAATTAACTACAGACCTATATCGCTACTGGAAGTGCCAGGCAAAATACTTGAAAAATGCATTTATAATAGGCTAAATACATCTAAACATGAATGACCTTATCCCGGCTAGTCAACATGGTTTCGTCAGCAAAAAAGGCACAAATACAGCCACAGCAATCATATATGAAACTGTTTCCCAAGCAAAGGCCAGGAATAATCAATGTCACGTAATTCTTAGAGATGTAAGTAAAGCCTTCGACAAGGTATGGCATATGGGCCTGAAATATAAACTACTACAACTTAATCTGCCAAGCCATATTGAGTCAATATTGTGTGATTTCCTAGAAGATAGAAAGGCACACATCCGCATTAAAAACCACTTAGGCCCACCAATACAACTACTCAGTGGTGTCCCACAAGGCAGCATATTATCCCCAATATTATACACAATATATACCATGGACCTCCCACTACCTGCTATCGATTGCACTACAATTCAATATGCAGACAACATCACCCAGATAATTACATACCCAGGCAAATCACGAAGACTTATGGCGGAAAAAGTAGGCTTAGAAATCAATAAAATAAACGAATTCGAAAAGAGATGGAAAATAAAAACCAATATGACAAAATTTACCATACTTCCAATTGCTACCTCAAAGGAAGATGACATAATTGTAGAAGGAGATTTATTAGATACACACCAGGAAGGGAAAACACTGGGACTAAAATTGACTAGGGGAGGCATACTAAAACATGTGACAAGTTTAATTAACAAAGGAAAGGCATCCCTAGGAAAACTTTACAGATTTGGTGACCTCTCAGAAAAATAAAAACTCACCTAGTAAAAGCTCTAGTACTTCCTGTCTTGGAATATCCAGCTGCACCATTATCCACCCTAAGCAAAACACAAACACTGAGGCTGCAACGGATACAAAATAAAGCGCTCAGATATGCACTTAATGAAAGATATCCATACAACAGAAACACCAGACAGTTGCACGAAATAGCTAAGACAGAGGCTATGAATGTCAAACTATTTAGAAGAACAAAAAATATATGGTCTACGTTAGAAAGAATAAATGACCCAAATTATGCAACCATAGTAGAGAACAGACCAATTAGGAAACACTCACGGTTTCCCCCTTCAATAATAACCAACTTAAATCAAAAACCAAACCCAATATATGTATGAACACTGAAAGCCGCTAACAAACTAGCAAAATAAGTACAATTCAGTAAAGTTGAATGCTTAAGTATGCAAAACGAATGATGAATGAATGAATAAAAAAATAAAATAAAAAATCCCTTGTAATTATGAATATTATTAGATGTCTCTGTATATGTTATCATGAATGTGTTAAGTATGTACTGTCTCCAACAAAAATATTATACTCTAAATACTAATGAATGATAGACTGAACAAATGAAACATGAATGAATGAACTAAAAAAAAAAAAAAAAAAAAAAAATGTCCCTTGTAATATGTCCATGTGTATGAACATTGTCGTGTCCCTGTATATACTAGCATGACCTCTGTTAAATATGTACTGTCTCCAACAAAAATATCATACTCTAAAGTAATAATGAGTGATAGCATGAGTGAAGCCACAATGAATGAATGGGAAAGTGGAAAGAATGAAAGAGTGAATGTAATAATTAACAAACAACAAATATTCATAAACAAAAATCGAATGAATGAGTGAAATATTAAATATGTAATAATTAACAAACAACAAATATTCATAAACAAAAATCGAATGAATGAGTGAAATATTAAATATGTAATAATTAACAAACAAAAAATATTCATAAACAAAAATCCATAAAGCAATAAAAATGTCCCTTGTACACTGTATATATTTAAGTTCTGTACCGTCTCTGACAAAAATAATAAGTTATAATCTAAGGTGAATGAATGATTAAAATAAATGGATGAAATCGGAATGAATGAAAGCAATAATTATGATGTAAGACATGAGAAAAATTGAGTTAGCTAAGCTAAAAACACCCACTTGTCGAGAATACTCCAATCAGAGCCAGGGTCGCAAAAAATGACTGACGCATGAATACTCGCTCGTCATTGGTCGGTGAGATGGAGAGAGAGAGAGCCTTGCGGGATAAGTTCCGGGGGGCTCTCTCTCTCTCACTCTCACTCTCTATGACAAATCATGCTAATTACAATGAATTCGTCCCTGTAATAAAAAAAAAAAAAAAAAAATCAATAAAAGAAAATAAATATAATTTTTTTTTTTTTTAGTTTTTAAGACAACTTATCAAAACACCAAAGAGTAATAACAACACAAAATAAATAATTATAACACCGGAACGATGCTACAATGCATATGAAAACAAACAAATGCAAAATTAAAAACAAAGTGCAAACATGGAGGCAGGAAATAAAAAAAGGGAATATAAACATGAAGCTGGTGGTATGTTCTGCTCACGGAATATATATGAAATATAATTTAAGTCTTAACCAAGAATAGCAAAGTGGACGGCCCACTATCTTTTAATCTCCAACTTTACTTCATATTTCTAATCTTATTCTTCTTTATCCACTGATAAACTCTATTTTCATCCCCCCTATTCTATCCCCCCCTATGCACTATGCACTCTAATCATTACCTGCCCATTCCCTGAAGATGCAAGATGTTTACTTGTGGAACGTTGGATCCACCATGAATTTTCCTAACCTGTTGTACCTCATCTCTGAACCCCAGAGGAAAATTGTTAGAACTATTGAAAGCTGTAACAATAAAATACTGAATGCTGAAACTGCTGTTGCCTTTAACCTCGTCTGTTTAAAAGAGAATATATATATATATATATATATATATATATATATATATATATATATATATATATATATATATATATATATATATATATATATATATATATATATATATATATATATATATAGATATATATATATAATATATATATATATATACCGTATAATTATATATTATATATATATATATATATATATATATATATATATATATATATATATATATATATATATATTGAGCATGACATCGGTGAGTTGACCTCCAGGGTATCTTATTTTCCGTAGAAATAATGTGGCAAGAAACAAAAAGAACGCCATATTTTCAATTTATTTTCAATGGGCCTTTTCACAATATTTCGGACGTAGCGTCCATCTTCAAGTATAGCACATTATCCTATAAAAATAGAATTTAGGCACCACCTTAAACGCTACGCAAGTTGAAAGGAAGGATATATCTAGTCGAATCTTGCTAATCTTCAAGTGCTCCCTCTCCAGTCCACGGTAGACCTTCAGTGTTTCTCTTCCATATTTGATCAGAATGACATCGGTGAGTTTACCTCCAGGGTATCTTATATTCAGTAGAAATAATGTGGCAAGAAACAAAAAGAACGCCATATTCTATTTGTATAGGATCATGTGCTGCACTTTGAAGATGGACGATACGTCCGAAATATTGTGAAAAGGCCCATTGAAAATAAAGTAGACGTGCCGTTTTGCCCAAAATCAAAATGGCATACCCAACTCTGCGATGGGTTACCATCATCACTACTAATACCATCATCAATCACAATCACCATCATCACTACTACTGCCATCATCACTACAACTGCCCCAATCATCACGACTACTTTCATCATCACCATTACTATGATCATCATCACTACTACAATTACAATCATCGCTACTACTCTAACCATCATCACTACTTCTGTCACCATTGTCACTACCATCTTAATCACTACTATCATCATTGATACTACAACTATCAACCATCATTACTAATATCATCACCACCATCTTACAATCATCATTACTACTGTTAACATCATCACTACTACTATAACCATCATCATTACTACTGTCACAAATATTACCATAATTTATCCTATCACCATCATCACTACTACTGCCATCATCACCATTACTATGATCTTCATCACCACAACTATTGTCATCATCACTACAACTTTCACCATCCTCACTACTACTCACCATCACTAATACTCACACCATCGTCACTACCATCATCACTACTGTCATTATTATCACTACAACTATCATCATTACTTGTCACCATCATCACTATTATTATGACCATCATTACTACTACTTGTACTGTCACCATCATATGTACTACTGTCACCATCATATCTACTACTGTCATCATCATCACTACTGTCATCATCATGAATACAACTACAACCATCATTACTACTATTATCACCATCATCACTACTATCACCATCAATCCAAATATTACTACCATTACTTCTAGTGCCAACTAAACTAACTTAACCTAGCAAATACGTAGCGAGATGTTTTCGCTCCCAGAACGAATGCGTTCTTAGTGTGTGAGCACCTTTGGGGCTCACACACTAATCTCACCCATCATTGCTGGGTGATGGGGGGGGGGGGTTCCGGGTAGGAGGGGGGGGGGGGCTTGGTAAAACTATATTTTGGACCTATAATCATAACTATTGCATAAATTCAAAAAATAGTTTTTGACTGACGTTCGCATTCACGCAACAAATGTTCGTGTGATATTTAGTGAAAATCCGTCCAACGGTCTAGGAGGAGTTTAGAGACAGACGGACGACAACAACGACGACAGACATTTGTTTTGTGTGGTACCCACTATACGGGGGGAGCGATACCAAACTCTTCTTACGCAGAGTTGATAAATTGAAAATATGGCGTTCTTTTTGTTTCTTGCCACATTATTTCTACTGAAAAAAATAAAAAATAAAAAAAATTAAAACAAAAAATATATATATATATATATGTATATATATATATATATATATATATATATAATATATATATATATATATATATATATATATATATATATATATATATATATATGTATTTTATATATATATATATATATATAATATATATATATATATACTGTATATATATACTATATATATAATATATATATATATATATATATATTATATATATATAGATATATATATATATATATATATATACTGTATATACCGTATATATTATATATATATATATATATATATATATATATATATCTATTATTAATTTATTTATATATATATATATATATATATATCTATATATATATATATTATATGGCTCTCCTCTCACTCTACTGACCCACCTGGTGAACAAGCCTACGTCTTTTCTATCATAAATGACCTAGAGCAGCTGGTCCAGCAACCCACCCATATCCCGGATCGCTTCGGAGATCGGCCCAACATTCTTGGCTTATTTCTGACTTCTAACCCTTCTTCTTATACTGTCAATCTTTTTCTCTCCTTTGGGCTCATCCGACCATAAACTTATCTCCGTCACCTGTCCTATCTCTTCAGTACGGCCATCCGATCCTCCCAGCCGGCGGCGCTTGTGGCACTTTGGCGCTGCCGACTGGGAGGCTCTCCGGCAGCACTTTCTTTGATTTCCCATGGAATGACTTCTGCTTCCGTGGCCGAGGACCCTCGGAGAGTGCTGAACGCATTACCGAGATAATTCTCTCGGGCATGGAAGCGTACATTCCATTTTCTTTCTCTCAGTCTAATGCAAAATTATCTTGGTTTACTCACGCTTGTTCTACTGCTGTCCACAACAAGGAGGAAACATTCAAACGGTACCGACGCCTTAAAACTCAAGAATCTCATTCTTCTTATGTTTCTGGCCGGAATCAAGCCAAATCTGTTCTTCGACTTGCCAAGCACTCTTTCATCAATAATAAATGCACTGAACTATCCAACTCTAGCTCTTCCCAAGCTTTCTGGCATCTAGCCAAAAACATCTCCAACAACTTTTCTTCCTCGTGTTTCCCTCCCCTTTTCCACACTGATGGCACAAGCATCACTTCTTCCTCTGACAAAGCTGAACTCTTTGCTCAAACCTTTGCCAGAAATTCTACCTTGGATGATTCCGGTGCTATTACTCCCTCTCCACCCCCCTCTCTCCTACTTATGCCTAACATCCTAATCTCTTCTAAAGATGTACATTCTACCCTCTCTGGGCTTAATACTAAGTAGGCGTACAGTCCGAACGGTGTTCCTCCTGTTGTACTTAAAAACTGTGCTTCCGTGCTAACCCCCTGCCTAGGCAAACTCTTTCGTCTCTGTCTCTCCTCTAACGTCCTTCCTTCTTGCTGGAAGTTTGCTCTCATTCAACCTGTCCCAAAGTAGGGTGACCGCTCTCAACCAGTATAACTTTATTTTAATACCACATTTTTGATTGATATTTTTGAAGATAAATATGGAATATATATGCTCTAAAGATCATATTAAAATGTGTGTCAACCTCCGGAGATACATTTTATGTGCACTATATAATGTACTGTAAAAACAAAAACAAAATCTCCCTATAATTCTCCCTATTGATGGCAGTCAAACTCTTATTAAGCCCCTTACTGTTAAAATATATGCTGATTTCAATAAGTCATGGGGGGGGGGGGGTGAGGGGGGGCAAAGCCCCCTCTCAACCCATCCTGTATCCAAAGGCAAAACAAAATGGTATAGGCCTATTTACTCTGAAAATTACTTATATCTGAGTGTCTCAACATCGATCAATATGGGAAAAATAGGTTTTCCCGAGATTTCTATTTAATTACAAACACTATATTGATGCAAATGAACAAAACAAAATATAAAAAAACACTCCGAAAATTCGTGGTATTAAAATAAATATTTTCCTCTCAACTCTCCAACTATCGTCTAATTGGTCTCATCTCTTGTATCTCTAAAGTTTTAGAAACTATTCTTGCTTCCAAATTTCTTAACCATTTCTCTTCTCATAATCTGCTCTCAGATCGCCAGTATGGCTTCCTTAAGGGTCACTCTACTGGTGATCTTCTTTCATATCTTACTAACTCTTGGTCATCCAACTTTCGGGACTTCGGTGAGACTTTTTCTGTTGCACTAGACATATCGAAGGCCTTCGATAGAGTCTGGCACAAATCTTTAATTTCCAAACTGCCCTCCTTCGGTTTCTCTCCCTCCATCTGTGCCTTTGTCTCTAATTTCCTTTCCGGCCGTTCCATAGCTGCGGTTGTGGACGGCCATCGTTCATTTCCTCATCCTATCAACTCCGGTGTTCCTCAGGGTTCTGTCCTATCTCCTATTCTCTTTTTAATTTTTCATAAATTATCTTCTCAACTGTATATCCAGTCCCATCCATTCATATGCAGACGACTCTACTTTACACCACTCAATTAGTTTTCCAGAACGCCCCAGCCAGCAATCCCTCAAAAGTAAATGTAATGAAGCCATAAAATGCTTATCTTATGATCTAGCTACTATTTCCAATTGGGATAGAGAAAACCTTGTTGCATTTAATGCTTCCAAAACTCAATGTATCCATCTTACTACCCGTCAGGAACCTCCAGAGGACTATCTCATATTCTTCAACAATACAAAAATCAACCCTTCATCTTCCCTCAATGTTCTCGGTGTCTCATTTTCTTCTGCTCTCACTTGGAAAGACCATATTACCAGTCTCGCTAAGGCAGCCTCTCAGAAGCTGGGTGTGCTGAACCGCCTCAAGGGGTTCTTTTCCCCTGCGCAGCTTCTTGCTTTGTACAGGGGCACAGTGCGTCCTTGTATTGAGTATTGTTCACATGTGTGGGGAGGATCCTTTCACACCGCACTCCTAGATAAAGTAGAAAGGAAAGCCTTTCGTATCATTAACTCCCGTCCACTCACCAACTCTCTGCAATCTCTCTCTCTTCGCCGCAATGTTGCATCTCTCTCGCTATTCTATCGCTGCTACAATAATCAGTGTTCCTCGGAGCTTTCCCAGTGTATATCACCTCCTCTACATAGGTATACCTGCCTTACAACACAATCCCACCCCTACTCTGTGCAACTCTCCAACCCAAGAGTGAAACGTTATTCTCAGACTTTCTTCTATTCAACTGCTGAGCTCTGGATCTCTCTCCCAGAATCAGTCTTTCCCTCTTTCTATGACTTAAATTGCTTCAAACTCCGTGTGTCCAGGCATTTTGGCTCGAACGTCCCTTGATTTCGGCCCTGTCACTCTTTGAAATCAGGGGGAGGCACTCGCTGCAGGCAGTTATGCGTTTTGTCTCCCTCATTCACATAGAAAAAAAATATATATATATATAAACAATGGTCACCCAAGAGAAGACCCAGAGACCCAGGCCAATTTGGGGTCTCCAACAAAAAAAGTCTCAGGTCCCAGATCTGCCAGAGCGGTTCCATATACTGTACTCATATCTAATCCACTGTGGGATATTAATTTTGATCACATTTATAACACCCAATATTACTGGAAAACATCCCCAAGTCCAATCACTCTCTAAGCTCCCTCGATTGTCCTCGTTGTTTACAAACGGCTATATTGTGGAGTATAATAGATAATTGCCCCTGCTGGCAACATAGATGATGATTTCAATAAGCCATGGGGATGAAGGGGGATTGTGCCCCTCTCCCCCACCCCCCACCTCAACCCCTCTTGTATCCCACTCTCATTCATCAATATCTGGAGAAAAAACATGAAAAATAAAGGTGAGAGCCTTGCCACTATAATTATCCCTACACATTATTGCTGGTATGTTTTATATCCTGAACAAATATCGGTCCCGCTACTTGCGATTATACTATTGTATTATATTTATTATTGTTTTTTATGAACATTATTTAGAAAAGGGTCGCCGCCTTATTATAAACAATTTAGTAGGAAAAAAGCAGGTCTATGGAATCCTTATACTGCACTCATATATAATCCACTGTTGGAGAATAATTTTGATAATTTTTATAAAACCCAATATTACTGGAAGAAACGCAGTCCCATCACTCCCAGAGCTCCCTCTGACGTCCTCTCTGTTTACAAAAGTCTTCATTATTATATGGATTAGGCCAATAATCGATATTTATCCCCCTGCTGGCAACATAGATGATGATTTCCCGCACTGTAATTATAACTAAAACCATGAACACACTCATTTCTCATAATCTGGAGGGAAAAACATGAACATTAACGGTGCGAGCCTTTTCCCTATACTTACTCTATTTTTGTATAGATTTACTTATTTTATGTATGTATATATTTATTTATTTTATTTTCTATAATTGTTTTTTTTATGTTTAATTTATTTGTATGTTTTTTTTGTATCTATTTATTATTATTATTAAAGTAGAAACGCCCTCCGCCAATCACTGTGCTCCCTTTTGCTTACTTGCAAAGCCAGCTGATGTTGACAGCTCACGGCTGCAACGTGCCAGGCCCCGCCCACCAGCCAATCAGCGGCCTCCATTATCGGAGCACGAAGCTGGACTTCCTATTCCCCCTCAGAAGTCACTCTCTTTCTTTGCTCGAAGAACTCCTTCTGATTATCCTTTGAGTAATACCTCGGTGCCAGCCCTGTACTCCCGTAAGCCACCAAAAGAGGGTTATAATCAACTTCCTGGAACTTACTATGAAGAGAAGAGAGAGGAGATGAAGGAAGCAAAAAGTCAGTGCGAACGTACAGCCGGGCAAAGCCACCAGCCAATCAGAGCGCGCGAGAGCGGGAGGCCAGATATAAAGGTAGCCGCGCGCGGACTCCGGGGGTAAAGGGCAACCCTGCCTAACGCTTGCAACCCTGATAATAGATCAGAAGGTTAAGCAACGTAGGGTCTGGTCGGTAGTTGGATGGGTGATCGCGCCAGCACAGCAGTTGCTGGGTGAGTTTGGCATGTCCTGCTCCAGCAAAGGCAGTAGCTGGTTGGGTGATTGCACCCGGTACCGACATTGACCAGATGTTGCCCTAGGGGTGGGTGAAATTTCCCTGGCTTGCCACCATGGTTCAAGTAGCCAAGGAGTTTTTAACAAACTCCATTCCCTGTCAGTTCCGTCTCACTCAGACGAAAATGAGTACCTGGATTCATGGTGGCTAAAATGAATTCAGGGGCGTGATTGGTGGCTTCCTACAACAAATCAAAACACGAGATTGAGAACTTGGTTAGCCACCAGGATTGCTCAGTGGCCATTGGGCAGGCCTTCTCTCGTGTTCGCCTCGTCCCACCCATACGTTAAACTGGGTACCTGGAGTGTAAAATCGGCCTTGGCGTAGGTCGTATCACTAGGGTAAATTTGATTACTTGCTTCACCTTTCCTATATACTTCCGTTCCCTATGTGTTGTCCGTCCTGTCCCCTCTCGAAAAGTATCCTCAAACTGTCTCTCCAACAAAAAAAACAGCTCACACAAGTTGGGGCAAGCCCCGACGCCTTCATCTCCTACTAAAATTCACTTCCTCACCCCCTACTACTTCCTCTGTACCAACTCTAGTATTCGAAGCATAAGAGTGATCAAAATTATTACTTGCTTCATCTTTCCTATATACTTCCGTTCCATTCCGTACTCCAGGGGTCACTCACCCATCAGAGCTCACCGGGTCCACACACTGCAACCTACTTGCTCTCCCTCTCGCCCGGGCACGAAGGAACACCAGGAACCCACTTTTCCAGTTCCCTTGCCCTCACCTAAACACAGTTCCAGACACACACACACCTGATCCAGCATACCAGAATACATTTGTTTAAGGACCAATATTGGGCCCGCATATTATAAGGAGAGAAAGAGAGATGTGGAGAACTAACCTGGTGGTTTGCTATATAAATTGATGTGTCCTTCTAGGACAAGACTAAAGGAAAAAGAATTTAGACTTACCTGAATATATAAAGATGATGATGTGTTTATCAATTAGTTATTTTTGTTAGCACCGGCACCAGCCGAAGAGTTATTATATAGGATCTGATAGGAGAGATTTAAGATTAAAAGGGTAGGGGAAAGAATACTTGTGTTGATAAATGAGGCAACCAAAGTTAAAGAGGGAAACAGTTGTTTAGTTGCCAAATAGATTAAAGATTAAAAGAGTAAAAGTAAAGAGGGGAGGGAAAAAATAATTCTGTTAATAAATGAGGCAACAAGTAAGTTAATGAGGGAAACAGTTGTTCAGTTGCCTAATAGATTAGCTATAGCTAGGGATGGACACTAGTCCCTTTGAATAATTTATTAAGTTGTGTAAAAAAGAAACTATGAAGAAGGACACTAGTCCAATGTGAGTTGCGATATTATTAAGTCTAAAAGAGTTATTCCGTGTATGCGTCTGAGGCACGGTTCATCTTTTGTTAGTACGATAATTGATTAAGGTGAAGGGTAACCTAGCGTGTTGGTAACAGGGCTACTAGAGGGTAAATTCAGAAGATGTAATTGAGATAAAGATTGTAAACCTAATTGTGAAGTAACTGGGTGACGGAACCCAATAAAATTAGTGAGATAAAGATTGTAAACCTAATTGTGAAGTAACTGGGTGGAGGAACCCAATAGTGGGATTGAGGTAAAGATTGTAAACCTAGATTGTGAAGTAACTGGGTGGCGGAACCCATATTCTACGTGAGAGAGACCTTGTAATCTCATTCGGTAATTTGTATGATGTTATGTCATTGTGGAGGTACTTGTGTATAGTAACGATGGTTGTGTCAGGGGAATAAATAGATTCTATGTATTGAAGAGATAGATTATATATGTTATAGCCTTGGGATTGGGAAAAGGCTCAGTTAACGTGGGAAAACCTAAAGAGTAGAGGAACGAATATAACCTTTGTTTTAATTAGGCAAAGAGCATATGGTTCATTAGGCCCTGGTCTAAATAAAAGACACAGCAGGGTTTTGACTTAATTATTTAGGATTAATCACTAATAACGGGTCGTAGGATTGAAGCCGACTTGAGTCAATACCTGAATAGTGGGGATTCAGTTAGGGCAGTGGTTCCCAAACTTTTTTGGACTTCCGCCCCCTTGGCTCCCACTCACACCGCTGGAGCCCCCCTACTCACACAAACACAAACAACCGAATACAACCTGTAACTACGTAACGGGTATAATGCGAATTAAAAGCAATAACTGTAAATACTAGTATATATTTCGCAAATAATACATGGTTTGGACGAGTTCATTAAGTTAAAAAAATAAAAAATAAAAAAAAATCATAAACATAAGTAATGGTAACTTAACCCTTCTTTAGCGGCCTATGCGGTTTATTTATATGTACCGCCCAGCGGGGTATTTTTAGCCAAAATAGGGCTGTTTACGTGATCATTTTCATGCCTAAATAAGACCCAGAACGTAAAACAAGTATCTATCCCTGAAAGGGCATAAACAGAGCTTTCGAATGACACCATAACGATCCTTGTATGATGGATAGTTTTCTTGCAATAACCGTGCAACGCGAGTGCAAAAAGCATGTAATTCGGTACTTTCCCCATATAATTCAGTATGTAGCGAGTGCGAGAGGGAGGAGGGAGCTGAGATTCGTGTCAGTAGGTTCGCCGCGGTGGTCTGGAGCAGTCATACGCTCGCTAGTCTCCTGCCACCACTTGTCTCTCTCTCTCAGCAACATTACGTGCTGAAATTGCCACTCGACCTATGTCGAGCGCCGCCACATAGTCCAGCTTTATTAAAAACGACTTATGTGGTGAGCCGCTTTTTAAGGGTTAATGATAATACAGCAGAAAATAAGCAGTAGAATTTTAATAGTAAAACAATTGATACTGCACTTTCCCCTCTACTTCTTCCCATTTGAGGTATCATATCATTCTATTAATACCATATCTATTAATAATATTAATATAATTCTATTAATAGAGGCCCAAGCCTCTCTATGAGTAACTTAAGACAAACACACCTTCACTAGCTGTGAGCTACAGTAGGACTGAGTGACCGTTCCCACCACTACCTCTCAATTCTCGAGTCTGTACCTGATCGCTTCACGTCCAATCCAGAGGCGGGAAGTTACATAATCATGAATATAACGGTACAGTAATCACATTGATATAGTTTTAAGATTGTTTGGTTGCTGATGTATGGACATTGATAATAATAGTACGTCTTTAGAGATTCATTAACACCTTACGAGCGGCCTATGCGGTTTATTTATGTGTACCGCACAGCGGGGTGTTTTTAGCCAAAATAGGGCTGTTTACGTGATCATTTTCATGCCTAAATAAGACCCAGAATGTAAAACAAGTACCTATCCCTGAAAGGGCATAAACAGAGCTTTCGAATGACACCATAACGATCCTTGTATGATGGATAGTTTTCTTGCAATAACCGTGCAACTCGAGTGCAAAAAGCAGGTAATTCGGTACTTTCAGTACATAATTAAGTATGTAGCGAGTGAGAGAGGGAGGAGGGAGCTGAGATTTGTGTCAGTAGGTTCGCCGCGGTGGTCTGGAGCAGTCATACGCTCGCTAGTCTCCTGCCACCACTTGTCTCTCTCTCTCAGCCACATTACGTGCTGAAATTGCCACTCGAGTTATGTCGAGCGCCGCCACATAGTCCAGCTTTATTTAACTCGACTTATGTTGCTCGCCGCTAATTAAGGGTTAATACCAAAATTTGAAATTCTCAATACCAGAATATTTTTGGATTGGTTGTGATGTCCTACCGGCGCCCACCTTCCGCCCCCTTTTTCCTTACCGCCCCCCTGGATCCTTCCAACGCCCACAGGGGGGCGGTACTGCCCACTTTGGGAACCACTGAGTTAGGGAGTAACGGGGACTCTAGGGGTCCAAAGTACAACTTAGCATGAATCGACGTAATATTCAATCTGAGTCTTGAACTCATCTCGGCCCGAGCCAAGAGCCCATTATTAGGGTAGCTTGGAAGTCTGTTAAATAAAATATACGAACTTCTAAATGACTGTCGAATTATCCCCCGTAGTAGTAGCATAAAAGATTTAGAATTAAATACTACATTTTGGTGGCAGCGGTGGGATTCGACAAATCATTTGGATTGAGTATAATTATCTAACAGAACAGGTAAGATGACGGGCATGTTACCATTCAGATTATGGGAAGAGGGGAAGGAAGAAATCGAGCTTTGGATTGAGCAGTTAGAATGTCAGTTCACATTACTTGACGTAGGGGAAAATGGGAAGAAAATCGCCTATGGAAAGGCACACTCAGGTAAGGCCCTGAATGATGTGAGAGTACGTCTGGAAGGACTAGTATCGTGGGCTGAAGTCAAGAGCGCCTTAATCGAAGAATTTGGCCGAGAGACTTCCACCAGAAAAGCCAGAGACAAACTGAAGAGTTTGAAACTTGATGGCCAAAATGTGAGAGCCCTGAGGAGGGAAATCACTAAGAATGTGAAACTAGCGTATCCCCATATGAACCAAGAGAGCCAGGAAACTGAGATCAGGGAGATCATGATCCATGCCTGCCCGGTAGAAGTTAGGAAACACTGCATCATTCATGAGGTTAACACTACCAAGGAATTGATGGAGGTCATTAAAAAGATTCTGGAGGCTAGAGAAGTAAAAGAGGAAAAACAAAAAGGGGAAAAGGAGAACCCAAAGAAAGGGTATCCGAAAGCCCTGATTCGATGCTTCGCTTGTAGACAGACCAGACACCTAGCTAGGAACTGTACCAACCGTCCACAAGCCCCAACCCCTAGATTTGACCCCAGACTCGCACTCCCAAACGATCGACCTCTATCCAGGGGAACCGATCCGGACCGGAGAGGAATGCTTCCGGTAGAATACCGGGAGACAGGTACCAGCCAAGAGTTACAATACCGGAAGAGAGAGAACATTTTCTGTGAAACCTCACATACAAGGGCGGTATAGTGAGGTCAATATCTTAGAGAGACAAATACCTTGTGAAACTGTAGTCATAAATGGGAAAGCCGCGAACATGTTGATTGATACGGGGGCAAACCGTAGTTGTCTCCTGGAGAATTTCGTAAAACAGAATTATAGAACAGAGTATATTTTGGTCAAGAGACATGACCCCACCCGAGCTGGTAAACTGGAGGAGAAATAAGAGGGTCCTTTCAGGGTTGTCGAGACAAATGTACCCTATCAAGTGTTATACTTACATTATGGAGATGTCGTGTCAGTTACTCATATTCATCATACCAAACGATATGAGGGTAATCTTCCCCCAGAAACGAGTGAGTGGAGTAGCGAGGAAGGGAGCGAAGAGGAAATGGAATCCAGGGTCGACAACCCTGATACTTCCTCGGCTCGACCCAACGTTAGAGGTCCTACTCCGACTCGAGACTACCTAGAAGATTCTCCACTTTGGTGGTCACTTAGTCAAAATAATCGAGAGGGTCTTCCTGAGGTAGAGTCAGAAGGAGAACTAGGAAACGAAGAGATCGTATCTAGTGATGAAGGCGATTGTTATGAGCTTACCGAACTGGGAAAGTCTACGGTCCCAGACAGCGAGGTTTCAGTTTCCCCGAGAGATTTAAACAGGACTTTAAGTAGTGAGGAAGAGTGTCCTCGAAACGAGATAGAACCGCGAGGCGTATCTTTTGACGGTAACCGGATAAACGGTTCTCCCACAGCTAAAGTGAAAGAATCCAAAGAAACTCCTTTGCTTAACGTTCCGGAGAAGACTCCCGCGAGGGCAACCAAGTTTACGGGTCCCACCGAAACTCTCACTCGTAGTGGTAGGATTAGCCACCCACCAATCAGGTACCCGGACGAGGCTATAAAAAGGACCCCCGTTGCAAGAGAACCAGCGGTCGTACAAGGATAGTTCGGGTGTCATTGGAAAGCTCTGTTTATGCCCTTTCAGGGATAGATACTTGTTTTATGCTCTGGGTCTTATTTAGGCATGAAAATTATCACGTAAACAACCCTATTTAGGGTAAAAACCCCGGCTGGGCGCTACGGGCCGCTAGACCACCTAGCCCGCTAATAAGGTGTTAAAGACGTTCCCTCTTTAACCCTTTACGAGCGGCCTATGCAGTTTATTTATATGTACCGCCCAGCGGGGTGTTTTTAGCCAAAATAGGGCTGTTTACGTGATCATTTTCATGCCTAAATAAGACCCAGAACGTAAAACAAGTATCTATCCCTGAAAGGGCATAAACAGAGCTTTCGAATGACACCATAACGATCCTTTTATGATGGCTAGTTTTCTTGCAATAACCGTGCAACGCGAGTGCAAAAAGCATGTAATTAGCCACTTTCCCGATACAATTCCGTATATAGCGAGAGAGAGAGGTAGGAGGGAGGTGAGATTCGTGTCAGTAGGTTCGCCGCGGTGGTCTGGAGCAGTCATACGCTCGCTACTCTCCTGCCACCACTTGTCTCTCTCTCTCAGCAACATTACGTGCTGAAATTGCCACTCGAGTTATGTCGAGCGCCGCCACATAGTCCAGCTTTATTTAACTCGACTTATGTGGTGAGCCGCTTTTTAAGGGTTAATCTACTGCCTCCTCATTTTGCGGAAGTTCCCTTAACTTTGGTAACCCTGCAGACAAGACAGGCGCACAGATATCAAGGAGTATCTAATAAGGAAAAATGACCGAGGTGTTTTGGTTGTATGCCCTACAACAGTCCTGCTACCAAATCCCTAGGACACGCGGCAAAATAGCCGTGTGACGTCATGATTCCAGCTCTATCCTTCTGTACTCTATGCCTCCGTGACCGTGAGTTCGTCTGCTGAAATGAATGGTTCTTATTTGTCAACATTTATTTGTTTCGTATCCCAACATAATTGATCAATATTATTACGATAGTTATCTTAATTGGAAATCCAAACTCATGAGTGTGCATTCCAAGCTCAAACGTTATGCATTGCCGAATTATATAGCTAAGATGATGACATGCAGACGATGCAGATCGATACTAACGCCATTAAGCGAATGGACGCGGCGTGAGCTCGACAACAATGACAACAGAACAATGAAAGTTCGAAAATACGGCATCTGAAAAGGAGAATTAGCAATTTTTTGGTCTCTTCTTGGTATCACTTGTCTCGCTCGCTTACCCCTCATGTTGTTCATCCTCGTTGCCTATACACAACACAATTTCCCCCTTCCCCATCCTTCTCACTCCCTTCGCTTACTCTCGCCCATACACAAGCAATCTCTCTTTACCACCCCCCACCACCCCTCCTCCTTTTTCTATGACCCCTCCTCCTGTTTCTCTCACCCCTCTCCTCACTTCCCTATTCTGGCCTACTACAGCTACCATATCCCCCTTTCACCCGTACCTCCCACTAGCCTCGCAACGGGTCGAAATACTATTTTCGATTCCCATCTCCGACTATTTTGTCACCCTCCCAATCTATTGTATCCTAACCTAAACACACTTAACTTTATTCAACCTCATTAATCAAGCATAACCTAACACTGCTACTCAACAATAAAAAGATACCCAATCTAATCTAACCTATACACTGCTAATTAATGTAATCTAACCCAACATGACCTAACACCACTTATACCAACACTATATCATATACTTGTATGTAAACCACTCCATATAAAGCGGAGGTCATAATGTTTATTGTATACATATTTTACAATTGCGATTTGATCTTGTCAAGTGTCGAAGGCGAAATCTAATGAGTGATTGAACTTGTGATTGTTGTTGTTGTTGTTGTTGTTGTTGTTTTCTTCTATGGAAGCATCAGAGGTGAGATGTGAATATGATAACTTTATTTTTTTGTTGACGTATTTGTTGAGATATTGAGCAGAACCTTGTTATACTGTATATAGATATGACCCACCACATGTACTAGGTCACTCCGGCACCTAAACACCATATAAAACCCTATAAATCGATGTTTGACTATACATGTACTAAATTGGATTTGTCGCCCATTGTGTTATTATAATATGCTGATTTTCGGTCACTATTTGTGTTTCTGACTTAGTGATTGATGGAATGTATGTGCAAAGCCTATATTATTTTATGACAATGTGCCATAAATGTGCGTGACATACATGCAGACTATAAGTACATAAAGCATGTATGCAAGTGTATGTGAGTCCGTGTGTGAGTCAAGAGTTCTCAGGTGTGTTCGTGTATTTTTTAAGTGTGTTGTGTAAACATCTCAATGACTGTTTTTTGTGTGTGTCGGCATAAATAAAAGTGCATATAAAACTTACGATTAACCAAGTGAAAAATTGTGTTTGTGTTTGTTGTTCAGTAGTTTTAATATATATATATATATATATATATATATATATATATATATAGATATATAAATATATATATATATATTGTACTTAAATTTCTAAGTTCAAGCACACTACTGAGAATAATTCGCCAGTTGCTAGAGTTTGTATAGTTTATTTAATAGAACGAACTCTAAATCTAATTACTAGTCCAATAGCCTACTTCCTGTTCTGGTCGAAATGAGTTCAGTACGTGAATTGAATAAGACGTTGTCCCGTGATAGATGGTACGTTGGAACCCAAGAGCTCCCGCACATACTATTCGGATGCCCGCTATTCAGGTAATGCCTCGCTTCGACTTAGATACATCGTAGGTTACCAGACTGAATTTATATTGATCGCCGTGCCCTTCGATGTCTTCTAAGAGACCTGGGCTGCTGTGACTCAACTACTACTAATTTCTTAATCCTAAATGCAAGTGGACAAATAATATACATTTCTATATCCGCTTCCGAAACCCCCAAATGGCTAACCTTTTCCCAGGCGTTACGAACACCACTCTCGGCTCATACAATAGCCCCTCTGAATACAACACTAGCCCGTGGGCCGTTTAACTCTCTATAAAGGATATAATCTTTAACTCACATTTCCCTTACAACACCGAACGCGCATTGCGTTACACATGAACATAAAAGCTTTGTCAATACAATAGTACACCTGAATACAACACTAGCCCGTAGGCCGTTTATCTCTCTATCAGAGATATAATCTTTAACTCTTAGTTCCGTTACAACACCGAACGTGTAGTCCGTTACACATGAACATAAACTCTTTGTTAATACAATATTACACCGGAATACAACACTGGCTCGCAGCCGTTTAACTCTCTATAAAGTATATAATCTTTAAGTCTTGGTTCTCTTACAACATCGAACGCGTAGTCCGTTACACATGAACATAAACTCTTTGTTAATACAATATTACACCGGAATACAACACTGGCTCATAGCTGTTTAACTCTCTATAAAGTATATAATCTTTAACTCTTGGTTCTCTTACAACATCGAACGCGTAGTCCGTTACACATGAACGTAAACTCTTTGTTAATACAATATTACACCGGAATACAACACTGGCCCGTAGGCCATTTAACTCTCTATCAAAGATATAATCTTTAACTCTTAGTCCCCTTACAACACCTGTTACGATCCAGGTTCTCAAAGACACAGGGCTCTTCAACATTGGACTAGATAATGGCAAAATGCAACAACGGTAACACTAGATCCAACCCCTGCCTTAAACACTGGAAAACAAAACACCATTACCGCCCTGAGTCGTGCCTGGACAACGAGGTATCCTATGACTCGGTAACTGGTGCACACACACTAGGCTGACGCTCAATGAAACAACCTATTCTCAAACAGTAAAAGATTACTCGATTAAGTTACACAAAGAAAAGATAGTTAACGTGAATAATTAACGTTACGGTAGATACTCAAATAACTGGCACTCCTGTATTAAAGAAAGTGCAATGCTAGTCCTACAACATCAACTGGAAACTTCTGAAATAAGTCTGATGCTGGGAAAATGTTCATAAAGAATCTTGAACAATTATAATGCAGAATACGGGTCACAATAAATGCTAGGACATATAGTAATAATAGGCAGGCGAATAATAAAGACTGCGCAAAGGTAGTAATGCTCGACAACTAAAGAAATGCTTCATGACACAACGCAACAGCCTACTAGGGTTGTGCAACTCAACAATAACCTCGGCTCAAAAGTGCAGTGAATAATAATGTTGCATACATATAATAATGGGGCCATGGGGGCTTATCTCTAACCAGTGTCTGCTCAGTTAATAAAGTCTAGCTGGGGTATCAAGGCAGGGCAACAATGGGTGAGCATGCGGCTCGTAGCCTAACGTTGTCCGAAGGTGGTATAATGAATATTACGTTATATGACGGGGATGCTCTCTTGATAAATCTAGGTCTCTAGTACCTAGTTCTATCCTGGCGATCCCTCAGAAGTCAACACAAAGAGGCAGCACTATGTTGTGAGGGATAGGCTATGGCCCTCTCACACCACAGCGCTGTGCTCGCAAAGTAAACCCACCCGAAGACAACTTAGGCTCCCACAGTACCTGTCGATGTCGTGCAGGGCTTAGCTAACACTGCACACATCGGAGACAACGAAACAGTAAACTTACCCCCAGTCTAGCTTTAGATAACCAAGCAGAATCACTCAACACCTTGCCAGGGAGACATATACCGGTCTACAACCTTCCCGAGAGAGGACACATACGGAAAAGTCCGTCTCTCTAACCTCAATAAAGCATAATACCTCCTTAACCTAATACATGGAAATATCTGAGAGCTTTGCGTACAATACGACTGGTCGACGGTGAACGTCTATGCTGAAACCAGAAGGGATGTTGAGTTTAATAAAGATTAGAGAATGAGAAAGGAGAAGTCGAGAGAGAGAAATAGTATGCAAAGTGGCGAGTATGGGGGACAGAATTGCAAAGGATGTAGGCGATACGCGTGTCAGGCAAGCTCTGAGCTGGTAAAGAACATGAGGCAGCGACGGGAAGGGACTAGTTGACCACCCGGCCGCCAACGCCGTCAGCGCCCAAGCGAGCCGCGTCATAGCTCACCTCGCTGCCGGGTGTACCCCCTCACCCTCTCTCGCTCGCCTCCCACACAAGCAACATTTATATTATAGTGAATATAAAATATAAGGCGCGGTCACAGACCAAAACAAAGATCATTTCTAGACTGTCTGTGGCAACACGACACTAATGAAATAAAGCAGATCATTCTAGGACAACTGTAGCCTATCCCCCCATCCTGGCGAGCGCTAGCGAGCTGCAATGTCCCACGCAACCATTCTGCCAACGCCGGGCGGCGTCACACACCGAACGCGTAGTCCGTTACACATGAACATAAACTCTTTGTTAATACAATATTACACCGGAATACAGCACTAGCCCGTAGGCCGTTTAACTCTCTATAAAGGATATAATCTTTAACTCTTAGTTCTCTTACAATATCGAACGCGTAGTCCGTTACACATGAACATAAACTCTTTGTTAATACAATATTACACCGGAATACAACATTGCTCCCAGGACAATATTTCTGGTAGCTTCAAGAGCCGGATACGCCCTTACGTTACTTTCTATTTCCAAAGACCCAATCTTAACGGTCACTCAACCGAGCTAGGAGGTAGGAAGACTAATCATGAAGTTCCTTTATCGATGATAAGTTACCTTAACCCTTAAAGATCGGGGTCGGACTTAAGTCCGGTTCCAATTTGCAGCAAGTTAGGAGCATTATTAAGGCTTTTAAAGGGTTAAAATCAAGTGCAAATGACCGGGAGCGCAGCGGGCAAGACAGCCGACTCCCAGGGCTTACCGCCGCCCATTAACTCATGTTCCCTGTGTTCTCGAGAGGCCGGCAGTGTAGCCAGAAGTGAGCATAGCTGGGAAAATATGCCGCTATACGCTAAACTTCCATGTTACTGGTATCACTGTATGAGAACCACGAGTGCTACGTAGCTCGTTCTGGTGTCATTTGGAAGCTTTTAGCGCCTAGTTTTTTGCTAAATTTGTTTTTTTTCATGCAGATACTTGATTTATCATACAGGAGGGCTTGAATATGCCCAAATAAGCCCAAAACCCCCCGCTAGACAAGGGTTAAACATATTCGGGCTAGTGTCCCTTCCATATAATTCGGACGGGTGTCCTTGCAATATAATTCGGACGTGTGTCCTTGCAACATAATTTCGGACGTGTGTCCTTACAATATAATCCGGACGTGTGTCCTTACAATATAATTCCTATAACCCTAGCTGAAGCTCATCTCTAAAACAACTATTCACTATTTCCCCTTGAACCCAATAGTTGTTATTTAATCTCTGTCCCTCTTACGTTAATTAAAGAACTTCCTATAAGATCCTAAATACTTGGTAGCTAATGGCTTAGAGCCCTTTCTATCAATAAACACTAGTTACACATAACACATCATCCGTTTATACTATTTCTTAGTCAAGTCAATTTCTCTTTTCGTTTTGTTCTATAAGAACACATATTTTTATTGAAGATCCCCCGAATTAGTCAAATTCCCCTCTCTCTTTTTCTTGGTTCCTCTGCAGGCCCAATATGGGTCCTGATTAAAAGTCTGTTGCTGGTGGTGGGCGTTCTGGCTGCACTACCACCTCAAAGCTGGCCAGTAGTGGTCTGGGAGGTTGTCACTCTTAGCCATCTCCTGTCGTCCTGGATGAAGTTGCTGGCTGCGGGTGTGCAGGCATGCAATATGGCGACAGGCCCAGGGATACTGATGGTGTATCCTCCGGGTTGGTGAGAGTGATGCAGGACTCGAGTGCTCTGCTACTGGAACTGTTGTGTGGGCTGGAAGGCTACTGTGGTAATCGCCTTGGTTCCTGGTGTGCCCGCAGGAGAGGGGGAGGCTGGGAGGAGAGGTGATGCTTCCTCGAGGCGTGGAGCCCGTCTGACCCCGAGCGGCTCTCGTCCCCTTCCCTTTATAGGGGGGGCTGGCGCGCTGATTGGCTGCCCCGCTTCGCGCTGCCAATTGGGCTTTAGCAAGCGTGACTTGCAGTTTAGACTCAGTCCTCTCTCGCTCTCCTTCTACAAAGTAAGTGCCAGGAAGTTAATTGCCTTTGTCATTTAGTGGCTTACGGGAGTCAGATGCTGGCACTAAGTTGTCTGACAAAAAGCAAGTAGAAGATCCGGTACAAGGAGCAAATGAGGTAGATGTAGGAGGGTCACAGATGGTCATGCCGGGAATTTGGACGTGGACGCTTTCCTACTTTAATATATATATATATATATATATATATATATATATATATATATATATACTGTATATACTGTATGTATATATATATATATATATATTTTTTTTTTTTAGGAACGGCGGAGAAATTTACTTAGCGCCTTTCATAAAAAGTAATTTTTTCTACTCTGGTGCCAAATTAATGACAAAATTCATGTAAGTTCGTTGATTAGGTTTTGTGCAATTATGTTAATGTTTACAGACAGAATGCGACGATCATAATAACCGCAAGATTTGTCTGACGGAAAAAGAAAAAAAAAATATATATATATAATATATATATATATATATACTGTATATTAGTGTATAATTGTATATACTGTATATAATTTTTGATATTTTTTTTTTTAAATATTCCAACTACTCCCTCTCGGGCATAGGCTGAGATCCTGTACGTACATTCAACCTTACATTCAACAGCGAAGCCCGTGAGGTCTCGTTCAAGTCTAGGGAGCGAGACATGTGAAGCACTTTGGGATACAACCAGCCCCCGATATCTTGCCTTCGCAAGATGCACGGTTGCCAACCCACGACTCGAACCAGCCACATCTGCAATGTCTTAAGAGTAAAACTTTTCAAAGCATTTGAAGTTGCTTTTTCAAATGCATTGAGTCGCATAACTGGTGCTCCCTCTTACGGCAGCAGCCACGAGGCGGCCGAGTCCTGTGGTGTGTTATTACTGAGACATCACCTGGCTCGGGTACAAGCTCGTTTTTATAAAATAATTTTACATTCCAGATCATCTATCATCAGGTTCAATCTCCCGTGGTTACAACTTGGATATTTTTGTACTTATATTCACAATACATTTCGTGATTTGTATAATATATCAGCCTCACAAAATGAACTAGACATAACTATAGCAAGAATTCATTGGGTACAGAGACACGAAGCTCGACGACCTCCCGTACTGTTACCTGGAGCCAGGTTATGATCTCCATTTTGTAAATCTGATTCTATATTTATAATGTTTGTAGTCGATTTGTATCAAAGTTATTTGTATTAACATTATTGTTAAGTACAATTATTTTACTGCTAATCGAAGTTATTTGTATTAACATTATTTTTAATTACAATCATTGTACTGCTAATCAGAGTTCTTAATTGTCATTAAATGTATGGTTTGATCCATTTTTGATTATGTCATGCTTTTAATCTTTGGTTCCTTGTGTAGTTATGATAAATTAACCAATATATAAAATCAGCAGGAGCACCTCTTTGTCATTTAGTATAACGAGGTACAACAGCTATAATGTGCAGTTCTGTAAGAGTATGTTGATATTCATTAATTTATTAACTTTTAGAACTATGTTTTCCTTTTACATTAACATTTCTCATGTTACTATTTTACTTAGAAACTTTTTACTATAATGTATTTTTATGTAATGTATATGCTATTAGTATGTATATTGCGAAATAAAGATGATTGATTGATTGATTGATTGACATCTCAGAAGCTGCTTCGCTTCAGTGCTTCACCGTCTCACCACCTAGACTAGGACCCTCGCTCTCAGAACGCCTCCGAACGCCACCTATTGAGCAACGAACTCACTAAGCATTGCCCCCCTGTAGCATATTTTAAATATGTGAATATTCATACAACGCTATTTAATCAGAGAACAATGAGAGTATTTTTGTTGGCGTTTCGGTGGGCTTTGCGGTAATGCTATGATATTAGGTACAGCACAAATTCCATCCCAATAGTATTTTCCCATTGATACATCGGGATTCGAACCCTAGACCATTGGATTACCAGTCCAGTGGCATGACCACTCTACCACACCTCCCCATATATATATATATATTTATATATATATATATATACATTACCATATTACCAGTCTTGCTAAGGCAGCCTCCCAGAAGCTGGGTGTGCTCAACCGCCTTAGGGGGTTCTTTTCCCCTGCACAGCTTCTTGTTCTGTACAGGGGCATAGTGCGTCCTTGTATTGAGTACTGTTCACATGTGTTGGGAGGTTCCTCTCACACCGCTCTCCTAGACAAAGTTGAAAGGAAGGCCTTTCGTATCATTAACTCCCGTCCACTCACCAACTCTCTGCAATCTCTCTCTCTCCGCCGCAATGTTGAGTCTCTCTCGCTATTCTATCACTACTACAATAATCAGTGTTCCTCGGAGCTTTTTCAGTGTATACCACCTCCTTTACGTAGGGCACGTGGTACCCGTCTTGCAACTCAATCCCACCCCTACTCTGTGCAACTCTCCAACCCAAGAGTGAAAAGTTAATCTCAAACTTTCTTCTACTCAACAGCTGAGCTCTGGAACTCTCTCCCAGAATCAGTCTTTCCCTCTTCCTATGACTTAAATTGCTTCAAACTCCTGTGTCCAGGTATTTTGGCTTGAACGTCCCTTGATTTTGGCTCTGTCACTCTTTCAACCATGGGGGAGGCACTCGCTATAGGCAGTTCTGCCTTTTTCCTCCCTCAATCACATAGAAAAAAAAAAATATATATATATATATATATATACGGTATATATATATATGGTAACGTACACTACATCGGCCTTACTTTCCATGGTTCTTGTTTTTTTCTTCAAGGAATATAGTGTTTCATAGTTGTTTTGCATGGTTTGAGTGGAGGATTTGCATAAACTTGCCCATTATCTATCAATCTGAAGATACAGCGTCAAATTGCGGCATTTATTGGGTGAATCGCGATTTTACAGTAGGTAAGGGAAATTATTGGGTAAATTGGATACACAATGGGTTGAGGAGGGACGTGTGCCCCCCTCCCAACCTTGATTTATCAACTCTGCGAAGCAGAGTGGTATCGTGCACACAGATCCCACCCGTATACTGTGCACCGCCAGTCAGCTTGTCTGTCGTCGTCGTCGTCGTCGTCGTCCGTCGTCGTCGTCGTCCGTCTGTCTGTCCGGAATCTCCTCCTAGACAGTTCAATGGATTTGCACCAAATTGCACAGGTATATTCATTTGGTCAATCCGATGGTCAGTCAAAAAGAAATATTCCATTTAACTTAAAGGTTAAGGTCAAAGGTCAAGGTTAAAAATAAGGTCAATATTTCGTAGTTTTAAGTTTTTACTCAAATTTCCGAATTTTCACTATATAAGTTAATGGTAACGTTGATATCTTATTGACCAAATTTAAGATAAATATTCTAAAGGGAAAGGTCAAAGGTCAAAGTCAAAGGTTGAAATAAGATATTTACTAGTATTTCTTTTATTAACTGTTAGATTTTCACTAGACTTATCATGTGTATTCGGAATACCAAGGCCAAGGTCATACAAGATACTATACAAGTCCATATGAAAGGTCAAGGTCACAGGTCAAGGTCAAATATAAGGTCAATATGCTATTTTCTTTACTTTTCATGCAAACTTCACATTTGGTGAGATAGTTGCACTTTAAATAAAAATTAGAATAATACATTTTGACACACATATCATAAATGTCAAGATAAAGGTCAAAGGTCAAGGTCAACTATTCTATTAATATATATGAAACTAACAGATGGGTTTTAATGAAGTTAGGCATGCTTATTTGGTTTTCCTAGGCAATGTCAATGAAAAAAAATGTACTCTTACATAAAGGTAAAGGTCATAGGTAAAGGTCAAAGGTAAGTGTTTACTATTTATTTTTAGTTTTTACTCAAATGTCTTCATTTTCACTATGCAAGTTACTGGTAACCTTGATATCGCATTGCCCAAGTTTTAGATACATATTCTAAAGGGTAAGATCAAAGGTCAAGGTCAAAGGTCAAAATAAGTTTTTACTAGTATTTCTTATGCTAACTGTTAGATTCTCACTATGCTTACCATGTATATTCGGAATACCTATGCCAAAGTCATAAGAGAAACTATACAATTCCATAATTATGAAAGGTCAAGGTCACAGGCCAAGGTCAAATAAAAGGTCAATATGCTATTTTCTTTCATTTTCATGCAAACTTCACAACATCTTGTGAGGTAGTTTCATTTTAAATTAAAAGGAAAATAATACATTTTGAGACATCATAAAGGTCATGATAAAGATCAAAGGTCAAGGTCAACTATTCTAATAATATATATGAAACTGACTGATGGGTTTTAATGAAATTAGGCATGCTTATTTAATTTTTGTGGGCAATGTCAATGGAAACACAAATTTACTCTTTCATATAGGTCAAGGTCACAGGTCAAGGTCAAAGCTCAACTTTTATTATTAATTACAAAAGATTACTCATATTTTGGAAAACTAGCTGTGTTAGTTGCTTGTAACTTAAATAACATATATATCAAATTCCACATAAATATTATAATAGTTAAGGTCAAAGGTCAAGGTCAAAACAAGAGTGTTTGTCATTTTCCCTAAACTCCCCCTAGACTGTTTAATGTATTGTCACCAAATTGTACAGGCAAATCCAGTTGGTCAATGCGACGACTATCCAAATATATATATTTCATTCTTAGTCAAAGGTCAAAGGTCAAGGTCACAGTATATGATCAACAATTGTAGTCTATAAGTTTTTATATAAATTACACCATACTCATAATGCTAGTTAATATGAACATTGATCTTTAGTTAACTAAATCCTTGATAAGAATTTCTAAGGTCGAAGGTCGAAGTCAAAGGTCAAGTTTTAGGTAAAAATAATATTTTTACTAGTATTTCCAATTAAATGTAAGATTCTCACCAGGCATATCATGCATATTCGGAATGCCTAGAGCAAGGTCATACAAGAATTAAAAAAAATCCATGTGATAGGTCAAGTTCACAGGTCAACATCAAATATAAGGTCAATATGCTCATTTATTAACTATTTATGTAAACTTCACAACATTTGTTGAGACAGTAGTGCTTTAAGGGAAAATTAAAATGTTAAATTTTCAGGCATCTTGAAGGTCAAGATGAAGGTCAAATGGTAAGGTCAACTATTCCTTTAATACCTCTGAAACTAACTGATGATCTTTAATGAAATTTGACCACTTCTTTGAATTTCTAGGGTTACATATAAACAAACACAAATATAATCCTACGTAAAGGTCAATGTCACAGGCCAAGGTCATAAGTTAACTTTCATCATAATTTTGTTTTTCTTTTTCGATAAGCTGACGACTGTTAGTTGCATTTTACTTAAACAACATATGTTTCAATCATATACCGGTATATATACTATAATAATTAAGGTTAAAGGTCAAGGTCAAAGAACAAAAGAAGAGTGTTGATACTTTACTTTAAACTCTTCCCAGACTGTTTAACCCTTTGTGTACTGGTGACGTCTTGTTATTTTATTCTAGCTATAATTAGACGATTTTGTGGAGCTTACGAAGTATCTGTGGTAGTAGAAATGGTTAAGATAGTTGAAAGCCGACTAATTTTATAGAGGCCCTTCATAAACTAAATAAAATCGTCTTGGTATCCAGTATGAAATGAAACTGACAGAACTCTACTGAACGGGTTATGTATCGTCACCAAATTTTTCTGGCAAATTTGGTTGGCCAATGCAACGATTATCCAAATTGTGTGTTTTGTTATTCAAAGGTCAAGGTGAATGGTAAAGGTCGCAGATTATGGTTACTATTTCTTTCGTATACGTATTTTATACATATATACCGGTATATATATATATATATATATATATATATATATATATATATATACACTGTATATATATATATATATATATATATATATATATATATATATATATATATATACCGATATATATACAGGGTGATTCAGTAACCCTTTTCATAAATTTAATGGCAAATTCGGGAGACAAAAATAAGACTAATTTACTCCATGACCCTTAGGTTGAGTCTTTGATATGATGGAGATATTACACCTTTAAAGTTATCGATAGATAAAAAATAAAAAAATCTAAGGAGTGAGAATGAAAATGTCGTTTCTAACTAGCAGGGTAGCGTAACCAAGACTTGGTATCAAAATGGCTGCATACGGTAGCTGGATGCAGTTCGTTTCGCAATTTACAAAGGTACATTATTACTGTATTTGTATTATCATCATTATTATTAATAATCATTGAATTAGTAGTAGTAGTAGTAGCAAGGGGAGAAGCAGGCGGCGGAGGATAAGTAAGAGGAAGAGGAGGAGGAGTAAGTGGTGGAAGAGGGGTAAGTGGAGGAGGAGGGATCTTCCTGCCGACTTTGGGCTTTGATACTCCGCTCGTCTTAATGAATCTTGAATCAATCTGTACATGAATCTAAAGATTGTTTCTTTGCTTACACGTGGTATGTAAATGGTTGCATATGGTAGCAGTTGTCTCAATGCTCAAAAGAACATTAGCATTTTATCACCATCATCATAATTAATACTCTATTCATCGTAGCTGTAGTAGTAGTAGTAATAGTCGTAGTTGTATTATTATTATTATTATTATTATTATTATGTCAAGTTATGTCATTAGCATGTTATCATTAATTATTTATACAGTATTGTGAAATTTATTGTTATTATTATTGATTGGTGCTGTTGATGGTTTGTAGAGTAATTGTTTCATGTGGTGCTTTAAAGCTTCTCATTATGTTGGTTTTTGTTATTATTTTATCATAAATAAATTTTGGTTAATACAAATTTCATGTTTGTACATACTTTATTTACAAATACTTTACAATACAGTATTACAGTATACAACGACATTTTCATTTTCACTCCTTAGATTTTTTTCTTTTCTATCTATCGATAACTTTAAAGGTGTAATATCTCCATCATATCAAAGACTCACCCTAAGGGTCATAGAGTAAATTAGTCTTATTTTTTTCTCCCGAATTTGCCATTAAATTTATGAAAAGGGTTACTGAATCACCCTGTATATATATATATATATATATATATATATATATATATATATATATATATATATATATATATATATTCTGACATACGGAGCCCTGTATGTTAATGTAAGTGTTAGAATTAGAGTTGAAGGAGCCAAACTACCCAAACGGTGAAGCAGACTAGCTCGCGACCAAGCGAGTGGGGAAACTAGCTCGCCCGCATACCTGCAAACTACCCTTCACACCTGCGTGCGTCATAGGGGACCCTGCAAACTACCTCGATGACCGATGCTATGACGTATGATCGACGCCAGGAGCTGTGAGTGGACCAGGCACCTGTTATGCGACTCGAGGAGCTATGATTGGAGTAGGCAGCACCCCCCCGCCTCCTGATTCGTTCCTACACCATCATTGTTTGGTATATAAGACCCGAGTTGTGGGCATTCAAATCAGTCTCATTTGGAGTTGGGGAAGGTGAACTTGCAGCTGGAGGAAGACGGAGTGAAGTATTATAATGGGATTGTGACAGTCAGATTATATAAATGTGTGTTAAGTGTGTTCGGTGTAAACACTTACCTTATGTTGGTTAGTGAGATATGTGATTGGGAATTAACGTGAAAGCTACTATTATGTGTTTAACTATTTGATTGCGAATTAACGTTAACGCTACTATTATGTACGTAACTATTTGATTGGGATTTAACGTTAACGCTATTATTATGTACTTAACTATTTTAGTTGACTAACTTGTGGACTAAAGCAACTCTTTAAGTAATTGGGTTATGATGAAAGTAATACTATTGTTTTATATTAACCTGACAAGCGGGATATAGACGTAGGTGCTAGGGTAGTTATTTGTGCATTTCTAGCCCTGGATTCTGCCAGAATTCGTTATATTTACAATATAAACCATTATTTGTTTTCGGTATGCTTTTATTTTACATATATGATGTATATATGAACCTTCAAGAGTGCTAAAATAAGTGGGAAAAGCATTTGGGTGGTGAAAAACGAAGATATTGGCCACCCGGTCATAATCTCAGGCGAGAGAGAGAGACAGGCAGCCCTCCCCTCTCGCTGTCTGGGAGTCAACTGAGACGAGGGAGGCGGTGTGTGCCGGTGTCTGGGTGTTGCATAACGATCTTTTATGCAACCCACTTGTGCTACATTATCGCGGGAGAGAAAAATAACCGATAAATGATGATAATAAGAGGAAAAATAGGTGATAATTGAGGAGGGGAGGGAGGGGGGAATAAGGTGGGGAAGGAGGGGAGGGGGGTGGGTGAGATTTACATGGATGAGTACTGGAGGGGAATTATCTCACCTAGAGACAAATTCCTTTGTTTTGATAGGCCCTTTTTTTTTATGGAAGGCTTTTTTTATGGTCCTGCTTCCGTGAGGCCTATCGCGTTCCCTATAGGAAGCCTTCCGTGAGGCCTATCGCGCTTGCCGGGTTAATACTTACGAGTTCTTTCATTTTCTTTGAATTAAGCTTACATTGCTTAACGGTGCTTAGTACGGTCATGCTATTGTCTCGTATTAGTAATATCGCCTTAGACTAACATGGCTGTGTTAATATTACTTCTAGTGATTTCCTAAGCTGAAGAAAATTATTTTGCTTCAAAATATTATATTTTGCTTTTCATATTATTTGAGTGAGACCTGAATCGAATCTATGAAGCGATCCTGTAACTTTATTTACTCATAATCAAACCTCAATGTTACGTGGTTAAGAAATACATTTAACTAATTATTAAATATATATCTAACTTTGTATGTGACTTTGATATTACTCCTGATGATAATAATACTATAATACTATTAACGTAAGACAAGAACCAAGAATAATTACATTAAATATAAATAAAAGGACGGATAAGAAAACTATCTATTCATTTCAAAAAGGGTAAGAGACAGAAATATTCTTACTTTAATATTTATCTTTCAAGACTTTTTATAAAATTAATAGTCCTTCTTTAGCTATAACTTATTCGGTTCATAACCATAGCCTACTAAGCTTCGGTTAAATAATAATTCTTTATAAATACTACAAGACTTTAATTAGTTTCAGTATTTTTCATAATTAAAGAGTATCAGTCAATAAAGGATACCAAGTCCTAAGATCCAAAAGGAAAGGAAGCAACAACAGGAAATTATTTTATTAGATTTTACTTTTGTTTTGCCTTCAGCTGACTGATACCTTAATATATATCTCTGTGCTATCTAGATTCATCAAGTTAACCACTTGAGGGTCAAGATACGTAACAGAAGAGTGGCGACCTTGCCAGGATTAGTTTCATACAGTTTCACTCAGTTTCATTACCGTTTCACTACTTAAAAATCAAATATTAATCATGCCTCAACTAATTAATGACTAAGATGCTCGAGTTTTCATAGAATCAGAACCCACAGCCCCTGATATTGACTGTCTGTCAAAATCGGAACTGAAAGTGCTTGCCTCATATCTCCAATTAACTGTCACAAACATGTCTAAAGTAGAGGTGGCTCAGACCATAAAAACCCACCTGTTCCCTGTAGAAGGCGGGGAGGGTGACGGAGCAGTTGGTGGGATCCCGAGTAAACCTAGCCAACTTGATGAACAATTGCCACCTGGTTTTACCATTGATCAATTATTCGAACTAGAACAAAGCAGAGCAAAGACCGAACAAGCCAGACTAAATATAGAACTAGCCAGAATAAATACCGAAGAAGCCAGCATAAAAGCCAGAGCAACGACCGAACAATGTGAATATCAATATCGTACGGCTCAACTAAATGTCAATACAAATGCTCCCTTAATTGCTCCCCCTCTGGGATTGACTATGACTAGTGTCATTCCACCTTTCACTGAGGATAATGTGCAGGATTTCTTTGTTTTGTTTGAGGAAGTTGCTGGAGGTATGAAGTGGACAAGAGATCAATGGCCTTTTATGTTACAAACTGTTTTGACAGGGCAGGCTCGAGCCACGTATTTGTCAGAAGTAGCAGAAGTTAGGCAGGATTATGACAATCTCAAAGAAGCTATCCTAAAAACCTATCAATTGCAGCCTGAGGCTTACAGGCAATCTTTCCGTAAAAAACAGAAGAAAGTAGAAGAAACCCATAAGGTATTTGCCAGGACCATGACTAAAACTTTCAATCATTGGGTCAAGAGTAAGAAAGTCACAAGCTAAAACGATCTGAAGGAGTTGGTCCTGTTAGAAATTTTCCTATGGAAAATTGATTCTTCTGTATCCTATCATTTAAAGGGGAAAAAGGTAGATTGTCTTGCTGACGCCGCTGACATGGCTGACACATACGTGCTCAACAACAAATTTCGTGGAAAGAAGCCCTACGATAATTCTAGCTCTAATTTTAAGTATCCCAATCACAAATCTGACAGACCCAGTCACAAGCCTATAACGTCTTCCCCAGCTAGCCAAAATAGAATTGTTCCCCCAACTAAAAATGTGACTCAGGGCAATGGTAACAGAGGTGGGCCCCAAACTAATAGTAATGCTCAAAGAGGGAACGTTCCCGTATCCCCTAAAGTATGTACTTTTTGTGGCATGAGAGGCCACCTAGCTTATCAGTGCTGGGCCAAGGAGAAAACCGAGAGATCGGGGCAGACAGTTGCCGCCGTATCTCAAATTCCATATGTGCCTTTAATGCAGGACTCCCGACAGAAGGAGTACCTAGCGCCAAAAATTCCTTTAATGCAAGACTCCCGACAGGAGTACCTAGCACCAAAAGTTCCTTTAATACAAGACTCCCGACAGAAGGAGTACCTAGCAGCTAACGTAAATCATCTGGGCAGGGGTGTAGTAGCATGTGTGGTGCAACCCACTAGGGTTAAGCCAATAATAATTTCACCATCAGTGCAGGACAGTTACCGTCCCTTTATTTCATCTGGCAACGTGAGATTAAGTGGTTGTATGCATGAGGTAAAAATTCTGAGAGACACAGGTTCTACTAGCACCCTCATGGTGAATCCTTACACTGAGTGCCCACCTGGCGAACCAGTTGTAATGAGAGGTGCTGGAGGCCAGTTTTATGCATACTTGGTAAAAGGCGAAATTGAATGTGAGTTACTACAGGGTGAGGCCACCATAGCTTTGTGTAGGTCCCAAGATATCCCTGTGCCAGGGGTAACGCTCCTTTTGGGGAATGATGTAGCAGGTGAGAAGGTCCGACCAGACCCCATTTTGTCACTTTCCCCTGTTAACGAGCCACTAACCGGTGAGCTCGAAAAGGAGATGCCAACAGTTTTCCCTGTGTGTGCTGTCACACGTTCAATGTCTCAAGTAGCAGTTCCCTCCGACAGAAATGTACCGAATGTAAGAGTTGATGAAAGGGATGATGAGAGTGTGAATGACGCTCCAACTGTGCCTGATGATGTGACTGAGGTGGATTTATCTGACACCTTTATGGCTCATCTTGACCCTAACGATGACCATGAAACCCCTCCAAATTGTCCTCGTGGCCTGGTAGAGCTACAGAGAGATGATAGTGAATGCAAGGAGTTAGCTGCCAGGTCCGTGAGTGAAGAGGAATGTGAGAAGGAGGGTGGTGAATGTTTCTACCTCAAAGGAAGAGTATTGTGGCGAAGATGGAGACCGCCACACAGACCAATCGATGACGGGGCTTGGGACGTCCATCAAGTAGTAGTCCCCAAACCTTGTCGTAGAGATATCATGGAAATGGCACATTGTATACCATTGGCAGGACACCTAGGTGTGAGAAAAACTCTAGACAGAATCAGAGCCCACTTTTACTGGCCAGGAATGCGTGCAGATGTAGTGGAGTGTTGTAGAGTGTGTCACACTTGCCAGATGACAGGAAAACCCAATCAGAAGGTGCCTGTACATCCTCTGGTGCCCTTGCCCGTTTTCGAGAATCCTTTTACTCGGGTGGTAGTGGACATTGTAGGCCCATTGCCTAAGACTTCCCAAGGTAACATTTATTTATTAACTATCATGGACATGGCAACTCGCTACCCAGAGGCTATACCCTTAAGGACTACCTCTGCTCCAACTGTTATCAAGGAACTGCTCAAATTCTTCACCAGAATGGGTTTCCCCCATGAGGTGCAAAGTGATCAAGGAACTAATTTTACCTCTAACATTTTCCAGCAGTCCCTGAAGGAGTTGGGTATCGAGCATGTAAAGTCTAGCACCTACCACCCAGAGAGTCAAGGGGTTCTCGAACGATATCATCAGACATTAAAGGGAATGTTACGTAAGTATTGTACAGAGACCGGAGTTGAGTGGGATAAGGGGGTACCTTTTCTTTTATTTGCTACTCGTGAGGTTCCCACTGAATCCCTGGGTTTTTCCCCTAATGAGCTAGTTTTCGGTCACCAGGTAAGAGGTCTTTTGCAACTATTGCAGGATAGCCTAGTTGGCCAGAAGGGGAACCAAAACCTCCTCAAGTATGTTTCAGATTTCAAAACCCGGCTGAGATCCTCATGTGAGTTTGCCGCTCAAAACTTGACAGTGGCTAAAAGCTCCATGAAGAAATGGTATGACAGAAAAGCCCGTGAGAGGGAGTTTAAGCCCGGTGATGAGGTTTTGGTCCTGCTCCCCCTTTTTGGCCAACCTTTATCTGCCAAGTTCAGGGGCCCATATAAGATCATTCGGAGGGTGAGCATTACCGATTATCTAGTAACTACCCCAGACAGGAGAAAGCCCACGCAAGTATTCCATATAAATATGTTGAAGCCCTACCATAGGTCCCCTGATTCCTCTCCTCCAGATTCTCCCACTGTGGCAGTGAATGTCAGGACCTGTGAACAGCCTGGTGCGGACGAAGTCTTCAGTTCTCTTACTGACTCGCAACAGACTGTTCCAGAGCCTGAAGGTATCCATGCAGACTTTAACTTGTCATGTAGCCTATCCAACTTTCAGTATAATTCAGTGGATTTGAGGGAATTACCATCTAAATTATGTCATCTTCCCTCTGATCAAGCGAACCAACTAATCTCTGTTTTATCTCAGTCTCCCAGTGTGTTCCGTGATACTCCAGGGCTCACTTCTTTGGCCGTGCACGACATCGACGTAGGGGATGCAACTCCCATTAAACTATCCCCCTACCATGTCTCGCCACAACACAGGAGTATACTGCAGGTCGAGCTTGACTTTATGTTATCTAATGAACTGATCACTAGGGCCTTCAGCCAGTGGAGTAGTCCGGTCATACTTGTGCCAAAGCCAGACGGGAGCCATAGGTTTTGTAGGGACTATAGGCAAGTCAATGCTGTCACAAAGAACGATACCTACCCACTGCCACGGATCAAAGATTGCATTTACCAGGTTGGCCTCATACAGCAGTAAGTTTAATTTAATGAGAGGATTTTGGCAATTAGCTCTCCCTTGTAGCGAGGTAAATATCATGCTTTTGTATGTGCGCTTTCAAGCCTTCAGCTGTGAGATAATGCCTTGCAGTTCGAATAAACGCTCCAGCTACGTTCCGGCTATGTTCTGATGTGGTACCTGGAGACGTTGCCTACTTTGGGTGATATCCTTATTATATCCTCATTATAATCTTGCTGTTGCCAATCTGGTGGTGAATCTATTGATCTATTATGTTTAATATTATGTACTATACTCCTTAAACTCTTTTCTAGGGGGGAGGTCTGACATAAGGAGCCCTGTATGTTAATTTAAGTGTTAGAATTAGAGTTGAAGGAGCCAAACTACCCAAACGGTGAAGCAGACTAGCGAGCGACCAAGCGAGTGGGGAAACTAGCTCGCCCGCATACCTGCAAACTACCCTTCACACCTGCGTGCGTCATAGGGGACCCTGCAAACTACCTCGATGACCGATGCTATGACGTATGATCGACGCCAGGAGCTGTGAGTGGACCAGGCACCTGTTATGCGACTCGAGGAGCTATGATTGGAGTAGGCACCACCCCCCCGCCTCCTGATTCGTTCCTACACCATCATTGTTTGGTATATAAGACCCGAGTTGTGGGCATTCAAATCAGTCTAATTTGGAGTTGGGGAAGGTGAACTTGCAGCTGGAGGAAGACGGGGTGAAGTATTATAATGGGATTGTGACAGTCAGATTATATAAATGTGTGTTAAGTGTGTTCGGTGTAAACACTTACGTTATGTTGGTTAGTGAGATATGTGATTGGGAATTAACGTGAAAGCTACTATTATGTGTTTAACTATTTGATTGCGAATTAACGTTAACGCTACTATTATGTACGTAACTATTTGATTGGGATTTAACGTTAATGCTATTATTATGTACTTAACTATTTTAGTTGACTAACTTGTGGACTAAAGCAACTCTTTTAAGTAATTGGGTTATGATGAAAGTAATACTATTGTTTTATATTAATACTTACGAGTTCTTTCATTTTCTTTGAATTAAGCTTACATTGCTTAACGGTGCTTAGTACGGTGATGCTATTGTCTCGTATTAGTAATATCGCCTTAGACTAACATGGCTGTGTTAATATTACTTCTAGTGATTTCCTAAGCTGAAGAAAATTATTTTGCTTCAAAATATTATATTTTGCTTTTCATATTATTTGAGTGAGACCTGAATCGAATCTATGAAGCGATCCTGTAACTTTATTTACTCATAATCAAACTTCAATGTTACGTGGTTAAGAAATACATTTAACTAATTATTGAATATATATCTAACTTTTTATGTGACTTTGATATTACTCCTGATGATAATAATACTATAATACTATTAACGTAAGACAAGAACCAAGAATAATTACATTAAATATAAATAAAAGGACAGATAAGAAAACTATCTATTCATTTCAAAAAGGGTGAGAGACAGAAATATTCTTACTTTAATATTTATCTTTCAAGACTTTTTATAAAATTAATAGTCCTTCTTTAGCTATAACTTATTCGGTTCATAACCATAGCCTACTAAGCTTCGGTTAAATAATAATTCTTTATAAATACTACAAGACTTTAATTAGTTTCAGTATTTTTCATAATTAAAGAGTATCAGTCAATAAAGGATACCAAGTCCTAAGATCCAAAAAGGAAAGGAAGCAACAACAGGAAATAATTTTATTAGATTTTACTTTTGTTTTGCCTTCAGCTGACTGATACCTTAATATATATCTCTGTGCTATCTAGATTCATCAAGTTAACCACTTGAGGGTCAAGATACGTAACAATATATATATATATATATATATATATATATATATATATATATATATATATATATACAGTATATATATATACCAATATATATATATATATATATATATATATATATACGTATATATATATATATTACATATATATATTTAGGGGAGGTGTGGCGGAGTGGTCTTGCCACTGGCCTGGTATTCCAAAGGTCCCGGGTTGAAATCCCGATGTATCAATGGGAAGATATTATTGGGATGGAATTTGTGCTGTACCTAGTATCAGTGCATTACCACAAAGCCCACCTAAACGCTAATAAAATACCCTCATTGTTCCCTGATTAAATAGCACTGTATGAATATTCCCATATTCAAAATATGCTATAGGGCTGCAATGCCTGGTGAGTTAGCTGCTCAACAGGTGGCGTTGTGTGTGTGTGTAAGAGTGAGTGTCCGAGTGTAGGGGATGAGACAGTGAAGCACGGGAACGAGGTGGCTTCAGAGATGGGGTCGCTTCGGACCATGAGTGAGCACCGTGCCTCATGTGAAGGCAAGATGGCAGGTGCTCGTTGTACTCTACGTGCTTCACATGCCTCACTCCCTAGACTGGAACAAGACTTCACGGGCTTCACTGCTCATTGTACAGCTGTGAATGCCTATGCCAGAGAGGGAGTAAGTTGGAATATAGAAAAAAAAGAAAAAAAAAATGTATATAATGTATATAAACCGATTTTACCCAAGAAATTCAATACTACTTGCAGAATTATAGGTCGCAGAGTTGTGTATGCATTTTTTCTTTTTTTTTTTGGTAATGCGAAAACTGCACACCTACTTTATTGTCATCCTCATATATGTACAGTAGATCAATACGGGGACGAAAACAGGTTGCCGGTATTTCGTTTTTGTGAGCAACGCTCGCGCCATTTATTGGATGAATCGCACCCACTGCATCATTCAAAAGAAGGAGAGTAAAGTCGAAGGATTCATTGTGCGCAATGCTTTGTTTACGGTCGGGACTTATTATGTTCGTGTTATTTTTCGGTGTAATCTGGGTTCTTCAAGTGTCGATAACGAAATTCCTCCATGCGGACTATAATGAGAAAAATATGGCGAGTCTATTGGTCCCTATTTTCCCTAATAAATTGTTTCTAATAGGGCAGATGTAGTGCCCATAAAGATTATCATATATAGTATATATATATAATAAATACAAAATAAATAAAAACTTGGTTCTCACCTGTAGTCATACTGAAGAACCACAGGCTCAGCGGTACAGTCCCGCGAGGATAAACCCGTACAGATCTTGCGGTGGTTATATTGATGGTAATGGAAACAGCTGACTTATCCATTATGGGAATCAACACTTAATTATTCTATTGCAATAGTCATCAATATTATACTATTTAGTCTTTACCATCTCATATTTGTTACTTCTCTGTTATATATTTCCAGCTTGATGTTTTAATTCAGGACAGACGTTTTATTTAGTAGCCTGTGACTGGTGAGGTTTTCAGGGTATATAATTTACCAATGTCCTACTTTAACTTTTGTTTGGGCTGATGAGTGATTGGTGCTTCTGAATGCTAGTGTGCTTGCTTTTTGTGGGCGAACCGTTATGCGTTTTTCTCTTGTCACCTCTTTTTCACTTTTCGAGTTTTTTGCTGATCCCCCCTACCCCTTGTAAGGTTAAGGCTGGTTACTGACTGACTGAGCTTGTATTTGGTACTGTTGTTTTAAATAATTGGCCATAAGTCGTACCGCATACATTCGTAATTAGCTTAACAACCGGTAGTTAAAACACCGGTACTTGTTTGTGTTCAATGATTGGCCAGTCCACATCTCAATGGAGTTGTTTATGAATTTTATACAAAAAGTGTTTTTCTCACAGCATTCCTTGGATTTAAATATCAGCCAGTCAGATGTGTTCGCCACTTCCAGTATATTAGGCAAAACAAAAATATTATTATTATTATTATATGAGATGCCGAAGTCTCCAAGCAGGGTGCAGAAACACAAGCAAGATGAATCCACACAAAACACCCGGAGGCACTGGAGAGAGACTACGGCAACTTAGGAAAAAAGCAAACATATACTGTATACTTATATATACAAATTGAGGGTGGTCCAAGAAGAGGGTGTAAAATTTCAAATGCACTGGTCCTTTCTCCACACCGCTGCTTTTTTGTTGTGTTGCATTCCTCTCCTTGTGTGCAAAATTTCATCGCGATACAATGATATTTAGAGGTCGCCCCATCATCTCGCTTTCTATCATAGGATTTAACCCGGAAAATATCACATACCCGAATTGGAGCACTTCCCGACATCACAGACCCAAATGGTGTTGATTTCTGAATTCTCCGGGGTTGATAACCCCATAGACCACATTTTATCAACTAAAAACTGATATACAGCTGTCTGAATGCTGAATTTCATTATTTGGTTTTCACAGTAAATTTTAGGGGTTGGCCATACCCTGGTTAGGGTACTTCTAGTAGAGATAAAGCAAAATGGTTCGCATTTATTAACTCAGAAGGGTCGATTTACACATAGAAGTGGTTTCATCGACACTGATTTATTGACAATTCACAAAATATTGCCAAAAAATAGTTTTTCTATAGGAAAATAGAGAAATTGAAATTTTCTGTCATATGTTGCAGGTTTTAGTAAATAAATGAAATATGAAAGCATTTCTATGTGTAAATCGACCCTTCTGAGTTCAAAAATGCAAACCATTTTGTTCTATCTCTATTAGAAGTACCCTAACCAGGGTATGGCCTACCCCTAATTTACGGTATGAAAACCTAATAATGAAAATCAGCATTCAGACAGCTGTATATCAGTTTTTAGTTGATAAAATGTGTCTATGGGGTTACCAACCCCGGAGAATTCATAAATCAACACCATTTGGGTCTGTGATGTCGGGAAGTGCTCCAATTCGGGTATGTGATATTTTCCGGGTTAAATCCTATGATAGAAAGCGAGATGAATGGGGCGACCTCTAAATTAAGTTTTATCGCCATGAAATTTCATAGGCTTGTAACCTATGGGTAATGGACAAAAAATAACCTTGTGGAGGAATAAAAGTATAAAAATATTTTTGGTGGACCACCAGTAGCGGGCGGGCCGGCCTTGTATTACAAGGCCGGCCCGCCCGCTACTACTACTTGAAGTTCAATTTTGATTTAATAAATTAATATTATACATATATTGAACACAGATAACATATTATGCAGGGGAGGATATCAAGTATAAATGTAATACAATAAAATAGAATAAAATAAGTTTAAAAATTAGAATTAATGCTGCAAAAACGCATTAACTCTAGACCTAAAAATGGAGACATGAGCTGAATTGACTAGCTCATTTGGCAACTTATTCCACAAGTCAACCATGGCCGGCACAAAACACTGAAAACTGTGTAGTAGAAAAATTAACACGGCTCATGGCAAGATCATTAAAATTGCTTGTGAATCTAGTTGCACAAGCCCGGACATAGGGCCCAGGCAGAACCCCATGTAAGGGACTAAAGACTAAGGGCACCAACTTTACCTCGATGACACAGATCAAGAGACAAATGAGGTAGAATAAAACTAATAGAATTTAGTGACCTGTCAAGCAACTTGAGATGGCAGTCAGCTGCTGACAACCAGACAGGTGAGCAGTACTCGAATTGTGGCAAAATAAAAGCATAAAAAGACTTGATAACTGTGGCGTCACAAGCAAATGTTTTATAAACGTTGCGAAGCAGACCAATTTTTGGGGAAATGGAAGAGGAGAAAGAAAGAATATGCTTTTCAAAAGAAAGTGTGGGATCCAGAGTAACTCCTAACAAATGCAGAGTATCCACATTCTCAATTTGCTTGCCAGAAACTTGTAGATAAGGATGGGGAGGATCCAAGGTACAAGATCTGCTGATGATAATGGAGTGTGTTCTACTAGCATTAAGTTTCATACCCCAAAGTTTTCACCATGATGTAATTTTGGCTAAACCCCTATTCAGAGCAGTAGCAATTACGTGTAGATCTATTGGTGATGGAATTGACGCATATAAAGTTGTATCATCGGCATAGGAGATTAGTTTATTTTCAAGCTCGGAACACAGGTCAGCAGTAAAAATAATTAAAAGCAAAGGCCCAAGGACACTGCCTTGTGGAACACCAGAAACAACAGGAACAGAAGGGGAATGACACCCATCAATGAACACGGACAGATCTTTTCGTCAAAAAATCTTCAAAGTTCCTTAAAAAAGTGCCACCAATACCGATGAGCTGTAACTTATACAGAAGTGCTTTATGGTTGACTAAGTCAAAAGCAGAACTATAGTCAATAGCCACAACACGAGACTCATGTCCCTGTCCAATGAAGATTGCAAGTCATGGGTGAGTGTCAGAAGCGCATCACATGTACCCAGTCCCTTACGAAAACCAAACTGTGAGTTTGGTATCAAATTATGACTATTACAATAAGAGGAAAGGCGTCTGGACAAAAGCCCCTCATAGAGCTTGGATAGGATAGGCGTAATGGAGATAGGGCGATAGTCATTAGCAGATGATGAGGCAGTATTTCCCTTTGGAATAGGAGTGATACTAACTTTATGCCAGCAAAGAGGAAAACTACCTGATTTCAAAAGCAACCTAAACACCACGGCCAATTTAGGTGCCAAGTGTTAATTACAGAGTTCAGGTTAATTACAGAGTTCAGGTTCACTATGTGATTGTCACTATATATGTTTTAAACACAAATTCCAACACGTGTACTTTTCTGTTTTAAGTAAATATTATCAATTACATTATTTTCAAAAGTTACAAAACACCAATTAACTAAACCAAAGGGGTGTTATTACTAACGCACACTTACTCATGAATTTATTTTTAAAAGATCAACACTTAAGACAAATCCCCCAAGACCTTACAAT
>CM064523.1:44278375-44289698 GCA_032716605.1 Paralithodes platypus | reverse complement strand
ACAGCCTCTCCACTGTGTGCTAGACAGAAACTGCCTACTCGTGGGTTGAGACTGAAGGAGCTGAACTAATGAAATATGTAATGAAGCACTAAATACCTCAATCTAGCGTATAAATAAAATTCACTGTAGCAAGGAACATACAGCCAAAACTCACATCTCCTCATACTGCTATCTCTCGAAGCAATGAATCACCAAACAAACCATACAACTGCTCACAACACTCCTTATTAACTGTTTCGTTCAACAAATTCATTCACACTTATCGAAGAATTACATGATATTCCTGGCAAATGTGGTGTTACCTACCGACGTAGTTCTCATATAGGTAACACTATGTGACCCTAAATGTGTTACCCATTAGCAATGTGGTGTTACCTATCGATGTAGTTCTCAAGTGGGTAACACTGAGATGCCCTAACTGTGTACCTACCAGTAATGTGGATTGTCGAGTTTGACCAACAGATACCCTCTGTAGCACAGTAGCTCATATCTTTAAATATTTGGACTACCTCTTTGAACAAAAGTATCTTTCAGTGGTTACACTACGTAATCATTTGACTGCACTGAGGGTACCTTTCTATGATCTTACGGGTCAATACATGCCAGAAGCGGAGGAACGAGGGTTCATGCGCGCATGTTTTAAGCTTCGACCCGCACCTAGACAGCGTATGCCTATGTGGTCTCTTGATCACGTGTTGCTAGCCCTCAAATCACCTGAACCCTCTCCGACATATGACGCATTTTGAGCCTATTGGGGATACTTTAAAGTCTTTGTTACCATCAGGGGTATTTAGAAACCTTTAGTTTAGTTACTTCAACCTCTGCAGTTGTCTTTGAGTTAGTTGTGGGCAGAAAACTAATTTTGGAGAGGTAATTATAAGAGTGAGAGAACTCTATTTCTTATTGCTAATCTAGCAACCTCTGCGTCATAAATCCGTGAGAGGGTTAATACACTCAACGGCCTTTCGTTAAGGCTCGTCTTATGAAAACCTTGTGTTTTGATGATACTGGCAACAAGCCATCGCGTGTTGGAGCTGGCAACCATATCATGTGCCATGACCTGCCTCAAGTTTACCTCTAGATTGGCTTCTGTTAGTACTTCCCCATAACCTATGTTTATTACTAAGAACGAACACCAGGACCTTGTTTAGACAGCTTCTGCCTATGTGGTCACTTGATCGCGTGTTGCTACCTCTCAAATCACCACAATACACTTGACGGTTTTCCGTTAAGGCTCGTCTTAAGAAAGCCTTGTTTTTTATGATGCTTTTTCTGTGTGAATGAGGGGGACAAAAGACAACACTGACTGTGACGAGTGCCTCCCCCAGAGTTGAAAGAATGACAGGGCCAAAATCAAGGAATGTTCAAGCCAAAATGTCTAGACACATGGAGTTTGAAGCAATTTAAGTCATAGGATGAGGGAAAGATGGATTTAGGGAGAGAGTTCCAGAGCTCAGCTGTTGAATAGAAGAAAGATTGGGAGCATCATTTCACTCTTGAGTAGGAGAGTTGTACAGAGTAGGGATGGGATTGTATTGCAAGATGGGTACTACGTATCCTACGTAGATGAGGTGGTATACACTGAGAGAGCTCTGAGGAACACTGATTATTGTAGTAGCGATAGAATAGTGAGAGAGATGCAACATTGTGGCGAAGAGAGAAATATTGCAGAGAGTTCGTGAGTGGACGGGAGTTAATGATACAAAAGGCTTTCCTTTCTACTTTGTCTAGAATTGCTGTGTGAGAGGATTATCCCCACACATGTGAACAATACTCAATACAAGGATGCACTGTGCCCCTGTACAGAGCAAGAAGCTGTGCATGGGTAAAGAACCCCTTGAGGTGGTTGAGCGCACCCAGCTTCTGGGAGGCCGTCTTCGCAAGAGTGGTGATATGGTCCTTCCAAGAAAGATCAGAAGAACAAGTGACACCGAGAATACTGAGACAAGATGAAGGGTTGATTTTTGTATTGTTGAAGTGTATGGGATAGTCCTCTGGGAGTCCACAACGGGTAGATAGATACATTGGGTTTTGGAATCATTAAAGGCAACAAGGTTTTTTCTGCCCCAATTGGAAATGGTCGTTAGATCAGAAGATAAGTTATGTATGGCTTCATTACATTTGTTTTTGAGGGATTGCTTGCTGGAGCGTTCTGGAAAACTAGTTGAATAGTGTAAGGTAGAGTCGTCTGCATATGAATGGATAGAACTAGAAGTACAGTTGAGAAGATAATTTATGAATATTAGAAAGATAATTGGAGATAGAACAGGACCCTGAGGAGCATCGGAGTTGATAGGATGAGGAAGTGAACGATGGCCATCCTCAACCGCAGGTATGGAACGGCCGGAAAGGAAATTGAGACAAAGGCACAGATGGAAGGATAGAAACCGAAGGAGGGTAGTTTGGAAATAAGGGATTTGTGCCAGATTCTATCGAAGGCCTTTGATATGTCTAGCGCAATAGAAAAGTTCTCACCGAAGTCCTGAAAGGAGGATGACGAAGTGTTAGTAAGATATGAATGAATATCATTTGTGGAGCAACCCTTAACCTACTGAGCCCCAGGCAATATAATATATATGTACACTCCAGGACCAGCAGGTTGTCAAAGAAAACAAAAAATCTAGATAAAAACCTGGAATGGGTTAGAAATGATGGAGAAAAACCCCCGATCTTCTAGGTCATTATGGGGTCCTACGGGGTGCCGGAAAGTCAGAATCAACATGGGGAAATGGGTAGGCAAAAACATGCAAAAACAGGTGTTTGCGCGCTCACACGCACGCGGCTGGACTTTGAGGGTTTTCAACCATTGGCATTGTTGCATGGGATACTTACAAAGTTCTCATACAAATCTGAGCCCTCTAGGTGCCATAGGACCGGAGTAATTAACCGTGATGCACCCTATGCGGCGCTGGGGTTTAGCGTTACATATATTGCCGACGTATCACGTACGTCGCTGGGGCCCAGTGGGTTAAGGAAGCCATATTGGTAATCTGAGAGTAGATTATGAGAAGAGAAATGCTTAAGAAATTTGGAAGTAAGTATAGTATAAAAAACTTTAGAGATGCAAGAGATGAGAGCAATTGGACGATAGTTGGAGGGTTGAGAGCGGTCACCATTCTTTGGGACAGGTTGAATGACAGCAAACTTCCAGCAAGGATGGAAGACATTAGAGGAGAGACAGAGACGGAAAAGCTTGCCTAAGCAGGGAGCAGCACGGAAGCACAGTTTTTTAGTAGAACAGGAGGAACACCATCTGGACCGTACGCCTTCTTAGTATTAAGTCCAGAGAGGGTAGAAAGTACATCATTAGAAGAGATTAGGTTATTAGGCAGAAGTAGGGAAGAGGGGGGTTGAGAGGGAGGAATAGCACCGGAATCATCAGAGGTGGAGTTTCTAGCAAAAGTTTGAGCGAAGAGTTCAGCTTTGTCAGAGGAAGAGGTGATGGTTGTTAGAGAGGTTTTTGGCTAGATACCAGAAAGCTTGGGAAGATCTAGAGTTGGATAGTTCAGTGTATTATTATTGATGAAAGAGTGTTTGGCGAGTCGAAGAACAGATTTGGCTTGATTCCAAGCAGAAACATAGAAAGAATGAGATTCTTGAGTTTGAAGAGGTCGGTATCGTGTTAATGCTTCCTCCATATTGCTGACCGCAGTAGAACAAGCGTGACTAAACCAAGATTTGTATGCATTACTTTGAGAGTAAGAAAATGGAATGTATGCCTCCATGCCTGATAGGATTACCTTGGTAATGCGTTCAGCACTCTCCGAAGGTCCCCAGTCATGGAAGCAAAAATCAGTCCATTGGAATTCAAAGAAGTACTGCAGGAGAGCCTCCCAGTAGGCAGCGCCAAAGTGCGACAAGCGCCGGTGGCTGGGTGGATTGGGTGGCCGTACTGGAGAGATAGGACAGGTGACAGAGATAGGTTTATGGTCGGAGGAGCCCAAAGGAGATAAAAGATCGCCAGTATAAGAAGAAGGGTTAGAAGTTAGAAACAAGTCAAGAATGTTAGGTCGATCTATGGAGCGATCCAGGATATGGTTGAGTTGCTGATCTGAGTTACTGTAGGTCATTTAGGATCTAAAAATAGACATAGGCTTGTTCACCAGGTTGGTGAGTAGAATGAAAGGAGAGCCATTGGCGGTGATGAATGTTGAAATCTCCTAATTTGGAGATTTCTGAGAAAGGAGAAATGGATAGAATCTGTTCCACTTTATAGTTTAGATAGTCAAAGAATTTGGAAAAATCGGAAGAGTTAGGGGAAAGATAGAGAGCACAGAAATATTTAGTATGCGCATGCCAGGATAGTTTGAGCCATAAAGTTGATAATTCAGAGTAGTCGAAATCAGGAACATGAGAGCAAGTGAGTTTGTTGTGCACGTATGCACAACATCCGCCTTTGGCTTTGAAACTGGATAGAGCAATTAGGAGGATACATAAAAGTGGCTGCTGGGAGTTGCTTCAACAGTTGCTGGCAACATACAATCGCGTGTAGGAGCTGGCAGCCATCTCGGGTGCCCTGACCTGCCTCAATTTTATCTCTAGATTGGCTTATGTTAGTATTGCCCTAATATATGTAAGCGTGTAACAGACTATGGCTCTGTAGGTGCTCTTATCTCTTGTCTTTCTAAAGTTTTTGAAACTATTCTTGCTTCCAAATTTCTTAATCATTTCTCTTCTCATAATCTGCTCTCAGATCGCCAGTATGGCTTCCTTAAGGGTCGCTCTACTGGTGATCTTCTTTCATATCTTACTAACTCTTGGTCATCCTCCTTTCGGGACTTCGGTGAGACTTTTTCTATTAAACTAGACATATCGAAAGCCTTCGATAGAGTCTGGCATAAATCTTTAATTTCTAAACTACCCTCCTTCGGTTTCTATCCCTCCATCTGTGCCTTTGTCTCTAATTTCCTTTCCGGCCGTTCCATAGCCGCGGTTGTGGACGGCCATTGTTCACTTCCTCACCCTATAAACTCCGGTGTTCCTCAGGGCTCTGTCCTATCTCCTATTCACTTTCTAATTTTTATAAATGATCTCCTTAACTGTACCTTAATTCCCATCCATTCATACGCAGACGACTCAACCTTACACTACTCCATTAGTTTTCAGAACGCCCCAGCCAGCAATCCCTCAACGACAAACGTAATGAAGCCATAGAACTCTTAAATTCTGATCTAAACACTATTTCCAATTGGGGCAGAGAAAATCTTGTTAACTTTAATGCTTCCAAAACCCAATTTCTCCATCTATCTACCCGTCAGGATCTCCCAGTGGACTATCCCTTATTCTTCAACAATACAAAAATCAACCCTTCATCTTCTCTCAATATTCTTGGTGTCTCTTTTTCTTCTGCTCTCATTTGGAAGGACCATATTACCAGTCTTGCTAAGGCAGCCTCCCAGAAGCTGGGTGAAGCCTTAGGGGGTTCTTTTCCCCTGCATAGCTTCTTGCTCTGTACAGGGGCATAGTGCGCCCTTGTATTGAGTATTGTTCACATGTGTGGGGAGGTTCCTCTCACACCGCTCTCCTAGACAAAGTTGAAAGGAAGGCCTTTCGTATCATTAACTCCCGTCCACTCACCAACTCTCTGCAATCTCTCTCTCTCCGCCGCAATGTTGCATCTCTCTCGCTATTCTATCGCTACTATAATAATCAGTGTTCCTCAGAGCTATCCCAGTGCATACCACCTCCTTTACGTAGGCACGTGGTACCCGTCTTGCAACTCAATCCCACCCCTACTCTGTGCAACTCTCCAACCCAAGAGTGAAACGATACTCTCAAACTTTCTTCTACTCAACAGCTGAGCTCTGCAACTCTCTCCCAGAATCAGTCTTTCCCTCTTCCTATGACTTAAATTGCTTCAAACACCGTGTGTCCAGGCATTTTGGCTCGAACGTCCCTTGATTTTGGCCCTGTCACTCTTTCAACTATGGGGGAGGCACTCGCTATAGGCAGTTATGCCTTTTGCCTCCCTCAATCACATAGAAAAAAAAAAAAAAAAAAAAGGATTGTGTGGGTGAGAATGAAAGTAGGATTACAAACGTGGGTGGTTGTGTGTGTGTATGCTCCGACAGAGGATAAACCTGTCAGAGAGAAAGAGGAGTTCTGGGGAAATGTTGAGGTGTGCCTGGACAATTTTGGCAAAACAGTGACAAAATATTTCTGATTGGGGATATGAATGGGAAGGTGGGTGATAGGAAAGTTGGAATGGTGCCAGGGTGGGGTGTATGGGAATGGTGAGGTGAATGGAAATGGTAATGCACTTGTGGACGTATGTGTGGGTGGGAGGCTGTGGATACCCAACACCTTTTTCTGAGACAGAATGATACGCAGGTACACATGGAAAGAGGTGTGGAGGAGGAAGGATGAGACAGGGGTGGACCGAAAGGCACCGATTAATTATATATGTGTGGATGAAAGAATGAAGAATTCGGTGCTGTATGCTAGGGTGTATAGTGGTATTGGGGGGGGGGGGGGGTCTGTCTGACCATTATGTAGTAGTAGCTAGAATTAGGATACAGAAGAAGTGGGTGATGAGAGCTGGAGGGCGGCGAGAGGAAGGTGGAGTGGCGAAGAGGGTGGAGAGGTTGCAGAAGGAGGAGATCAGGGAAGAGTTCAAGAGAGCAGTGGAGAGACGACTAGGTAGGTTTGACCTGGAGGGTATGGACGAAGTGTTTAAGGAAGAGACATGAGCAGCATGTGAGGAGGTGTGTAGAGAAAGGAGAAGAGGGAGGGGAATGAAGGGTAAAGCATGGTGGACTGAAGAAGTAAAAATAGCTGTTGAAGACAAGCGGAAAGCGTATAGAGAGTGGTTGGGTAGTAGACGGAATGAAGATTTTGAGAGACAGAAAAAAGCGTGGTACTTGGAAAAAAGAGAGTAGTGAAGGAAAAAAAGAGAAGAGCAGTTGTGGAATTTGGAAGGAATCTAAGTGTAAAATGGAGGGAGTGTAAGAAACTTCTGGAAAGAGGTCAAGACAGTTAGGGAGGGTAGCAAAGGAAATAGCAAGGGTGTGAAAGATAAGATCATAAGAATGGGCGAGTGCTAGCCGAGAAGCAAGAGAGAGTTGAAAGATGGAAGGCGTACTTCACCGAATTGCGAAATATAAGGAATGAAGCGGCAGCAAACATACTTGGATGAGGGATGGGAGGGAGAAGAAGATAATTAGTGGAGGAGGAGGTGGGGATCAGGAGGTCAGAAGTGTGTGAAGCCATGAATAGAGTGAATATGGGGAAAACATCAGGAATAGATGGAGCGTGTGGGGAAATGCTGAGGTATGGTGGTGAGATAGTGATTGAATGGGTATGGACAATGTGTAAACTAGCATGGGAGAAGGGGAGTGCACCTGATGACTGGAAGACAGGCATAATAGTCCCCCTGTATAAGGGTAAAGGAGAAAGAGGAGTGTGTGGTAACCATTGGGGAATATGTCTTCTAAGCGTAGTAGGGAAGATGTACAGTAGGGTAGTGATTGAGAGAGTGAGAGCGAGAACAGATAAATGGATAGGTGACGAGCAGGTCGGGTTTAGGAAGGGAAAATTATGTGTAGATCTGATTTTAGCCCTGAAATGTGTTGTGGAGAAATATCTGGAGAAGCGACAAAAGTTGTATGCTGCCTTTATGGACATGGAGAAGGCCTATGCCAGAGTTGATACAGAAGGTATGTGGAATGTACTGAGAATATACGGAGTAGGTGGCAAGTTGCTGAAAGCAGTGAAGAGCATGTATGAGGATGCAAAGGTGTCAGTACATGTGGAGGATAAGCAGAGCGAATTCTTTGATCTAAATGTTGGGTTGAAACAAGGGTGTGTGATGTCTTTGTGGTTGTTCAATATATACTGTACATATGGATGGAGTTGTGAAAGAAATTCAAGGAAGAGCAGTGGATGTTGGTGTACCGCTGATAGGGGAGGGAAATGAGTGTACAAAGGTGTACAAACAAAATCAAGGAACAACAGGTCTAGTGACCCCTATAGGCTGCTTGTCCTCTAAAACACTGAGGATCAAGTGTCCGAACAGTGGTTTAGAGTGGGTAAGGGGAAATTGGGAAGGGAACTACTGCCCTGGAACTAATGTCCGTGGCAGGATTAGGAAGTTAGTAGGGAACAGATGGGTTAGTAACATAACACAGTTATAAGTTAGTGATCTTTTGTATATCTGGGAAAAAGAGAGTAACGCCTTAGTAATATATACAGTATATACGCAATAATCCTTGATGAATCTGAGGGGGGAATAAAATAAAGTTATTCATTTACAAACGCAGTCAGTCGTCGCGGGTTTGAGGCAAGATATTTGGATAGGGGAAGATTAAAAGAATCAACGGTGCTGCAGTCTATAACGTCTCGGGGAAGCCCATTCCACAAGTTGACAACTCGATTGAAGAAGACATTCTTAGATTCGTGCGAGTTAAAAGTTTTACCAATAATTTTGCAACCGTTTCCACGCGTGTAATTAGATGGGTCGATAGTGAAGTACTTACTACAGTTCATATTGACGATGCCTTTGATTTTTTTGAACACTTGAATAAAGTCGCCTCTTAAGTATGTTATTTTCCTCTAAGTGATTTACAAGTCTGTCTCTTATGAATGTCTCTAGCATTTTACATACAACTGAGGTCAAGCTAATTGGACGATACCTGTACTGATGTCTGCCGATAATACAGTTCTAATGAGCGATAGTGAATGGGAGTTGCAGTGTCTGGTAAATATGTTTGGAACTGTGTGTGAAAAACGGAATGTGAATGTAAATGCGGGGAAGAGCAAGGTTATGGTCTTTGAAAGGGGTGCAGCCACAGAGTGTGAGGTGAAATTGAATGGTCAGGCTATGGTTAATGTCAACTCATTTAAGTATTTAGGCAGTGTGCTGATTAAAGATGAGAGTTTGGATGAAGAAGTGCGGTAGAGGGTACAACAGGGGAAGGGGAAGAGGTAAGAGCATGGAGTTGTGCACCTGTATGTAAAAGCGAATTTTCTTAAATTTTTATTAAGCTTGGAGTTCATGCTATACCCATGTATAGTGTACATTGCTTACTGTGGAAGCATTAATTTTGTTTGAGTAGTTTCTCTTCTGTAGTGTGCTTTTAGGGCATGAGCTGCTACTGTTCATATTTGTGTACCAATAAATAATATTATTAACCCTCGTCCCACAGGCCCTTTGCGCCTTTAACCCTTCTTTAGCGGGGCCCGACTTAAGTCCGTATAGAGAACACCTGCCCAAAGAGCGGGGCCCTTGCTTAAGTCCGTGTGCAATTTTGGAGCAATATTCCCTCTGGGAGAGAGACGAGCGTTGGGCGGAGCGTACGTTGGGCTCTGACCGTTCGCCACGGGTCCAGCGGGCCTACTGACGTTTACTCCACACACATCCACCCTCCCTCCCTCACTACACAGGGTATTATGTCAAGAAATTACCGTATTTTAGGGATTTTTCCTTCGCCTTGCACGATCGTTGCAAGAGAACGCGTGGTCGTAGGAGGATAGTTCTGGTGTCATTGGAAAGCTGAATTAACGCCCTTTCAGGGATACATAATTGTATTACGCTCTGGCTCTTGTTTATGCATTAAAAAGAGCACGGAAACAAGGCCATTTAGGGTAAAACCCCCCGCTTGGCGGGTAGTAGAAATTCCTTTCGGGCCCGCTCGTAAGGCGTTAAATATTCCCATCAGCGCTGGAACCTGGGGTTTCAGCAAATTCTCGGCATTTTGGCGCGCTTATAAATACGCCAAAAAAATTGCTTACCCTAGGTTAAATGTATATATATATCCCGCAGTACTCGTTGTTATCATGCGATGTGTGAAGACTAGAAGTCTCTATATCAAGTTGTTCAGTTTATATATTGAAAATAAGTAGCTCAGTTATGGCTGTCGGGAACCATCAGTGTTTACTCCGGGGTTTCCCGAGTGGTGACTTCAACGCCAAGACGTCGGCCTGGTTTGTCGACAACCCCGACACAGACAGAGGGCTGGTACTACAAAACCAAACAAATAACCTCATCATCCTTAACGACATCCATCAACATACCCATATTCCTCACCCAGCCCTCTATAACCCATCATCTCCAGACATTACCTTTTGCTCTCCAGAACTCGCCCCCACAACATCCTGGAGGGTGGTCAGAACCTTAGGCTCTGACCACCTCCCGATCATTATCACCACCAAAACCAGACTCACCCCAGCTAGCCACAAACACACATACACCAATTATAAAAGAGCTAACTGGGAAGCATTCACAAATGAGACAGAACAACACTTCACAACTCTAAACAGTACACTCATCACTAACATCAACAATGCTGTACACATACTCAATAAAACTATCCAAAACGCTGACAAGAAACACATTCCAAGAGGTAACAGAAAAAGACACAACCCCAACTTCACACCAGAAATTCAAAACTTCATCAGACAATGCGACATACTGAAACACTCCCCAGCACCCCACACACAAGACATCACACAACAAATTCAAGCACTTAACACCCAAACTAACAAAAAAATACAAGAACAACAAAAACTAAATTGGAATAACTTCCTACAAACACTTGATCACAAAACAAACCCCAAACAACTCTACAAAACACTAAACAGCATCACACTTTCCAACAGCAACACAACACAATCACATGCTGCAATCACAACAACAGACTCTACTCCTTCATGTAAACAACAAGCAAACACTCTCATCAATCACTTCTCACATGTCAGCCACCTAAAACCTCACAAAGACGACCGACGTGTCATCCGACGAAAGAGACAATTCCCCAGACCCTGACTATACACCCTTCACCAATCACCAGACAAAGCATATCATCAACAATCTCAAGCACTCACCCGCCTGTGGCCTAGACAACATAAGCAACATACACCTCAGACACCTAGGACCATAAGGCATACAAGCACTCACTAACATATCAAACTACAGGTATTCACACAACACAATACCAGACATTTGGAAGCATGGTATCATCATCACATTCCCCAAACCCAACAAAGACCCCACGCTACCCTCCTCACACAGCCCCATCACACTCCTTTGCTCCCCCTCCAAAGTCATGGAACGCCTAGTATTACAACTAATTACACCCGACCTACCCCTAGCTCCAACACAACATGGCTTTAGGCCACTGCACTCCACAAACACTCTTCTCACAGACCTTACACAAAGAGCTTTTGACGGCACCAACTCAGCTAGACCACCACACAGATCACTATTAGCCACACTCGACATTAGTAAAGCCTTCGATGCCATCCCCCGCCATAACCTAACAAACAAAATCTACAACACAAACACTGGTAATGGGCTGGTCTTTCAGAGTGAGACCTGAGCGATCTC
>CM064523.1:43470875-43523375 GCA_032716605.1 Paralithodes platypus | reverse complement strand
AACACACAATTAATTTACGGTATACCTCCTACCATCAACACACAACTCATTTACGGTACACCCCCTACCATCAACACACAACTCATTAATGGTACACATCCTACCATCAACACACAACTCATTAACGGTATACATCCTACCATCAACACACAACTCATTAACGGTACACCCCCTACTATCAACACACAACTCATTAATGGTACACATCCTACCATCAACACACAACTCATTAACGGTATACATCCTACCATCAACACACAACTCATTAACGGTATACCTCCTACCATCAACACACAACTCATTAACGGTATACCTCCTACCATCAACACACAACTCATTTACGGTACACCCCATACCATCAACACACAACTCATTAATGGTACACATCCTACCATCAACACACAACTCATTAACGGTATACATCCTACCATCAACACAAAACTCATTAACGGTACACCCCCTACTATCAACACACAACTCATTAACGGTACACCCCCTACCATCGACACACAACTCATTAATGGTACACATCCTACCATCAACACACAACTCATTAACGGTACACCCCCTACTATCAACACACAACTCATTAATGGTACACATCCTACCATCAACACACAACTCATTTTTTTTTTTTTTTTTTTTTTCTATGTGATTGAGGGAGGCAAATGGCATAACTGCCTATAGCGAGTGCCTCCCCCATAGTTGAAAGAGTGACAGGGCCAAAATCAAGGGACGTTCGAGCCAAAATGCCTGGACACACGGAGTTTGAAGCAATTTAAGTCATAGGAAGAGGGAAAGACTGATTCTGGGAGAGAGTTCCAGAGCTCAGATGTTGAGTAGAAGAAAGTTTGAGAGTAACATTTCACTCTTGGGTTGGAGAGTTGCACAGAGTAGGGGTGGGATTGAGTTGCAAGACGGGTACCACGTGCCCTACGTAAAGGAGGTGGTATGCACTGGGATAGCTCTGAGGAACACTGATTATTATAGTAGCGATAGAATAGCGAGAGAGATGCAACATTGCGGCGGAGAGAGAGAGATTGCAGAGAGTTGGTGAGTGGACGGGAGTTAATGATACGAAAGGCCTTCCTTTCAACTTTGTCTAGGAGAGCGGTGTGAGAGGAACCTCCCCACACATGTGAACAATACTCAATACAAGGGCGCACTATGCCCCTGTACAGAGCAAGAAGCTGTGCAGGGGAAAAGAACCCCCTAAGGCGGTTGAGCACACCCAGCTTCTGGGAGGCTGCCTTAGCAAGACTGGTAATATGGTCCTTCCAAATGAGAGCAGAAGAAAAAGAGACACCACGAATATTGAGAGAAGATGAAGGGTTGATTTTTGTATTGTTGAAGAATAAGGGATAGTCCGCTGGGAGATCCTGACGGGTAGATAGATGGAGAAATTGGGTTTTGGAAGCATTAAAGTTAACAAGGTTTTCTCTGCCCCAATTGGAAATAGTATTTAGATCAGAATTTAAGAGTTCTATGGCTTCATTACGTTTGTCGTTGAGGGATTGCTGGCTGGGGCGTTCTGAAAAACTAATGGAGTAGTGTAAGGTTGAGTCGTCTGCGTATGAATGGATGGGAGTTAAGGTACAGTTAAGGAGATCATTTATAAAAATTAGAAAGAGAATAGGAGATAGGGCAGAGCCCTGAGGAACACCGGAGTTTATAGGGTGAGGAAGTGAACAATGGCCGACCACAACCGCAGCTATGGAACGGCCGGAAAGGAAATTAGAGACAAAGGCACAGATGGAGGGATAGAAACCGAAGGAGGGTAGTTTAGAAATTAAAGATTTATGCCAGACTCTATCGAAGGCTTTCGATATGTCTAGTGCAATAGAAAAAGTCTCACCGAAGTCCCGAAAGGAGGATGACCAAGAGTTAGTAAGATATGAAAGAATATCACCAGTAGAGCGACCCTTAAGGAAGCCATACTGGCGATCTGAGAGCAGATTATGAGAAGAGAAATGCTTAAGAAATTTGGAAGCAAGAATAGTTTCAAAAACTTTAGAAAGACAAGAGATAAGAGCAATTGGACGATAGTTGGAGGGTTGAGAGCGGTCACCCTTCTTTGGGACAGGTTGAATGTGAGCAAACTTCCAGCATGAAGGGAAGACGTTAGAGGATAGACAAAGACGAAAGAGTTTGCCTAGGCAGGGAGTCAGCACGGAAGCACAGTTTTTGAGAACAACAGGAGGAACACCGTCCGTCATTACCGTCATTAACGGTATACATCCTACCATCAACACACAACTCATTAACGGTATACCTCCTACCATCAACACACAACTCATTAACGGTACACCCCCTACCATCAACACACAACTCATTAATGGTACACATCCTACCATCAACACACAACTCATTAACGGTATACCTCCTATCATCAACACACAACTCATTAACGGTACACCCCCTACCATCAACACACAACTCATTAACGGTACACCCCCTACCATCAACACACAACTCATTAACCGTATACATCCTACCATCAACACACAACTAATTAACGGTACACCATCTACAATCAACACACAACTCATTAATGGTACACATCCTACCATCAATACACAACTCATTAATGGTACACCCCCTACCATCAACACACAACTCATTAATGGTACACATCCTACCATCAACACACAACTCATTAATGGTACACCCCCTACCATCAACACACAACTCATTAACGGTATACCTCCTACCATCAACACACAACTCATTTACGGTACACCCCCTACCATCAACACACAACTCATTAATGGTACACATCCTACCATCAACACGCAAATCATTAACGGTACACCTCCTACCATCAACACCCAACTCATTAACCCAGGGATTACATTAAACATGTTTTTGAAAGGTCCGCGAGTGCTAGTCCTTTAACCCTTAAAAAGCGGCTCACCACATAAGTCGAGTTAAATAAAGCTGGACTATGTGGCGGCGCTCGACATAACTCGAGTGGCAATTTCAGCACGTAATGTTGCTGAGAGAGAGAGACAAGTGGTGGCAGGAGAGTAGCGAGTGTATGACTGCTCCAGACCACCGCGGCGAACCTACTGACACGAATCTCACCTCCCTCCTACCTCTCTCACTCGCTATATACGGAATTGTATCGGGAAAGTGGCTAATTACATGCTTTTTGCACTCGCGTTGCACGGTTATTGCAAGAAAACTAGCCATCATAAAAGGATCGTTATGGTGTCATTCGAAAGCTCTGTTTATGCCCTTTCAGGGATAGATACTTGTTTTACGTTCTGGGTCTTATTTAGGCATGAAAATTATCATGTAAACAGCCCTATTTTGGCTAAAAACACCCCGCTTGGCGGTACATATAAATAAACCGCATAGGCCGCTCGTAAAGGGTTAAAGGTGGGGGCTCATGGGTTGAGGTAAACATGGAAAAATAATCGCCAACCTGCATATAATTATCTTGTAAAATGCAATGTCACTGAAATAATTATTAACAATGGTATAAAGGATTTTACGGATCGTCTATACCGGGCCTGTGATGCCATAGTGACGTCACACCAGTATCCTTAGCCTAGACTGGATGGTGGACTTACACTCTTGTGACGTCACAGGCCCAGTATAGACGATCCACAAAATCCTTTATACCATTGTTAATAATTATTTCAGTGCCATTGCATTTTGCAAGATAATTATGTACAGCGTGGCGATTATCATTCCATGTTTATCTCAACCCATGAGCCCCCACCTTTAAAGGTCAACTATGACAACACAATTATATTTTCCATAAAAAAACAATATTTCTGCTTCATATGCTCATATTTTACTTGTATAATAACGTTGTGATCATTGAAAACCAGAAGAGTAAATATTCAGTGAAAAACTGTATTACCTATTTAATCTCATTTGGCGAAAATCTCATTCCTACTCCAAACCTAAAAGAGTTTCCATAATGATACATACTGTATATATATATATATATTACTTACTGCCATATTTTTCATCTTCACTCTGAAAAAGAGTAGAAGTGTCTAGGTTACATGTAGCCTGTATAATGACAAGAACAAAAGGTGTGGAGAGTATGAGGTGGAGGCGGCTTTCTCATTCATTAAGTGTATATCTTATGTTTCCTATTCTTAACCTAAACAAAAATCCATAATTGTATACATATAATATTTATCGGTTATTTTTCCTCTTCACACTGAAAATGAGTAGAAATGTCTAGATTAGGTGTAGCCAAAGTAATGACGAGATACAAATATGTGAAGAGTATGGGACCTCAATGTCCTGGGCTCTGGCTTTCCCTCATGCATTAGGCGTATATCTTCTCTGTCCTATCCATAACCTAAAGGAGTTACCATAATGATATATATATATATATATATATATATATATATATATATATATATATATATATATATATATATATATATATATATATATATATATATATATACATATATATATATATGTATATATATATATATATATATATATATATATATACAGGGTGATTCAGTAACCCTTTTCATAAATTTAATGGCAAATTCGGGAGACAAAAATAAGACTAATTTACTCTATGACCCTTAGGGTGAGTCTTTGATATGATGGAGATATTACACCTTTAAAGTCATCGATAGATAGAAAAAAAAAAAATCTAAGTAGTGAGAATGAAAATGTCGTTGCTAACTGGCAGGGTAGCGTAACCAAGACAACAACAGCTAAACTATATATTATCCACATGTAGATATTGTATGATAAAATATACACAATATCTTATAAACATAATAGGTTGGTGAAGAAGTCGTGGGTGCCCCAGGTGGGCTTAACACCTAAAGAGCGGCCTAGGCGGTATATAATATGTAGCCAACAGCGGGGTGTTTTTACCCAAAATAGGGTTGTTTACGTGATCATTTTCATGCCTAAATAAGACCCAGAGCGTAAAACAAGTATCTATCCCTGAAAGGGCATAAACAGAGCTTTCCAATAACACCACAACGATCCTTGTATGACTGCTAGTTTTCTTGCAACAACCGCGCAACACGAGTGCAAAAACCATGTAATTCGGTACTTTCCCCATACAATTCACTATGTAGCGAGTGTGAGAGGGTGGGGGAGGGTGGGATTCATGTCAGTTGGTCCACCGCGGTGGTCTGGAGCAGTCATACGCTCGCTACTCTCCTGCCACCACTTGTCTCTCTCTCTCAGCAACATTACGTGCTGAAATTGCCACACGACCTATATCGCGCGCCACCACATAATCCAAATTTATTTCACTCGACTTATGTTGCGCGCCGCCAGTTAAGGGTTAAGGTGGTGAACGAGGAGGGACTCTGCAATTAAACGGGTGGTGTTACCAGAACAACTGAAACTACTGAAACATCTGTTTTGTTTATGGAATGTCCTAAAGGTTCACAGTGGGTTCGAATGGCTGACAAGGATGGTTTAGAACTGAACATATTTTCTAGCTGGAATTAAAATGTCAGAAAATTTGCGAGTCAGTCTTAGATTTGAATAAGAAGAATAAAAGTAATTCACCAACCCACACTCTCATTTATTTCTCTCTCTCAATGCACACTTTTAAATGTGGTAGTAGGAGTGGCAGTGTTCTTTATTACATTAGAACACCAGTGTTACCAGATCGGGACCATTGATACACAGCACTATGTTCTTACCATAGACCAGCAGTGTTACTAGATCAGGACCAATGATACACAACACTATGTTCTTAACACTAGATTAGCAGGCTAGCGGTTTATTTATATGTACCGCCCAGCGGGGTGTTTTTAGCCAAAATAGGGCTGTTTACGTGATCATTTTCATGCCTAAATAAGACCCAGAGCATAAAACAAGTATCTATCCCTGAAAGGGCATAAACAGAGCATTCCAATGACACCATAACGATCCTTTTATGATGGCTAGTTTTCTTGCAACAACCGTGCAACGCGAGTGCAAAAAGCATGTAATTCGGCACTTTCCCCATACAATTCCGTATATAGCGAGTGAGAGAGGGAGGGAGGAGTTGGGATTCGTGTCAGTAGGTTCGCCGCGGTGGTCTGGAGCAGTCATATGCTCGCTACTCTCCTGCCACCACTTGTCTCTCTCTCTCAGCAACATTACGTGCTGAAATTGCCACACGACCTATGTCGAGCGCCGCCAGATAGTCCAGATTTATTATACTCGACTTATGTTGCGCCCCGACAGTTAGGGGTTAATATAGACCACCAGTGTTACCAGATCAGGACCAATGGTACACAGCACTATGTTCTTAACACCTTACGAGCGGCCTATGCGGTTTATTTATGTGTACCGCACAGCGGGGTGTTTTTAGCCAAAATAGGGCTGTTTACGTGATCATTTTCATGCCTAAATAAATAAGACCCAGAACGTAAAACAAGAACCTATCCCTGAAAGGGCATAAACAGAGCTTTCGAATGACACCATAACGATCCTTGTATGATGGATAGTTTTCTTGCAATAACCGTGCAACGCGAGTGCAAAAAGCAGGTAATTCGGTACTTTCAGTACATAATTGAGTATGTAGCGAGTGAGAGAGGGAGGAGGGAGCTGAGATTTGTGTCAGTAGGTTCGCCGCGGTGGTCTGGAGCAGTCATACGCTCGCTAGTCTCCTGCCACCACTTGTCTCTCTCTCTCAGCCACATTACGTGCTGAAATTGCCACTCGAGTTATGTCGAGCGCCGCCACATAGTCCAGCTTTATTTAACTCGACTTATGTTGCTCGCCGCTAAATAAGGGTTAATATAGACCACCAGTGTTACCAGATCACGACCAATGATACACAGCACTATGTTCTTAATATAGATCACCAGTGTTACCAGATCACGACCAATGATTCACAGCACTATGTTCTTAATATAGACCACCAGTGTTACTAGATCAGGACCAATGATACACAGCACTATGTTCTTAATATAGACCACCAGTGTTACCAGATCACGACCCATTATACACAACACTATGTTCTTAATATAGATCACCAGTGTTACCAGATCAGGACCAATGATACACAGCACTATGTTCTTAACACCTTAAGAGCGGCCTATGCGGTTTATTTATATGTACCGCCCAGCGGGGTGTTTTTAGCCATAATAGGGCTGTTTACGTGATCATTTTCATTCCTAAATAAGACCCAGAACGTAAAACAAGTACCTATCCCTGAAAGGGCATAAACAGAGCTTTCGAATGACACCATAACGATCCTTTTATGATGGCTAGTTTTCTTGCAATAACCGTGCAACGCGAGTGCAAAAAGCATGTAATTCGGTACTTTTCCCATATAATTCAGTATGTAGCGAGTGAGAGAGGGAGGAGGGAGCTGAGATTCGTGTCAGTAGGTTCGCCGCGGTTGTCTGGAGCAGTCATACGCTCGCTAGTCTCCTGCCACCACTTGTCTCTCTCTCTCAGCAACATTACGTGCTGAAATTGCCACTCGACCTATGTCGAGCGCCGCCACATAGTCCAGCTTTATTAAATACGACTTATGTGGTGAGCCGCTAATTAAGGGTTAATATAGACCACCAGTGTTACCAGATCACGACCAATGATACACAACACTGTGTTCTTAATATAGATCACCAGTGTTACCAGATCACGACCAATGATACACAGCACTATGTTATTAATATAGACCACCAGTGTTACCAGATCAGGACCAATGATACACAACACTGTGTTCTTAATATAGATCACCAGTGTTACCAGATCAGGACCAATGATACACAGCACTATGTTCTTAATATAGATCACCAGTGTTACCAGATCAGGACCAATGATACACAGCACTATGTTCTTAATATAGACCACCAGTGTTACCAGATCAGGACCAATGATACACAGCACTATGTTCTTAATATAGACCACCAGTGTTACCAGATCAGGACCAATGATACACAGTACTATGTTCTTATGATTACTGGCAAACAAAATTAATGCATGTGTGTCAAATTTGAGAGAATAGTTCATATTATGACATAAATTAGTTGCAAGAATAAAACATTATATGTACTATAGGTAGCGCCAGCGAACTTGACAATAATCTTGACCCATTAACTTCTTATAACTCGAAATTAATAAAAATCAATCAGGCTGATGTTTCTATCATTTGGGAAGAGTCCACCGGGAAATAGGTGTGGATATTTCCAGCCAGTTTGCTCCTGGCCCTTTTGAGTTACAGAGTGGTCAGGGATCATGATTATTGTCAAGTTTGTTGGCGCTACTTATAGTAAGCTATTGGATAGAAGAGGTATTCACACACACACAGACACACACACACACACACACATACACACACACAACCTGTAATAAACAGACAAGATCTTAATGTGGTAAACAGTATCTGAATGGGAGGGCTAGGGGATATAAGTTTTCCCATGGGTGGAATATCAGGTTCTGAGGGACAAACTGCGGTTAGAAATATATGACAGCTGTAACCCTTTCAAGATAAATAGATAGAAGGCTAGAAATGCATTTATTCTAATGAATAATAGTGCCACTATCAGACTCATAATATTTTTGTGTTAGAGTTATTATAAGGGGTTCAAGCCTAAGTCAGGGTACCCTTATTGGAATCGTCCAAATTATTATTTCTATATTATATATATTTTGTTATTCTTCCCAAATATGCTTGCACATTTGTGTTTACACAAATAACGCTGGATCCGCTTGTCAGATAGCAACCCCGACTTTGACACATGATGCATTTTTTATTGGGCAACTTTTGATATACTAGAAAAAACAAAATAACAGCCACATTTCTGCGACGAGCAGGGAGGTTTTAGGAAGGGAAGAGGATGTGTAGATCAGATTTTTACCCTGAATTGTGTTGTGGAGAAGTATCTGGAGAAGAAGCAAAAGGTGTATGTTGCCTTTATGGACTTGGAGAAGGCCTATGACAGAGTGGATAGAGAAGGTTTGTGGAAAGTACTAAGAATATACGGAGTAGAGGGCAAGTTGCTGAAAGCAGTGAAGAGCATGTATGAGGGTGCAAAGGCGGCAGTACGTGTGGAGAGTGAGCAGAGCGAGTTTTTTGACCTGAATGTTGGTTTGAAACAGGGGTGAGTGATGTCCCCGTGGTTGTTTACTGTATATATGGATGGAGTCATTAAAGAAATACTATCAAGAGCAGTGGATGTTGGTGTATCGCTGAAAAGGGAGGGAATTGAGTGGAAGCTACTATACTGCTGTTTGCGGATGATACAGTTCTGATGAGTGATAATGAATGGGAGTTGCAGGGTCTGGTAAATGAGTTTGGAACAGTGTGCGAAAAACGGAATTTGAAGGTAAATACGGGGAAGAGCAAGGTTATGGTCTTCGAAAGGGGTGAAGTCACAGAGTGAGGTGAAGCTGAACGGTCAGGCTATGGAGATCGTCAACTCTTTTAAGTATCTGGGCAGTGTGTTGAGTAAAGATGGGACTATGGATGAAGAAGTGCGGGAGAGGGTACAACAGGGGAAGAGGGTTGTAGGAACGCTAAAAGCAGTAACAAGAAATAGTGTGGTCAGTATGGAAGTGAAGAAGTCCTTGCATGACAGTGTGGTAATCCCGACACTGACTTACAGAAGCGAAGCATGGACGTTGGTTGAGAGACTCAGACCAAGAGTGAGAGCAGTGGAAATGAATTACTTAAGGAGTGCGTGCGGAGTTACATGGAGGGATAGACAGACTAATGAGGAAGTAAGAAGGAGGTGTGGTGTGGAGGTAGATGTGCTGGAAAGTGTGAAAAGGAACAACTTGAGATGGTTCGGCCATATGGAACGTATGGAAAGCGAGAGAATGACTAAGAGGGTGTACGAGAGCGACGTGAAGGGACAGAGAGGGAAAGGTAGACCGAATATGAGGTGGAAGGATGGAATGAGGAAGTACATGAACGAGGGCGGTGCTGGTTGGGGGGAGGGGCGTCGACTGACTGGGGACAGAGGTGCATGGGGGCGGTTCGTTCGTGGCCACCCCTTCGGGGATCACGGCGTCAGGCAATAGATAGATAGAGATTTCTGCCATTTTTCTTAGACATATTGTGCTTTGGTTTGTGGACTCCTCTACCAATGCCCAACAAATGGGATACATTTTGCCCTACATTTTTTTTTTTTTTTTGCTGGCAATCTTGGAAAAAATCCGAATTATACTTAGGAATCCATATTCTGCAGCCCATGATTCCCAACGTTTTTGTGCCAAATACATATAATTTGGTGGAATATATAGTTTAGTCACATCAATTTAATCCCCACACTTTGGTAAGTCTCTTATACACCACACCGACTTCCAACGCGGACCTCGGTAGGCTTCTTATACTCCTGCGTCCGTAATATTCACAACCACGTAACACAACAGCCCGACGACATAGCGATGTCCAGTCAACACCAGGATCAAGATAACAGTATGTACTTCATTTTCCAATTAAGCTTATCTTTCTACCTATTACCATTGCTTAGCTAAGACAATATGGCCATTACACCCAACACACACCTATTCCCAGGGTATGGAGCGCATAGGCTAAGAAGACTCCCGAGGCGAAAAGGATAATAGCTAAAAAGCACATATTAATCTAATTCATCATTGTCTTTCGGGATGTTTCAGCCGATTCCTCTAGTATGGCTTCATAAAGTTTGCAAAATATCCACTAATTTTTAAGGCGATTATCCTCACTATTCTGAAAACTGGCACATCAAATGTCCTATCATTGCGAAGCAACACAGCTTGAACCCCACACAATGTTGCTTGAAACTTTAATTATTTTGCATTTATCTCTTTATCGCTTAAATCTTTGGCATACAAATGTAAATATCTAGATCAAAAGAATCATCCAGGAATAGTTGCTTCAAACTATAAACTAAAACTCATCAGAATGGAACAACAGACAGTAAAGGTGAGAGAGAGAGAGAGAGTGAGAGCGAGAACAAGGGTGTGAGTGTGTGGGGGGGGGGGGGGGGGGGCAGGCGGGAATCGAGAAACAAACTTTTATTTTATTTGAAGAAACATAAGTTCGGGTGACGAGGAAATTGTGTGTCTTTTTCAGCTGGCTGCAATGGTGACTGATAATTGTCCTGTCTTACATGTCGCTTTAGTGTGTATCATACTGATGTTTGTGTGTGTGTTTAAGAACTATATTGTAGATATACAAGCACTTGAATGGTGCAACACTTATGTTGGTTGAGACACTTGAGAGACTATATAAGTTGTGAGAATATGGTATACCAATATGCAGACTCCATCTCTCTATATTTGCTACTAGTTCCTCCTGTTATAGTTCCCATACCCTTTTATCCGCTGTTTTATAACTATCCTAAAGTTACAGTATTCATAAATTATATCCTTGGAGGGTACAATGATTGATAGGATTAACCAAATATGTTACATAGGTTTAATAGTAGTATATACAAAGATGTATCAATATAGATTACTTACTAACTTTGATTTTGATAGTGTAGCATGAATATTGTAGGTTTAACCTAGTCTAATTCAAACGTACCACAATGATTAAGGAGTGCAATCACTAACCTATTTAACCCCTACTGTACCGAGGGATACTGTAATAAAAGTCTACCCAGTCCCAAGCAATGTGGCCAACATGGCAAGATAGAACAACGTCCCACCTCAAAAGATGAAGGAATACTGGCTCTCCCAGCCTGCAGAGTGCAGAGGGTTGGATATAAGCTGAGAAGTGTTGCTATATCGAGAGGAGTGCTCAAATGGTCGGTCGTGGTACCAGGCACTGCCTGCTATTGTCACTTACAAGGAAAATACATTACTGATGGCTCCCTGACGTCGCTGGGACTTGGGAGTGACTTCTCTACTGACGGCTCCCTGCCGTCTCTGGTATTGGAAGGGTTAACGGGTACTTAGCCTTTTCTTGATATAAGGATGGTCTGGCAGTTGTCTGGTAGAGATAGTATTGTTGAACTGTTGAGATAAAGCTGGCAGACAGAGAGAGAGAGAAAAGGAGTATATAACGTTGTTTACCCAATGGTGGGCTGGAAGCAAGTGAGAATTTTCGTAACAGCTGGACTTAGCTCACGATCTTGTCAACTGTATTGTAACTGTAGTGTTTAAAGAAAATATTATGTACCGTGTGTATATACTGCAAATCAGCTAGTACTAGGTAACACTAATTGAAATATACCTCCAAGGATTTATTGTTATCATTATCATACACAATGTATAACTATGTACAGTATCTACTGAAATACAGCAACATGGACCAAATAATGGCGTTAAATGTTGCTCTATCATGACCCGGTAAATTAAAACTTTGAGGGTTTCACAATATATTTTATCGCCTGTCTATTCATGTATAAAACTATTTTCAATTGTTCCGCCCCAGTCATGGCTCACCATAGCTGGGAGGACCCCAAAGCAGCCCGACGTGCCAGTCTCGCCGTAGCATCACATTGGTTAGCTCCAGATGTAGGGTGAATGTGCAGAGAACTCGATACACTATTATCATCCATTTCTACGTTGATTTCCAGTGGATATATCTTGACCACTGGTCGAGTGGTCAGTACAGTTCCAGTCTTTATCTCACATACCTTTCATATTTAGTTGGATCCAACCCAATTTCCATAATAGGCGAGGACCATCATCATGAATGAGAACTATGTCACCAATATGTGGAAAAATCTTTCCTTTATTGTCCGCCATATGACGATGTTGCTCCCTCAACGACAGTAGATAGTCTGTATGCCATCTCTTCCAGAGGTTATTTAAGAGCTTAATAACATACTGAAGTCGCTGATCAATCAGAGAATTGCCTGTATGAACCCATGATCTATCCTGAAGGTCTTCATCCCTAATCTCTGCTTTAGGAAAGCCTCTTAGACATCTTCCACTTACCAGTTGGGACGGTGTGATAGGCAGTGGGTTACTCAAAACACTACAGGTGAATCCAAGCGGCCGATCATTAACTGTGGTTTCTAATTCTATCACAACACTTACTAATGCTCAACATACTGTAGTACTATCTTCATACCAACATTCAGCACACCATTGACCGCTCCCATATGGCACCGAACCATGGCACACTGGCGTGTATGAATCGCCATGCACAATGAATATCTACTAAGATGGCCTTTAAACTTGGATCATTAATCAAGACTCAGCAAATTAAAAAGGCTAACATATGTTGAAGCATTGTCATTGAGAAGTAGATTTGGATATCCTTTCCTGCCACAAAATCTATGAAATGCATACAGAAATGATTCACAAAAAAGGTGAAGTACGTTTTATATGTGCTCTGAAAAGGGTGGTGCTTGTGCACCATGATAGTATGAGCCTTGTAATCTTTTATGTGTGAGGCATCCCCGCAAGACCTTCTTAACAGCTTGTTTATTTCTAGGGTTCCACCTTGTCAGTCTAATATAAGATACTACATAGCCCACACCACTATGGTTACACACTATGTAACAATGATTCACTAAAAGAGTAGCAATACACTGACCATACAGGATTAGCTTTGGGTACTTAGTTTCACCCCCCAATGTGGACCTTTAAATCCTACCCTTACATCGAATCAAACCTCATTCTAGACAGAGAGCTAACTGTGTTTCAATTTTACTAGGTGAACCTATACCTCTAGGTAGTGGTAATCTTTACTATAACCTTCCATTTCAGCTAAGATGATCATTGTAGTTCTCAGTTCAGGTACTGTCAGAAAACATTGCCTAATCGTCTTTACCTTTCTTACCTTGTCTCTCAGTATGATAGTATACCTTAACATACATGTCATTACATACAACGGTAGGAGTCGTACCGATCCCAATTGAAAATGGCAACTGGTGGTGTCGTTACTGGCAAAGACAAAGATATAACCTGAGTACATTCACAATCATCAAATTGGAATACAAGGCGGCGTTCTACAGTGTATAGAAAATTGGCTTAGTTAAAGGAAACAAAGAGTAGTTATTAATGGGGAAGCATCAACGTGGACCAATGTAACTAGTGGTGTACCTCAAGGATCAGTGCTGGGGCCAGTCCTTTTCCTAATTTACATTAACGACATAGATGAGGGTCTCACCTGTACAATCTCAAAGTTTGCAGATGACACAAAAATCGCAAATACCGTATTGACAAATAAACATGTTGAAGATATGCAAAATAATCTAAACAAGCTTTGAGAAAGGGCTAAAATCTAGCAAATGTGCTTCAATGAAGATAAGTGTAAAGTACTTCATATCGGATACCGCAATGAAAAAGCAGACTACTTGATGAATGGCACCCAGTTAAAGAGTGTAGACAGAGAAACCAATTTAGGAGTAACAATATCTAGTAACTTAAAACCAAGTCAACATTGTGCTGAAGTTGTTAAGAAGGCAAACAAAATTATAGGTTTAATAGGTATGTCATTTGAACATAAATCAAAAGACATTATCCTCACCCTTTGCAATTCATTAGTCCGCCCACTTTTGGAATACTGCGTTCAGTTCTAGTGACCTTACTATCAGAAAGATATAGCCAAATTGGAACGAGTTCAACGTAGAGTTACCAAGATGATAACCTGTCTTCGGAACAAACCATACGAGGAACGTCTTAAAGAATCATTAAAGGCATCGACAACATGAACTGTAATAAATATTTTACGATTGACCGATTACACCCGGGGAAATGGCTGCAAATTCATTGGTAAATCACTCAACTGTAATGACTCCAAGAATTTATTCTTCAATTGAGTCGTCAACTTGTGGAATGGGCTTCCCCGAGATGTCATAGACTGCAACACCGTTGATTCCTTCAAAGTTCGCCTAGACAAGAACCTTGCCCTGAACCCAAGGTTGACTGTATTTGTAGTTGAATAAATATTTTATTTTGTAGTGTTTGTTCAATAACCTAATAGATCTTAATATAATTTCCCCTGCCATGAACTAAGCCCCAGAGCAGCACTTGATTTTCACATCTTTCCCACATTCTCTCCGAAATACTGTTGCAACACTTGGAACAGCAGTGTTTTGGAGGGCAAGTAACCTCGAGGGGTCGCATGACCTGTTGTTGCTTGTTTACCTGTGTACTATCAGTGACATCCCCAACTCATTATATATCAGGTAATCAGGGAGCCACAATTCTTGGTGAGCAAGCCATGTGGGCCCTCCCCACAAAAAAGTAGACTTGAGGGACTTGATACAGATCCCTCTGGTGAGTAGGTCACTGGGATTGTCCCAGCGATCTCAGTGAGCTCAGCTGTTGAGTAGAAAAAAGACTGAGCATAACGTTTCATTCTTGGGTTGGAGAGTTGCACTGAGTAGTGGTGGGATTGTGTTGTAGGATGAGTACCACGTACCCTATGTAGAGGAGGTGGTATACACTGGGAGAGTTCCGAGGAACAATAATTATTGTAGAAGCAATAGAATGGCAAGAGAGATGCAACATTGCGGCGAAGAGAGAGAGATTGCAAAGAGTTGTTGAGTGGACGGGAGTTAATGATACGAAAGGCCTTCCTTTGTCTAGGAGTGCAGTGTGAGAGGATCCTCCCCACACATGTGAACAGTATTCAATACAAGGATGCACTGTGCCCCTGTACAGAGCAAGAAACTGTGCAGGGGTAAAGAACCCCTTGAGGCAGTTGAGCACATCCAGCTTCTGGGAAGCTGCCTTAGCAAGACTGGTAATATGGTCCATCCACGTGAGAGTAGAAGAGAAAAAGACACCAAGATTATTGAGAGAAGATTAAGGATTGATTAATGTATTGTTGAAGTATAAGGAGTATTCCTCTGGGAGTTCAGGACGGGTAGTATGATGGAGAAATTGTGTTTTGGAAGCATTAAAGGCAACAAGGTTTTCTCGGCCCCAATTAGAAATAGTAGTTAGATCAAAAGATAAGTGCTGTATGGCTTCATTACATATATTTTTGAGGGATTTCTGGCTTGGGCTTTCTGGAAAACTAATTAAGTGGTGTAATGTAGATTAGTCTGCGTATGAATGGATGGGACTGGAGGTACAGTTGAGAAGATCATTTATGAAAAATAGAAAGAGAATAAGAGATAGGACAGATCCCTGAGGAACACCGGAGTTGATAGGATGAGGAAGTGAGCGATGGCCGTCCACAACCGCAGCTATGGAATGGCCGGAAAGGAAATTAGAGACAAAGGCACAGATGGAGGGATAGAAACCGAAGGAGGGTTGTTTAGAAATTAATGATTTGTGCCAGACTTTATCGAAGGCCATCGATATGTCTAGCACAATAGAAAAGGTGTCACGAAGTCCCGAAAGGAGGATGACCAAGAGTTAGTAAGATATGAAAGAAGATCACCAGTAGAGCGACCCTTAAGGAAGCCATACTGGCGATCTGAGAGTAGATTATGAGTAGAGAAATGCTTAAGAAATTTGGATGCTAGAATAGTTTCAAAAACTTTAGAGATACAAGAGATGAGAGCAGTGTGACGATAGTTGCAGGGTTGAGAGCGGTCACCCCTTTTTGGGACAGGTTGAATGAGAGCAAACTTCCAGCAAGAAGGGAAGACATTAGAGGAGACACAGAGACAAAAGAGTTTGCCTAGGCAGGGAGTCAGCACGGAAGCACAGTTTGGCTAGGCAGGGAGTCAGCACGGAAGCACAGTTTGGCTAGGCAGGGAGTCAGCACGGAAGCACAGTTTGCCTAGGCAGGGAGTCAGCACGGAAGCACAGTTTGCCTAGGCAGGGAGTCAGCACGGAAGCACAGTTTTTTAGTACAACAGGAGGAACACCATCCGGACCGTACACCTTCTTAGTATTAAGGGGAGGTATTTAGTTTGTTCCCTAGACCTCCATCAACCTTAAAATTACACCCCCTCGACTCACTTTCAAGATAAATTTGTACATTTTTCGGTAGAAAAATTTCCCGGGCGAAGGCCGGTTCCTCTTAAATTACAGGCTCGCTATCGCTCGCCAGGATAAAATAGACACCTGAATTGCACGAAAGGTCTTAATATGGGGTGAAAGTTCTTAAAATCGCTAAACTAATGGGGCAAACGTTTTATAATATCAAAAGCAATGGGGCTAAAAATGAGGGAGAAAGGGGTCCAGAAAAAAATCCCTCAAGTGGAGACCTCCCCTTAAGCCCAGAGAGGGTGGAAAGTACATCTTTGGAAGCGATAACAAATTACAGTTCCATTTCAATCACATTGGTACTAATTTTCCTACTATACATACAATTATGAAGTGTAGGCCTATACAATTATGAAGTGTAGGCCTATACAATTATGAAGTGTAGGCCTATACAATTATGAAGTGTAGGCCTATACAAATTATGAAGTGTAGGCCTATACAATTATGAAGTATGAAGTGTAGGCCTATACAAATTATGAAGTGTAGGCCTATACAAATTATGAAGTGTAGGCCTATACAAATTATGAAGTGTAGGCCTATACAAATTATGAAGTGTAGGCCTATACAAATTATGAAGTGTAGGCCTATACAAATTATGAAGTGTAGGCCTATACAAATTATGAAGTGTAGGCCTATACAAATTATGAAGTGTAGGCCTATACAAATTAATGTAGACAATAATTGTGCAATCACACACTCGAGTTTTAAACAAACTATTGACAACACTTGTACACAGTAATAGTGGATGCCTTACAGCTCTCAAGCGTAGGTTATTATTTTTTCTGGACCCCCTTCTCCCAAATGTTTAGCCACATTAGATTAGAGTTTGTAAGACTTTTCACCTCATTTCTTTGTCAATATTTAGACCTTTCGTGCCATCTATTTCTTGGTGACCGATAGTAAGCTTGAAATTTAGGAAGAACTACCCTGCGGCAGGGACAGATAACTACCAAAAAATGAAGCAACACAAACAAATCTCATAAGGCTTAATATATGGGGGTCTTTGGGGAATGATATATGGGGGTCTTTGGGGAATAGTTTAATGTGGATGGAGGACTAGGGAGCAAACTAACAACCTTACCAAGATTTTGACTTCACTCAAATCAATGGTGGGAAGAAACTTTGGCTTATGGTTGTACTGTTATCGTCCCAGCTACCATGTTCTGTTCATGACCCAGGACATACATAATGTCTACAAGCGAGTGAAAATGTATAGGAATGCAGGGAAATAATTGGACATTTTCTAATGCGCAAATATTTCACAACCCTATTTGTTACATGATGTTACATGCAAAAAATAAAATTACACAGTCAGTCAGCCAGTGGTCAAACCCGCACTCCCTTAAAAGGGTAGGGAGGATCAGCAAGAAATCTAGAAAAGGAAAAGGTGATGACAGGGAAAGAACACATAAAATAGACGCCAGCCAAAAGCAGGCACTCTACTATTCGCAACGCCATTCATTCACCAGCCCCCAAAATCATTGGCTTCACCTCAAATGTTATACATTGTCCACAACAAAGTCGCTTCACATCAACACCTGGCATGAAGACCTTCCAGGTTCCAGGTTTTTCACCACGGAAAAATACTATGTATGCGCACTCTGTAGAAAAGAAGTAAACTATGCAAAAGCTTGTTGAGTATGAATAAAACAAAATTTATCCTGCATTCACTGGTATAAGATGCACTAGGAGTAATTTCTGACCAAATAACATCATCAAATGCACTAATATCCAGTATATAATAACCATATATATATATTTGCCGGGAACATCGCTAGTTAAATTAGTTCATTGTACGGTAATACTATAAATTGATAGATGATTTATGCTATATTTGCTAAGTTCATGGCTTTGCCAAGAATTACTCAGGTTTTCTATACACACCTTTTGAGCTACATGTACAGAGGAGCAGTATTGTAATTGGTTACTTATAAATCACGCATAGATGATCAGATAATGCAACATTATAATGTTCCATGGAGAAAAAATGTCCATCTCGTCAATTTCTTGAAGCACTTCTACGATTATAAGACATTAACTGTGAACCGCTGACCAAGTACCTCGTCTTGTCAGTAGTCAATGGTGTGTCTTACCAAAGACACAGGCACGTATAACAAGACCTGCCACTTAACTAGGCGAAATTGATCTTGCGGACACCCAGCGCCGCCAAGCGGCCAATAGGTATATACAACATCTGCCAGGCAAAGTGTGTAGACCATCGGAACGTCGCTGTTAATTTAATAGAAGCTTAAGAAAAGGTTTATAGTTAACATTAAGTACTGAAGTTACAGCCCCTTTCCGATATTTAGTTGGATTTTCGCCGTTTGGGTGAACACTGTTTTGTAGTTTCATGTGATTAGGGAATTACTATGTTAATGGACAAAGCTTTTGAATAATTTTATTTAATTAAATCGATTTATATTAATATAATATATTTAATTATGCTTCACAAATAATTTAATCGTGTTTTTCAGGCAGGATATTTTGAGGGTTTAGTCTACATATCAAGGATATGGGCTTTAACATATGAACTAAATGGATTGGAAAGTAATTTAGGGGGTGGGCAAAACAAAATTGGCAAAATAATTAGGAATGGTTAGGCTATAGAACATAACAAAACAAGGTTTGGGAGGGAAGTTATTTTAATACAATATTTGTTTGAACCATCAAATTTGTATAAAAAACAATTTAATTAAGACATGGTTACTGTATGATCTTTCTGAAAGACAAATCAATGGAAGTAGCTTACATTTGTTTACTAGCTAATAATTAACTTTTATTATAAAAATAGTGATTAGCCTAAATTTCATACAGCCGTAATCTGGAAGTATATAAGAATCGATACTATTAAGTTACTACCCATATGATAGTGTATTTGTAAAGGGAAGTAAAGATATATCACATTATCAAGGGGGAAATATTAAGCTTGACCGTGTTATCAGCTATTGACCGCTAGAGGCACCACTGCCGTGGTAGAGGCAGATTTATAACGTTGAGTGAGCTTTCCTCTTATACACGTATTAGCCTCCTTGGTGTTACCTAGTCTCTCAGGCAAGAGAGAATACATTGCCAGCTAATTGGATGTTCATATTCAGTTGTAGCCTTCAATATTTTAACAACTACTTATGGTAAAAAAAAATCAATTTTGCAAGCTGGCAATGTAAGTTATTACATCAGGTACTTGTATAAAATATTTGTACTAACCCTATCCAAAACAAGTATTTACTAGATTATTTCAAACCTGTCTGATACACACAGATATATCTGATCTTCTTGAGGTGTATTGTGGAAAAGAGAAAGGAGTTTTATGAAGATTTCATGGACTTTAAAAAGACTATGACAGTCTTGGGAGAAAATGTCTATGGAAATACTGAGAATATATGGAGTAGATGGCAAGCTGCTAGACACAGTGAAGAGTATGAATGAGGGTGAAAGGGCAGCAGTGCGTGTACAGGATGAACTGAGCGAGTTCTTTATGTGTGTCACGAAGGAAATACAAGGAAGAGCAGTGGATGTTAGAGTACCCCTAATTAAGAGATGGGGGTGAGTGGATAGTATTTGTGTTTTGGTGTGCTAATGATGCAGTTATCTTGAATGATGATGAATGGGAGGTGCAACGTTTAGTGACTAACTATATTTGGTAATGTGTGTGTGAAATAGAAGCTGAAAGCCATTGTCTGGAGTTTATTGGATGAAGTACCAGAGAGGATGCAACAGGGAAGGAGGATTGTAGGTACGCCGGATGCAGAGACTAGGAATATGACGATAAATATGGGTGTAGCAAAGTCAATGCATGATTGTATGGTGGTGTACGGTTGGAGAAGCCTTATTCAAGAACGAAATGGTCGAAATAGGTTATTTGAGAAATGCGTGTAGTGTCACATGGAAAGACAGACACATTAGTAAGTATGAAAGCGATGTGGTGTAGAAGTGCAGGAGAATGAACATAAAAAAACACTTTGAAATGGTTCCGTCATGTGGAGCACTAGAGTAAGAGAATAACTAAAACGGTGTGATTAAATTGGAAGGGCAGAGAGGGAGAAGTAGACCGGGAATGAGATGGAAGGGTGGAGTTGAGAGGCATATGAGTGAAAGTGATGTGGGGTGGGGAAAGGGGCACTGACTGAGGAATGCTAGAGAGGCATGGAGGCGATTCATTCATGGTCACGCCCTCGGGGATTGAGGCGTCTGACAATAGCTAGGTATATGTTTCAAATCAATATATGTGTGTTTTATCTGCAACAAACATGCAGGTCAAATATCCTTTTTCAAACAATGAAATAAATCCTCATTCAATCCCTCCTCTTCTCTCTCCTTCCTGTAGGCCTGTAGCAGATAATAGTTGTTTAACCCTGCAACACCACTGCGACACAAATGGACTGCAGGATTAAGGTAACTGAACTTGACTTTATCAGTTGGACAATTTGGCTTACATAATGGGTCCCGAGTAGTTATTCAGGGACACAATACGGGCTAAAGTTCAGTGTGGGTCGTGTTTGTTTGACGAGACAGAGAGGACTTTGGGTAATACTGTGGAGGCATTAATTACACATGGTGAAAGTAAGGGGGGCGACTTTGTTGGCCCACGTATTAAATATTAGGGTTATATATTGGGATTAGACTACTTGGGCTTGGCTGTGGGATCAGGCTTACTTGGGAAATTGCTTCGGGGTAATAACGTGGGTGTACGTCAGCTCTTTCACGAGGTTATTGGGCTCTACTTTGGATCTGTTTTGGCTATATGGAGAAACTTGGGCGGGTAACTCAGCCGTGGCGGGGTCCAGATATTTCGCAGCAAGTGACGTTTCGCCGCAGGTACGGTCAGAATCTGTTATGCCTGTTCGCAGCAAATGAATGAGACGGTTCGCAGCAGGTTACTTTAACTGCAATATAAATCCCAGATGTTGTCCCTCTACTTACAGCAGTGTTCCCGACCAGTACTGCTGACTGCATAATAAATCGTAGGCTTGTGAATATTTCTGTAACTGTCTTGATAGTGTAATGCATAAATGCGCTGAATTTCGGTGTGAGTAGCATATCCTAGGTACTAGTCCTTGGAGTGCCACATGTATTTGTTGATTTCATTAATCGAGTTTAGAAGTAAAGTTGGTTGGTGAAAAAATATGAACCGGTACCGGTAAGCAGGCTTTTTAGTTCACCATCTAAAAACGATTAGCCTATGCATTCAGTGTTTCCACAACTTATATTCTGAATTCCTTATATTTCTAAAAATCCCTATCTTTAACTTAGTAAATATATTGATATTTTGTATTCCAATACAAGGGATACTTAGCGATATTTGTCAAGTGTAATTATACAGGTTATTACCGTACTATCTAATGTATCTATGATACATTATAGTGCATCCCTAATGTCAGCCTAGCGTATATTTGTCGTAATTACCATAATTGTCCTCTTTATATCAACAATATTTCCTAATTGGTGTTGCTTTTCAAATAACCAGGACAAACAATGATTGTGAAAGTTGGCACAGTGCATTAAATCGTCGAGCAGGAATATCTAAGCTTCCACTTTATCTGCGGGTCGTTCTGCTTGAAGTTCCTTAAACAGTTAGTGTGGAGGTACAATTCGTTAGTGAAGGCACACTGTCCAGGTACCAACGAGCAACCAATACAAAAATCCAAGGGAAATTATTCAAGGCGGGGGAAGAATATATGAGAAGCACACCCAAAAACATGCAGGAGGCCAAGAAGCTCTTACGGAAGTGTGCTGGTGTATATAGTCCATACTAGACTGTACAGTATATAGTCCCTTTAATGTATATTATGTATACTGTCTGGCTGATACTAGACTGTACAGTATATAGTCCCTTTAATGTATATTATGTATACTGTCTGGCTGATACTAGACTGTTTTCTTCATATTAGGAAATATATATGTAATGAATTGGGATAATGTTTATCATTTGAAAAGTATGAGATGGCATTCGAAATGTAGGAGATCCTTCCTTAGCTGTATGACATCGTCCAGTGATGTCAGTGTCAATTTAGCTATTTTCCCACAACTCTACAAGAATTAAGCATTTTGATTTAGTGGCCCTGGTGTGGGTCGGTTCGCCACAGTTCCAATTAGCGCCCGGGCTCGCTCGCCGCGGTAAAGCGAACCGTCACTTGCTGCGAAACATCTTGCTCCCAGCCGTGGCTAGGTGCTGAGCCGCTGAGCGGCGAGTGAATTTCATCAAGCGGGGCCGCGACGTCAGTACTCAGTTGTGTCCTGTGTGTGGTGAGAGAGGGTTGTGTGTCGCCAGTGCTCCTGTTCTCCTCTCGCACACTGTTCTCTTGAGCATTTCTCACAAAATTTGCCCTCCTCTTCATATTCTTTTCCCCCATTTCTTTCACTCGGTCCTCCCAATAGGTCAGACGTGGAATGCCTATACTAATTGTATATAATCCATATTTCGAAATACACAATTAACTTTATGATATTCCACTATTCCACTACGTATTAGATGTCATAACCTAAGCGCCTAATCATTTATCTAGAATTTTGGTTTAATAATTTTCCTAATTCTCATTTACTCCTTCAGAAATATGTTTGAACTTCGTCAATACACAACCTATATTTTCGTTGGATATCATACAATCACCATGTTTCCAATTACTAATTTCCCTCATTACTCATACTGCCCCATCAAACTGCTATTAGGCTACATGAAGCTTAACCCTGTCCTTTCATCTTGTCAACTAGTGTGCAAGAACCTGACCGCTTATCATACATATCCGGTGACCTGACTTTCAACACAGTGTTTCTAGTATTTCTATGGCATTTGCTTAGTTATTTGGCAATATATTTTGGCAAAGCTGCCATTATATTTGTGTTGTTGACACTCGTTTAGTTACGTTTTGATCACAGGTACACACATTTACTGGTACTATACCATTTGCTTGGTTACTAAGACATTTACCTAACTAGTTTTGTATATTATGGTTCTTATGACATACTGTATATTTAGTTATGGCCTTCATCATTTGCTCAATTCCTTTCACAGTTACTTAGTATATATGACAACAGCTTAATTTTAATAGCATATGCATAGTTTATTTCTGCCACACATTCCTTTACAATAGTTATGTAGTTAGTTCATATATTAGATATTTTCATATTGTAGCTCTTCCATATCGACATTCTAGTGTAATAATCTATCAAGGTCTGCCTAACAATACAGCTCCATCATTCCACCTGCCAGTTTCTTCCAGCCCCAGCTCATTTGTTATCTCAAAACTCCCCAGGTACCCAATTCATGTCCTGTCTTTACAAATATAATCCCATATCGTACTCCCTCTTCCTCCCATATAGCTATTTTTCTAAATACTTATAAAAGTAGCTCTAGATTCCAGTCTCACAAATGTCATACTAAATAATCAAATCGGCCGGATAGGAACATAACATTGAAAAAAAAAAAAAAAAAATGGGTCTCTTATACTTGAACTGATACACAAAGAAAATTATTAAAACTAGAACAATTTGAGACAACAATATTGTTAAAGAAAACATTCGCAAACAATATGATGGAATTTGGGTTAACGAGGCTGTGAGTGTTGAGTGCTCAGTCGGAAGTAGAGGCGAGTTCTCACATACACACTAATTTTTAGGGACGAGTTTTTAGGTAAGTATTGCAGTGGTTAAGAGTTTAACAGTGGAGTGCGATCTGATACACTGTGTGCGTGTTTTTTTTTTTTTTTTTTTTTTTTTTGGGGGGGGGGTATATTGGGTATATTGCGTGTGTGTGTGCGTAAAAGAAAGAGCGAAAGAGGGTAGGGGGAGACAAATTTACTTGAGCGTGCTGACCTGTTTCCAGCATAGGTGAAGTAGTATCGTTAGAATGTAGAAACTAGCTAGTCTTAGTGTGTTGACATTAGTCTGGTAATAGTTATGGTTTCAAAAATTGAATGTGTACCAACATTCGTTTAACTAATTATATATGAAATATCAGTGTTGTTAATTAAATTGAAATAGTGTTTTGTATTTGAGAGAGTCTTGACTTGCAGTGTGCTGGCTTAATAATCCAATAGGGTAGATAGCTTCTGAAGTCACATAAACAAGAACAGAAATGAAGGCTAATGATAACGAAATGGTTATAATGTCTTACTAGGAATTAATGTGTGGTGAAATAGGTAGTATACATGGTTTAATATACTTGCAATATGAGTATGGTGAAAAAGCTACAGCACATGGGCTATGGCTAATATCAGAGTATACCTGCAATGGCCATTAGTGAAGTTTTAATGCAGTACAATTGTATTTCAGTGCAAATTGGGTGCAGTGAAATATGAAAGCTAGTGAAACCTGAATATAATGAATTATGAAAGTAATGAAATATGAATGTACTGAAATATTTATGTAATTATATCTCAATGTACCAGTACTGTAGTATAAATGTACTGAAATGTGAGTGTAATGAAATCTGAATGTTCTGAAATTTTAATGATCTGAAATCTGATTGTACTGCAATCTGAAAGTACTGAAATATAAATGAACTGATATATGAATGTACAGAATACTAAATGTACTGAAATATTAATTAAGTTAATTCAGAATGTTCTGAACTATGGATGTACTGAAATTTGAATGTACTGAAGTGCGAAAGTACCAGACCAGACCAGCTGGCTGGAGTAAAATAGGAAATAAGAGTAACTGGACAGCGCAAGAACAAAGAACTGAATTCTAAATTACCTGAAATCTGAATCTACTGCACACTAAGTGTACTGAAATTTGGAGGAACTGAAATATGAATGAACTTATTTCTGAAGTAACCCCTTCTGTACCGGCGAGGTCTTTTGTATTTGATTTCAGCTACATTTAGTCGATGCAGTGAAGCTTAGGAGAGATATGTGGTAGCTAAAAGGATTAATTGAGATAGGCTGTAGCCTTTCAATGGGTAGCTGTCCTTCCTAAGCTGAACAAAATCGTCTAATAGTTGCCAGAATATAGTGAAAACTACATCACTGGTAGAGAAGGGGTTAAGTAATGTTTGTATGTACAGATAAGTGAATAAAGTGAAATCTGAGTTTGGAGAAATAAAATTTGTTTAATTCCTAGTGTACCGGTAAATTGTTTGCACGTACCGGTACCGTAGGTTATGGTGACTTTACAATATTATATATTGTTTGATGTTATTATTATTATATTATTATGTTATATCATCCTATAATATATTGTTTGATGTTATTATTATTATATTATTATGTTATATCATCCTATAATATATTATTTGATGTTATTATTATTATATTATTATGTTATATCATCCTATAATATATTATTTGATGTTATTATTATTATATTATTATGTTATATCATCCTATAATATATTATTTTATTTGGAGACATTTGAGAGGGAGTATTAGACTTTATGTGTAGTGGAAATTATGTTGTGCCTGAACTCAATTTCTAAGGGGAAGTGTTTGGACCGCCTTCTCCCTCACATTTACCTCCATTAATTTGTCAATATTAAGACCGTTCGTGCCATGTAGATGTATATTCATTCTCGGCGAGCGATAGTGAGTCTGTAATTTCAGAACAAATTACAAATTTATCTCATATAAGGGTCTTGTTCATTTATTTCATTATTTTAACCCACTGAGCCCCAGCGACGCAGGGTTTGCGTCCACAATGTATGTAACGCTAAACCCCAGCGACGCATGGTTTGCATCCTGGCCGGTCCGGTCCTAATTACTCCGGTCCTATGGCAACCCGAGGGCTCAGATTTGTATGGGAACTGTGTCAGTATCCCACGCACCCATGCCGATGGTTGAAAACTCTCAAAGTCCAACTGCGTGCGCGTGAGCGTGCAAAAACATGTTTTTGGGGGGATTTTGCCTTCAATTTTTTACTCTTGTAAAATCCATTTTCGGGGGCTCTGTAGGACAATTTTTTGCACTTTTTGAAAAAAAAATTGTTTTGTTTTCCTTCATTCCTAACCCATTCGCTATTGTTTCTGGAATAAAAAAAAAAAATCAGAATCAACCGGTCCTGCGTGGTACATTTATTAATATTTAGCTGGTACTCAGCGGGTTAAGGTTGATAGAGGTATCGCGAGCAAACTAGGAAAATAAGAAAAACTAAATAATAATGCCAATACAAACATGGTGTTACATTTGGTTTTGTCAAAACCTGGTTGTTTAATTCTGAAGGAGTGTTGAAATGTGAAGGTGTTAAAATAGTGTGTTAGTATCTGAGCATGGTGCAACATAAACATAACTATATTTTGTTTGTGTAGGGATTGCAAAATGAATATGTTCTAAAAGTTAAATGTCCTAGAAACTACTAACAAAACAATACCAATGATTATAGCGTGATGTAGAATGTGGTTCAGTTAACTTATTATAGAAACCATTGCATGGTGGACTACGAGTGCAGTTGTGTATTTTCCGGCAATTTTCGATGAACAAGTTTGTTGCGTTTAATTTGAGGCTCTTTCTCTTTGGAATCGGAAACTAGATCGATGGTAGAATATATTTGGTAGTTTAATTCACATGGAATTTGAATTTTGAAGCTGCCAGACTACAATTGCCCGTTCTAATATACAGTAAAAATGCTCGTGTGACACCTCTTCAAGAATTTGTTTAACATTTGTTGGTACAAAAAATCTCAGCCGAAGGCCATCCTAATATATTACATTTTACAGTACCGGTATCTCACAGTAGATCCTCTGGAAAAAGGGCAAACTAGGCCTGTGTATCCAGCTCAGTACCAGTACCGGTACTTGCACTGCTGCAAGTGTTCACGGTGTTGGCGGCGGCGGCAGCAGACGCAATTTTTTTGCTATTCTGTATTTTCGCTTTATAATCAAACTTCAAATCGACAAGCTCGCTATCGCTACCAAATATAAACTCGACACCTAAATGGCACACACGTTCTTAATATTGACAAAGAAATAGGGCAACAAGTCTTAAAATTGCCAAATTTTATGGGTCTAGCATTTTAAAATATACATATACATATATATATATATATATATATATATATATATATATAGTGGCTGGTGCGTGTGATAATGAGAATGTATGAGGAGTCACGGGCAGCAGTTAAAGTAAATGGGGGCCTGAGCGAAGAGTTCCCAGTGAAGGATGGAGTTAACCAAGGTTCAGTTCTGAGCCCATTACTGTTTGTTTTAGTCCTCGAGGCTCTGTCAATGGAATTTAGGACAGGACTCCCATGGGAGATGTTATATGCAGATGATCTAGTTCTTATCGCAGATAGTGCGCAGGAAGCAGAGGCGAAGTTCAAAAGATGGAGGGAAGGTATGGCAAATAAGAGTCTAAGAGTTAACCTAGATAAAACAAAGGTCATGATCAGTGGAGTATGGCGTGGAACTACGGAAAGAAGCGGCGACTACCCATGCGCAGTATGTGGGAAGGGGGTGGGAAGTAATTCAATTCAATGTTGCGTCTTTAGTGACTGGGTACACAAGAGATGTAGTGGAGCTAGAGGACCTATGACAAGAATCATAGACTTTGAATGTGCAGTGTGCAAGGGAGATCTTGTATTAAATGACCCGCCTGTCAGTGTTGATTTCGACAGTGTAACGCTGGAGTGTGTGAATAAGTTTTGCTACTTGGGTGATACGGTTTTCGCCGGAGGTGGCGCTGAAGCTAGCTCCATTGCTAGAGTCAGAAGTGGCTGAGGAAAGTTTAGAGAGCTGTTGCCACTCCTGACCATGAGAGGGCTCCCACCCTACCTTTAAGGGAAGGTGTATACCTCGTGTGTTAGGAGCGCGATGACCTATGCCTAGGAGACGTGGCTGGTCAAAGCGAAGGATGTCAATAGAATGGGACGGAATGAGAAGAGATGGATGTGTGGGGTTAATCTTAGGGACAGGGTATCGAGCGAGGAATTGAGAAAGCGTCTGGGCATTAGGAGTGTCAGTGAAGTGATGCGCACGAGCCGACTTGGTTGGTTTGGACATGTGGAGAGAATGGATGATCAGAACTGGGTGAAGAAATGCCGGACTGTGAACGTGAGGGGAGCTGCGCATAGGGGTGGACCTAGAATGACTTGGGGTCGGGTACTCCGGTTCGATCTCAAAATAAAGAACTTGACAACAGAGGCAGCCCTTGACAGGGCCGCATTGAAAGCTGCCATATAGGACGTGAGACTGTGGTGTGAGGGAGGTGTGGCAGAGTGATCTTGCTACTGGACTGGTAAACCAATGGATTAGGGTTCGAATCCCAATATGTCAATGGGAAGATATTATTGGGATGGAATTTGTGCTGTACCTAGTTTCAGTGCATTACCACAGCACACCGAAATGCCAAAAAATACCCTCATTGTTCCCTGATTAAAATAGCACTGTATGATATTCCCATATTCAAAATATGCTACAGGGGGGCAATGCCTGGTGAGTTAATTTCTCAATAGGTTGCGTTCTGAGAGTGAGGGTCCGAGTGTTGGGGATGAGACTGTGAAGCACAGAGGCGGAGCGGCTTCAGAGATGGAGTTGCTTCGAGCCGGGGTGCTTCGCATGTCTCACTCCCTAGACTGGAACAAGACCTCACGGGCTTCACCGTCTTCAGCGGTGTAGTGTAAAGGCTCTCAGCCTATGCCCGAGAGGGAGTAGTTGGAATATAGAAAAAAAAAAAAAAACACATGCTCTGTGGACAAACGGTCTTTAAACTTGTATGTTGTATGTAGTTGTATATATATATATATATATATATATATATATATATATATATATATATATATATATATATATATATATATATATATATATGGATTGGGTGGGGGAAAACACAGGAAAGAGCTTTGATTCTATATTCTCTAACGTTTCGGGCTGTAGGCCTAGACAGCCCATCTTCAGGGAGACTAACACAGATTGGCTTTTCCCACAGGGGAGGTGTGGTGGAGTGGTCTTGCCACTGGCCTGGTAATCCAAAGGTCCCGGGTTCAAATCCCGATGTATCAATGGGAAGATATTATTGGGATGGAATTTGTGCTGTACCTAGTATCAGTGCATTACCACAAGCCCACCGAAACGTCAATAAAATACCCTCATTGTTCCCTGATTAAATAGCACTGTATGAATATTCCCATATTCAAAATATGCTATAGGGGTGCAATGCCTGGTGAGTTATCTGCTCAACAGGTGGCGTTGTGTGTGTGTAAGTGTGAGAGTCCGAGTGTAGGGGGTGAGACAGTGAAGCACGGGAACGAGGTGGCTTCAGAGATGGGGTCGTTTCGGGCCATGAGTGAGCACCGTGCCTCATGTGAAGGCAAGATGGCAGGTGCTCGTTGTACTCTACGTGCTTCACATGTCTCACTCCCTAGACTGGAACAAGACCTCACGGGCTTCACTGTTCATTGTAAAGCGGTGAATGTTAAGGCTCTCAGCCTATGCCCGAGAGGAAGTAAGTTGGAATATAGAAAAAAAAAAAAAAAAAAAATGCTATATATAAAAGTGTGGAAATTCTGTATTAGGCAACATAGACCAGTACTGCCATATAGTGAGTATTTCTGTTTCTTGCTTATCATATTCGTATCCTTAATCCTAGTTGATCTTTCCAACCTTTATTTGTCACATGTACTGATAACCTGACAAAGCCCTCCCTATAGTTGGTCACGTCTTTCTGAGTTATATAGGGAGCTTCTATTGCTTTTCTCATATTTTCATTCAAACTTACCCTCATCTGTTTTGCTTCTTCCAATTTCGGCAGATGTGTGTGGCTGTTTATATGTAGGACTAAGGAGTTGGAACTTCTGTCCCTATTTTTTTTTTACATCTTGTGTTCATCTATTCTTGTCATCAAACCCCGTCCTGTTTCTCTTATATACTCATGTTTACAACTCTTACAAGGTATATTATTGATTACACTTTTCTTGTTAACAATCTGGGTTTTCTGACTCTTTGTCAATTCACCTACTTATTCACCACCCGATGTCGCTCGTTTTATACCATTTTCATTAGGCTTTTTTTTTATTACATAGGCAATTTTGGATTTAAATACACAAATATATATCTCTATCACTTTTACCATTCGTGCTCTCTTTATTTGTTTATGCTCTTCCCTCTTTCTGTTATGTATACTGCTATATTTTATGTTTTAGTCTGATTAGAAATCCTTTCGGGTAACACAATTTCTTGAAGGTAAACAATATGTATTCTATTCCTGTATAATTATATTCACTACTACCTATTCTGTACGCTCTTAGAAAATCCCCATCACCACACCTGACAAAGTTATCTCACTATGGGCCGAGATGTAGTGAATTAACTAATTTTATTAGTGGGATTCATATATACCCGGTACCGAGAATTCCGCCTTTTCAGGTCCTCTCCAAATTATTGTATCTAAGAACGGCAATTTATACTCCTTTTCTTCCTCAACAGTAAACTGAATGTCTTTGTTTACATTATTTATCATTCTCTGTTTGTTATTTATATATATTCCTTTAAGAACGTATCTGAGCCATGTGGATTCCCTACTGATAATTCTCGCATAACTATCTGCCTCAAGTGTCTCAATATATAGACAGGCCATGACAGCACTGAGAGAGGAGCCCATCGTTGTGCGTACTCCTCGTCGTTAAATAAGAAGGCAACACACTTAACACACAGGAAAAAAAGTTTGATGTAGGATGAGAGTGGCACTGGCATATAGTCGTCCTTGATGTTAACTATCGCTCCTTGTTCTGCCTTTAATGATCCTTCCACATATACATTGGTGAATAACGATTTCAAGTCTAAGCTTGCCATTTTCTTATCGCGGATATTCAATGTTGTTATTCCGGGATATAATATTTCTATCCCGTTAATCAGTCTTTACTAAAATCCAATTATGGACTTATAGACGATAAATATCCTCAACAGGGACACGTCGAACACGTTCTTATTCACAAAATAGGTAGTCAATCAGGTGCATACAGAACTCAATGACAACACACATGTAATTTATATGCATTTAGTTTATTCAAGGGCATAGGGTATATATGGATATTCTGATTACTTGTTACGATATACTCCGGATTTCTCAATACGTGCCAGAATCATAGCAATGTTTAGGTCACGAATATACCGAGCTCGGAAGTGAGGACTGAGTGTTAACTTAACTATTATATGGAATACTAAGCAACGCATAGAATGCATTTGATCATATATTATATAATTAGTCTTTAAGTAATAACATGGAATATAAATATATTGTGGTAATATAAATAGGAGGTATGCAAAGTATTTATAAATACGTTACCTGTAGAATCAACCCTTGATAATAATATTCATGTGAGTCGAGTGTCTAACGTATTTTATTCGTAACTATAAATTAATTAATAAAGATTCTTTGAACACTAGAGAGAATGAAAAGGATTGAGTATTTAAATAAAGGCGCCCTGGCGTTTGGTTTGATAAACGCTGAGGGGCGTGCGAGTAGTTTAAATCGCACGGGTAAAGGTAAATTGACCAGATAGATAGCTCAGGTCATTCTAGTTACTGCGGTCTTGGAAATTTAGTTTATTATTAGTGCGATTATAATCTTAGTATTCGAGAGAATCAGATGAAACTAAGATGAGAGGTATGATAAATTGTTTTTATAATTCAATCTCTACTTGATTTAAATTGAGTAAATTATAATATGAGCATATATTTCGTCAATTGATTATATGAAAGAATAATAACTCGGGTCAAGGAATTCAGATTTCATATTTAACTCCTGACACGTAAAGGGCAAAAGATTAATATCTCTTATATAAAGATAGTAAAATATACAGTTAACAGAACTATCGTAGTTAACTAATATTGAGAAACGTTTACTAAAATTAGCGTGTACGAATAATTAGTATATATAATGCTAATTATACGTAAATGGTGCACACGACGAAGTTGTACTAATAATAATACCTAAAAAGGTATAACAAGATATCTGAACTAGTTAACACTCTGATAAAGAATTCACACAATATGCGGTGTAGTCGAGTGATGAGTGATTAGATAACAGAATCTATGCAAGGCTAGAATTCCTAGACGAGAAGAATCAGAATTATCGACATCAGTAATAAAGTGAACGGGAATACTGTTCATACAATAATCAGTAAATGCTTAATCAAACGAACATAATTTGATTAGTTCTCGTTGTGTGAAATAAATTGACTACACGGGTATCTTGATAGTGTTGGCAACAGCCTTCCAATAGGGTAACCTCATTAGAGTGAACCATTTCCTACCAGAACCTGGTGATTGTAAATATTGTAAAGGATAATTAATATTAAGTAATTTAGAACTATAAGATTACCTTGGCCAAGTTAATTTAGTTATAAAACCTTGTAGGATAAAACTTAGAGGTAGGCCTACTGTATTAGGGATCAGTTTTGAAACTCCTGCGATTGCAGGCGATATCCACAATTTGTAGTGGTAATCTCAACCCTGGATATAATGTGTACTAAATCGTTGTGAAACGATGTTTATATTAGTGTTTATATAATTAAATGCTTATTTTTCATTTATATGATAAAGTGAAGAGGGAATTAGTATATAGTTTATTTAAGAGTCAGAAATTGAAGTTCCGATTAGACGCAAGTAAACTTTTGAACTGTAAAGACGTGTCCCGTGATCTCTTCCACCATACTCCCCGCGCCAGGCCCGGAGTCCTGACCCTTTAACCCTTAGCTACCGAAGCCGGAATCCTCTGAACTACTCCAGGACCCTAGTTATAGCTACGTCATTGATATACATGGCCATTTATACAATGTTTAGTTACGGTATCCTGAGAGATAGGCTATTGTGGGTAAGACTACGCTACTAAAACAACCCTCATCTGCTCCTCTAGTTCTTGCCACAAGGTAGGCTATCTCAGACTTTATTTTTATTTATGTTTATTAATTTTATATTTTGATTGGTGTGGTAAGAGATAACTTTTGGCCATATTATCCCCCACTTTTTGGTGCCCCGAGTGAGGATTCCGATCGGTGTGTAGACTAGGGGTTAGGCTAGGTCCAGTTTTTATTAACAGTTAGGGTCCCCACTTCTGTAGCGATGATTTATAAAGTCGAGTTGGTGGGACATAGTTTGATCCCGCGCCGTTATGAGGTCCCTAACTGTGAGACGATGGGTGAGTGGCATTTCAATTATTAAAGCAATAGCATGGTGTTTAAAACCTGTGGTAGAGGACTGGTAGGAGGGTCTGCAACGTTGCGTTCTCTGGCGTTTGTGAAACTCGGAGCTTGAGCTTGAGCTTCGTTGCAGTCCCTACATTTTCCCCATATTTTGATAATTTAGGCCATTTTATGTCTCCGTCCCTAATGTCACTCGCGTCTGAAAGACCAGGTAGACCAGCTTAATGTTCGGGACGGAGAATACACCAAATTTAATCAATAATAAATGTGTCCCCCCCCCCCCCCCTCCCCCTTAGAAAATGCTACTACCACAGGTACCGTACCCACTAACATCTGGGATAAGAAATTAATGATTAACTAAAGATTTACAGCTTTAGCTTCATTCTTGTACCTAAATTCTCCCTATTATTTGATAATTTAGGCCATTTTTATGTTTCTGTCTTTAATGTCACATGCGTCTGAAAGACCAAGTAGACCAGCTAAATGCTCGGGACGGAGCATATATAAAATTTAATTCAATAATAAATATATTCCCTCCCCCTACTAGCGTGGTTTTCCACGTATTGGGTAAATTATATTGTGGACTTAATGACTTTCAACTAATTATTCATCTGAATTTGTAGCAAATAATGGTGCGCGTATAATGCTAAAGATTAACAGCTAAATTAAGTATGCGTTAGGCTATATCTAAATGTAAATTTGATTGTTGAAAATTAGTCTTCAGTATAAACATTAATAATAGTTTTGAAAATAATTACCCATTTTCCAAAATGACTGATACACTCTTGATAAAATCTATGGTGGAGAAATTAGGCTGGGTAACTAGAGCACTAAATAATTGCCAGGAGGTAAAAAGACGTGAACCCTGTCCAAGGGAGCTGTTAAAGTCTCAAATCCAAGATCTTAAAACCCGGTGGGGTAATTATGAAGAGACTTTCAATAAATTGGAGGACTTTAGTATCAAACACTAGCAATCTGAAAAGTTTGAGGAAATACAGCAAGCCTATGCAGATGCCTGTGAAAATTATTTAGATCAACTAGCCGTGTTCGAATCCTTGGCGACAGAGACAGTTACCGGGACAGGGAGTAATGGTATTACGGCTCCGGGACAACAAAGCTTTAAGTTGCCACCTATAACCTTACCTGAATTTACCACCTATTACCACCTATAACCTTACCTGAATACCTGGGTTCGAATCCACGGACTGCCACATGTGTTTGTAATATTTCATTAATCGATTTTAGGAGTTGAGTTGGTTGTTGGATAGAACATAATATTTGATGGGCAATCTGATTGGAATACCTTTTGGGATAAATTTAAGGGTTTAGTTCATGACAGGTGAGATATTTCTGCAGCAAATAAATGTTCATACTTATTGAGTCAACTTATGGGTTTGCATTGGGTCTTATTAAGGAACTTCCCATAACAGATGCCAATTATACAGCAGCTCTACAAGTACTCAAGGAGAATTTTGAAGATACGGAATTGACTCTACAGCGCCTAGTTTACAAATTGCTGGATTTATCAGGACCCAAGCATACGCACCAGGATCTTCAATCATTCCGGATCAGCTTGAATTGTGTTTTAAAATCACTTCGTACCTAGAAAGATCTTGACTCAGCTTCTTGGCTCTTGAACCACATTGTACAACAAAGCTCTCTCAGAAAACCTGTGATGAATTGTACCACAGGTATAAGAAGAACTACTTCACGTATCAAGAGATAGAAGAGGGCTTAAGAGAGCTGTGCAAACACATGCAGGTTTCCAAGAAGGATACCGGTATCAAGGAAGGAGACAACAAGGTTAAATATACAAAAGCGTCTACAACAGGGACTAAGGAAAAAGCAAAACCGTTCAAGAAGGAAGAGGTTGGGACCTATGTGACGTCCGTCCCTCAGAATAATTAAACTAGTACAGTATCAACAACAAATGGTGTTTGGGAGAGAAAAAATTCACGTCTCAATTCTCCAGTGACCCAAGAAGTAACCAGAGATATTAAGCCCACACCAGTGGTAAAACAAGAAACCCGGAAGGTGTGTATGTTATGTTCAGAACAACATTCCATAGTGTATTGTAGGACTTACACAGATCTTAAGGCTAGACTTCCACGACTCATCGAACTAGGTAAGTGTCTTGTTGCCTTAGCTCAAGACATTCTACTGAGGAATGTGCTACTAAATTAAATATATGTTTTCGGTGCAAGACTGGTGTACATCATACAGTGTTGTGTCCCAAGATCAGTGAAGTACAACCCAAAACTACAAGTGTGAACATGACCCTGACCACGGGAAACCCAATGCATACACCGGCAGCTACTCCTACAGCCGAGGTTCAACTGGTCAGAGGAAAAAAGGTTATGCCAGTCAAAGCACTCTTTGATACTGGAGCGCAAAAGACCTTCATTGCCGGAGATGTTGTCAGAGCCATGAATTTGCCAACAGTAGGGAGAGTGAACATGGCAATATCTGGATTTTTGTCAAATAAGGAAACACAAACATTTGACGTGGTTAAACCCCTGATTAGATTAGGCAAATACAAATGTAAGGTGACTGCGGTGGTTAAGGAAGACATGAACACTTCTGTGGTAAATAGGGGTTTGAAGGAAGCATCTGACTTCTTAACAAAGAGTGGTGTCCAACTAGCAGACCGTAATATTGAGTCTGATGTAGTAGGTCCAATTCAACTGATCATCGGCTCCGACTATTGTGGACGCTTCTTGCGAAAAATGACTCGGAAACACGGTATACAGTTAATTTCTTCATCCGGTGGATACATAATAATGGGATCTCTACCCCCATGTGGCCCAAGTGAATCAGACAACCGGATGGATCCAGTCTTTGTGACTCCTACACAATCTCTAGTGGTGGCTAGAATTGGTGCAGAATTAATTCCATCACAACTAGGAGACATTCTGGAGGAACAACAAGAACCTGTTCACAAACTTTGAGAACTGGACACTGGGTATAGAAGCAGATCTTCCCACCCCTGAAACATCTTAACATATAACCACTACCTAGACACAGTTGAGTATAAGGATGGCCAGTACTGGGTAGGACTTCCATGGAAGATAAATGCCCCTGAATTACCAACTAACTACCAGAGTTCAAGATGTCAATATAATAAAATGGTGGAGAGGTTGCGTCAACATCCTGAACGACTGGAAACTTATCAAAAAATAATTCAAGAGCAGTTCGAAATGACTTTATTGAGGAGGTCCCAGGTGAAATAAACCATAAAGAGGGTCATTACCTTCCTCATCATGCTGTAAGTAAGGACTCCAGTATTATCCCCATCAGAGTGGTATTTAACTGCAGTTCTCGAGCAGCGAAGAATGAAGCAAGTCTAACCGATTGTCTCTATGTAGGACCCAATCTGACGGAAATACTGGGTGATGTACTATTAAAATTCAGGACGAAGATATTTGGGTTTGTGGCAGATATCTCCAAAGCCTTTTTGAGAATAGGGTTAAAGGAGCAGGACCGCAAATTCACAAAGTTCCTTTGGCCTGAAGATCCTTTTTAGCCTGGTGGGCGGATAAAAGAATACCGCTTTCGGTCAGTGTTATTTGGTTCCTGCTCTAGTCCTTTCTTGTTGTGCAGCACTTTGAGAGATCATTTCCAGAAGACAGAGAAACCGGAAATGGGTCAACTGTTTTACATGGATAATCTTCAGGGCGTTGCCGACAGTGGAGAAGAGGTGATTGAAATCTACAATTTGGCAAGGCAAGAATGTAATAAAGCCAATATGCCATTACACAGTTGGAATTCAAACTCTCATATTCTTTTGGAAATTTGGACCAGATAAGAGGAGACTATCCTGACTACCAAATATCAGAATGTCAACCAGTACTAGGATTACAGTGGAAAACGACTACTGATGAGATGTCTCTAAAGCCCCTCAAGTTTCCCGATGTAAAACTCACAAAACGCACACTCGTAAGTCAAGTTTCTATGATGTTCGACCCATTGGGCATATTTAATCCCATATCCCAGACATATTATGTTCCAGTAAATCCGAGGAGGCGGGAGCCCCAGGATCATTGCCACTGCCTCGCACTACACTCACAACAACACTGCGGCCGTTAGAATTATCGCAGGAGGCTGAGGTTGCCACCAACGGTTTTATCGTATGGTAACTTATCGGACTTACTGAGGTCATATGACGCAAAATTGCGTCATAAACTTATTGGAGAGGTATAGAGATAAGTCCATATGACGCGATCGCGTCATATGAGTTTTTGGTGGACTTATTCATATGACGCGATCGCGTCATATATGTCGCAAGGAGTTAAAGGGAATATTTTAGTTCAGGAAGCCTGGAGAGAAGCACTGAGTTGGGATACTCCATTACCTGAAAAGTATACAGAAGAGTGGAATATGAAAAGGTGTCATCAGACAAGTTTCCTAGAAGATGTGATCCTACCTCTGATAATGAGTGTGCTCAATTGCACGTATTTTGTGATGCCTCATCCAAGGCGTATGGTGCAGTAGCTTATTGTGTCACTGAAGTCCGATCTGCTATGATTATGTCCAAATCCCGAGTAGAGCCATTCAAACAACGTACCCTTCCACAGTTGGAGCTGACCGCTGTTGAATTGGGAACTAGGTTAGCTACTTATTTGAATGGTATGTTTCCCTTTATAGGTGAGACATATATATGGACAGATAGTGAGATATGTTTGCACTGGATAGCTAAGGATTATAGTCACATAGTTTATGTGTGTAACAGAGTACACAAAATAAAGGAACTGCAAATGAACTATAAATTCATGCATGTTAAGTCCAAGGATAATGCGGCTGACTTGGTGAGCCGAGGTGTAAGTGTCAAGAAACTGATTAACGAAACTCTGTGGTTTCAGGGTCCGGTTTGGCTATGTCAGAGTGATTGGCCGGAACAAAAATCATACCAGAAGGTTAATGATGATAAAGTTCATATGGACCCAATAATTATCCCAGAGCCTTCAGTGATTGACATCACCAAGTTCTCCAATTTGGACACACTATTAACTGTAACTAAATTTGTGTTTAAGTTCCTGAGCAAGAAGGTAAAAATGGAGGAATTAGACCCACTTACCTACTGGATCAGAAGGATACAAGCTGAAAAGTATGAGGAGGAATTAACACAGATACAAAAACCCAATCCCAAGCCAACTAAAAGAATGAAGGATCTTGGGCTGTACCTAGACAATCAAGAATTAATATGTTATCGAGGTCGTATTGGTAAAGCTGATCTACCCCTCAAAACTCGGCATCCGATCCTATTGCCCAAAGATTGCGACCTCACCAAATTGATAGTTTTAAAAACGCATGAAACCACTAAACACGATGGGGTAGCAGACACTCTAGCCTATATGCGGCAAAATTATTGGATACCCCAGGGACGACAAGCTGTTAAACGCTGTATCAAGAATTGCATTATTTGCAGAGGTATACAGCTATAGCTATTCCTTATCCTGGTCCACCAGCTCTCCCGCCAGACCGCATTCACCACAGGAAACCGTTTGAGGTAACAGGTATAGATTATACTGGTGTCATCACTCTCACAGGAGATGATGGACTACCCAAGAAGGTATACATATGTCTATTCACCTGTACCAGCACTCGGGCAATACATTTAGAGATAGCGGAGGAGATGAGCTCGGAAACCTTTATAGATTTGTTCAGAAGATTTGCCGCTCGGCGAAATTGTCCCAGACGTTTGATTAGTAACAATGAGACAAACTTTGTGGGCGCATCCCCGCTAGTTTCAGAATTATTAAAGAGCAATGCAGTACAGCAAATGCTAGATTCTAGAAATTGTTATTGGTCATTCACGACTCCCAGAGTCCCTTGGCAAAATGGATTTACCGAAAGAATGATAGGCATTGTGAAATCGTGTCTGAAAAAGGTTCTTCACAATTCAAGAGTCACCTTGGATGAGTTAAGAACTGTTGGCACAGAGATAGAAACAAGAGTCAACAATAGGCCACTAACATATCAAGACGACTCCAATTTGGAAATTGAAGCCCTAACTGCGGCTCATTTGTTATAGGGTAAACGACTAGACCCAGTACCCCGTTTGGACGGGACAGAGGAATTAGTAAATCCCACCGTTAATGAAGCAGATGCTCACTTGCGACGAAGCTACCATAAACTCTGCAAGATACTGGATGCCTGGAACAAGCAGTGGGAATTAGAATATATCCTAAGCCTACGGGAGAGGTATTATGGTGCAAATTCTGCTAGTAACCGTCTCAAACCTGAGAAGGAAGATATAGTCTTATTGAAGGCAGACCAACCTCACTCCAAATGGCCCTTGGCAAAGATCCTAGAAGTCTACCCTGATCCCGAAGGAGTCATCAGAACAGTTAAAATTTTATCTCGAAGACAAACAACTCTCCGAACGGTTGATCGGCTCATCCCTATGGAACTCACCATCCTACCGGAGGAGGAACAGCAACCCATTGTAATAGGGGAACCTAGACCACAACGAGCAGCTGCTGCTGGATCTCAAAGAAATTGGCGTGATTTGTTAGCCGCAGGTAATATAACAAAATGCAACACATCATACTTCGCCGGGCCCCAATCTGTGAGAAATAAATTGACTACACGGGTATCTTGGTGGTGTTGGCAGCAGCCTTCCAATAGGGTAACCTCATTAGAGTGAACCATTTCCTACCAGAACCTGGTGATTGTAAATATTGTAAAGGATGATTAATATTAAGTAATTTAAAACTATAAGATTACCTTGGCAAAGTTAATTTAATTATAAAACCTTGTATAATAAAACTCAGAGGTACTGTATTAGGGATCAGTTTTGAAACTCCCGCGATCGCAGGCGATATCCACAATTTGTAGTGGTAATCTCAACCCTGGATATTATGTGTACTAAATCATTGTGAAACGATGTTTATATTAGTTTTTATATAATTAAATGCTTATTTTCCATTTATATGATAAAGTGAAGAGGGAATGAACCCTTCGTAACGAATTAGTATACAGTATAGTTTATTTAAGAGCCGGAAATTGAAGTTCCGATTAGACGCAAGTAAACTTTTGATTGAACTGTAAAGACGTGTCCCGTTATCTCTTCCACCTCACTCCCAGCGCCAGGCACGGAGTCCTGACCCTTTAACCCTTAGCTAACGAAGCCCGGAATCCTCTGAACTACACCAGGACCCTAGTTATAGCTAAGTCATTGATATACATGGCCATTTATACAATGTTTAGTTAGGGTATCCTGAGAGATAGGCTATCGTGGGTAAGACTAGGCTACTAAAACAACCCTCATCTGCTCCTCTAGTTCTTGCCACAAGGTAGGCTATCTCAGACTGTATTCTTATTTATGTTTATTAATTTTATATTTTGATTGGTGTGGTAATAGATAACTTTTGGCCATATTATCCCCCACACTCGTGAAGAAATTATATCAAAGAATTACTAACGAATCTTCTCAAAGAGGGGGGACTGAGATAAATAGAATATGAAATTGAGCTTAGGTTTTAGGCAATAATGTAATTTTAGGAAGGGAATAAATACACGAAATACACTTTGACCTCAACTTGCAACATACATAATAGAATAGACATATACAAGGAGAATCTGTGAGTATTCGGCAAAGTGAATTAATTAACACTTGTATGTAACGTATGCGTAAGACGTTATAATAGTGTTTTATATCAAAGATGAACAATAGATCTTGGGCACAGATCTATATAGCACGTAATCTGAATTCAGGGAGATTAATACATACGCAATGAATTAAGATCTTGGGCACAGATCTATATATAAATTATCACTGGAATATTCACATATTCTACCTTACCTTCACAGCAATAGTCACAACGTAATATACTCAGAATCACTTTGGGTAATATGGGAAGGGTAGAGTTTAGAGAGCAAGTCTGGCCGACGTTGAACGTAGATCCACAGGGCAGGACTGCAGGAGGGGCTGCTTCTCACAATCAGGACTTCTGGGTCCAGACTTCAGGAGGTACACAGCAGGCTCGGCATACTCTCAGGGGCAGGGGGAAGGGCTAGACAATTTTCCACTGCTGTTAGATGCCCTGGCCTTTTCAGACTTAAGGAAATTACCCCAGTGGATGTTTGCTTGCTTTTCCTACAATTTCGTTGAGACTATGCTCGGCTTAATTCTTGTCTCTTACTTATAGGAACTCAATGTTAAAGGGATAGTGTGAATCGTTGTGATAGAGTTGTTGCGGTTAATACTTAACTAAAACATACATGTTGATTATTATTATGTACATAAGGATCATAGTTATTTTATTTAATACTTAGGTAGTTATTATATATAGAGATACTTAGTACTTAATACTTAGAGAAAACCTTGTTACCTTTAATGCTTCCAAAACCCAATTTCTCCATCTATCTACCCGTAAGGAACTCCCTGCGGACTATCCCTTATTCTTCAACAATACAAAAGTCAACCCTTCATCTTCTCTCAATATTCTTGGTGTCTCTTTTTCTTCTGCTCTCAGTTTGAAGGACCATATTACCAGTTTTGCTAAGGCAGCCTCCCAGAAGTTGGGTGTGCTCAACCGCCTTAGGGGTTTCTTTACCCCTGCACAGCTTCTTGCTCTGTACAGGGGCATAGTGCGTCCTTGTATTGAGTATTGTTCACATGTGTGGGGAGGTTCCTCTCACACCGCTCTCCTAGACAAAATTGAAAGGAACGCCTTTCGTATCATTAACTCCCATCCACTCACCAACTCTCTGCAACCGCTCTCTCTTCGCCGCAATGTTGCATCTCTCTCGCTATTCTATCGCTACTATAATAATCAGTGTTCCTCAGAGCTTTCCCAGTGTATACCACCTCCTTTACGTAGGGGACGTGGTAACCGTCTTGCAACACAATCCCACCCCTTCTCTGTGCAACTCTCCAACCCAAGAGGGAAACATTACTCTGTCTTTTTTCTATTCAACAGCTGAGCTCTGGAACTCTCTCCCAGAATCAGTCTTTCCCTCTTCCTATGGCTTAAATTGCTTCAAACTTCGTGTGTCCAGGCATTTTGGCTCGAACGTCCCTTGATTTGGGTCCTGTCACTCTTTCAACTTTGGGGGAGGCACTCGCTATAGGCAGTTCTGCCTTTTGCCTCCCTCACTCACATAGAAAAAATAAAAATAAAAATATACCCTCTCTCTCTCAACACCTTCACCCCAACATTTCATCATTCAGGTAATTAAACAGAAATCCACAAAGGCCCTCTACTCCAGCCTCATCATCTCTGTAATTAATTACCTTTCCCCACCTCCTAAATTCTCACGGGGCCTTTAATATCCAACTATATTTGTATCATTATCACTTAGTATGTTACCTTTTACCTATATTTGTTTATGTATTTATATAATATATACTGTATATATATATATACGGTATATATATATATATATATATATATATATATATATATATATATATATATATATACAGTATATGTATATATATATATATATATATATATATGCTGTATATACCCGGTATATATACATATATACAGTATATATATATATATATATATATATATGTTTCTAGTCTCTCAGTGGGGATCGAACCATCGACCATCAGGATGATAGCCGACGCTTTAATCAATTACACCACGGCAGTCTAAAAGACACTCAGCCTTCTATCCTATTTATGTTAGGGAGAAGGGAAACCCATTAGGCAAATATATTTCAATTCAAACCTAGTTGTAGGATCCATATTAAATTAAATGAAATCAATTATACTCGAGTTGCGTCGGGACACTCAAAAATCTGTGTATGGTATTCTGGAAATATGGATCCTACAACTAGGTTTGAATTGAAATATATTCGCCTAATGGGTTTCCCTTCTCCCTAACATAAATAGGATAGAAGGCTGAGTGTCTTTTAGACTGCCGTGGTGTAATTGATTAAAGCGTCGGCTATCATCCTGATGGTCGATGGTTCGATCCCCACTGAGAGACTAGAAACATTTAGTGGCTCACGTGTATTTGTGATATATTCTCAATATTTGTAACTCTCATGCTTTGTGGGTTAGAATTAAATGAAATCAATTTCTACCCGAGTTGCGTCGGGACACTCAAAAATCCGTGTATGGTATTCTGGAAATATGGATCCTACAACTAGGTTTGAATTGAAATATATTCGCCTAATGGGTTTCCCTTCTCCCTAACATAAATAGGATAGAAGGCTGAGTGTCTTTTAGACTGCCGTGGTGTAATTGATTAAAGCGTCGGCTATCATCCTGATGGTCGATGGTTCGATCCCCACTGAGAGACTAGAAACATTTAGTGGCTCACGTGTATTTGTGATATATTCTCAATATATATATATACTGTATATATATACTGTATACAGGGTGTTTTAAAACAACACTGCCAGACCTCATCTGCTAATTAGTAAATACAATAACGAAGAAGATTATCTAAGGACAAAATGCAAAATAATATACCATTAATGATTTAAACCGCATAGAGTAAAATAATTAGTGACACCCAGGTATGAGCTATAATCCGAACACGGGCTAGTGTCCCCCTTCCCCCCCAAATAGCCTACCTCTTGCCTCCCATCCCAGTTCGAGTTTTTCTTTGAAGCTTTGGAGTCATAACGAATCTTCTCATGTGTTTAATCATCTGCTCGGCCATGGTGCTATCTTCGTCTGTCATAGTGATTTTATATACCTTATAATATCACATAAATATGGATTGTCGTTATTTAGGTGTGTCTCTGCCTTTGTTATGTTATACTCGTTAAGTCCAAGTGACATAAATTGTTTGTTTTGGGTACCATTAGATGATTTTAAATATTCATTAGTGAACACCGTATACTTGTATGTCTACAGCTACGTAAAATCGTCAAACTTCAACCATAAACCTGATAGACATATTTCGTTAGTACTCTGTGATAATAGTAACGTAATGAGGTATTTGTATTGAAACAGTAAATTGCCCAGGAACAATTTTTTCCCATTCAAACAGTTTCACGACCGATTAAATTACCTATAGCAGTGTTCAGATACCTGACCCAGACTTGAGATTCATTATTTTACCTCTTGGTCATCGTTACAAATGGTGCATATATTTTTACGCAACTTGGATTATAATACTTAGTAGTTTTCTTCTAATTGCAAAATATCATTACCAATTTTATGTTACTTTCATTTTGTAATTATTCATATGTGATTAGGTCATTAGATATCTCCTCTATACCTTTTTTACTTGGTAATCATTCATATTATGTATCATATGGTTTGTGCTGAGCTCAGAACCCTGATTTGCTACATTTCTAAATAACCATTTATCTCCGTTACAATATATTTTTGGTAAAAATAGAATAGAATTATGTGTATTATATATTTTTATCAATGTGGTCGTCATAATCTGGCAGTGTTGTTTTAAAACACCCTGTATACATATATATATATATTTTTTATTTTTATTTTCTTCTCAATGTTCGCATACAATACTTTAATTCATCTCTTGGTTTTGTTTTGTCCCTGTATTTGTATTGTCGTTGTGCTCTCTCTTTAGCGGTGTCCCCTATAAAACACCTAATGCACCCATTTCAGATTAAATATTTGTTGTACTGTAGGTAAGTTGTATGTGTTACGACTGGGGTTCAAATATATCAGGGCTCTTATTCATTGGACTAGTAATGGCATAAATGCTACAACGGAAAGCGCTAGATCCAACCTCTGATGTATATTCCCAGTGAACAAAGAACACAAATACTCTCCAGAGTTCTATATGCAATAATAGGCTATCAAACTCTCAATAAATGTGTGTCTACTCTAGGCTTAATGTTATGTGAAAACAGCCTATTACTACCTATAACCGAAGGTGCTTGGTTATGGTATGCAAAGTAAGGTGGTAAGAGATGTTACAGCTTACGTTACTTTAATCAATAAATGTCAGGCACTCCTACATGAAAGAAAGTGCACTAAAGTCCTTCAACACTAACAAGGAATCTTCTTTAAATGTTAGATGCTATAAAGATGCTCGTATCGGAAATGGAAGCCAACAAGGCAGGCAGCGGAACAATGCTCGTGCAGGCTATGCACACAAAAAGGCAGAATATATAATACAGTCGGAGCCAAGAATATCCTAAACGCTACAACAATAATAATATTCGCCACGACAATGCAGTATTCCTATCAACAAAAAGAGCCTAAGTCGTTTGTGTCTCAATACATCAAACTAGGCTGCGAAATGCTTGTGTAATCATAAATTGGTATGCATAAAAAGAGTACTTGGTTTAACCCTTAACTGTCGGCGCACAACATAAGTCGAGTTAAATAAAGCTGGACTATGTGGCGGCGCTCGACATAGGTCGTGTGGCAATTTCAGCACGTAATGTTGCTGAGAGAGAGAGACAAGTGGTGGCAGGAGAGTAGCGAGCGTATGACTGCTCCAGACCACCGCGGCGAACCTACTGACACGAATCCCACCTCCTCCCTCCCTCTCTCACTCGCTATATACGGAATTGTATGGGGAAAGTGCCTAATTACATGCTTTTTGCACTCGCGTTGCACGGTTATTGCAAGAAAACAAGCCATCATAAAAGGATCGTTATGGTGTCATTGGAAAGCTCTGTTTATGCCCTTTCAGGGATAGATACTTGTTTTACGTTCTGGGTCTTATTTAGGCATGAAAATGATCACGTAAACAGCCCTATTTTGGTTAAAAACACCCCGCTGGGCGGTACATATAAATAAACCGCATAGGCCGCTCGTAAGGTGTTAATATACTTAATGTCTACTATGATTGATAAAGTCTAGCTAGAGTCAATGATACGAGATACTGGTGCGCATGGCATGCCGCATAGCCTAGTGTAAATCTCAAGTCTGTGCGTCAAATATTACGTTATAGTGAAGGGTAGCTCTCTTGAGAAACCTTAATACCGAAGTGTCAAGCGTTCTCCTGGCGTACCTCAAAGAAAAACAACTGAGCTTAGAACAGTGCAGAATGGTATAGGCAAAAAGCCCTCATTCGTGCATGCTCTACTCTCAATGGCACACAGACTAGAATTTACCCAATCAACTCCAGTTCTCAGGTATGTCGTGCAGATTTTAACTAAAGCCTGCACTCATCGGAAACAATACCTTATAATATCAGACCCCTAGTCTAGCATTATCTAATCCAGCAGAACACTAATAATTATAGGAAGCGGTACGAAACAATATAAATCCCAACCAATACTTCGTGATCAACTTATCTTAACAACTAAACATACATAGATTATATCAGACCTTAACACATAATACAACTGGCCAGCATGAAGCTGATTTTGAAGAGTTAACCAGAGGGGGTATAATATTAATAAAAGGTGGTGAAAGATATGGAAAAAGAGAGAGGTAGGCAGAGGAAAAGATTCTCAGGTGTAGAGCGGAGGACAGGTGTCAAGGGATAAGAGAGATGCGTTCTAGAAACCAGATCTGAGGGAGAGAGTGGCGAGGGACCTGTATATATACTAGCACTAGGTCGAGCCGCGTGGGAAAAAAGCAGTAACAAGTCCTCTAACCACTACCAAAGCAGCTATCAAAACATTACGTCACCAAGCATGGTAAAGAACTCCCTTAACCAATCCCCACGAGGCCAGCCAGCTATGACGTCATCGAGTATAGCAAAACACTACGCGCCCCCTCTCACTCTGTTCTACTCTCTCTCTCTCTCTCTGATCCTATCATTACTAGTTAAGGATAAAACATATACTTTACAATTAAATATATAAAGCATTGACATGGGTGAAAACAAAGAGCCTTTCTGGACTGCCCATGACAAGAGCTTTCATATGAAATAAAGCACACAACAATACACAAACTGTAGCCACATCCACTGTCCTGGCGATCCTAGCGAGTCACTGTAGGACAAGCCATGCGGTTCTAACGGAGTGGTTAACGTCACATATGTTATTCAATCTTTATGTTATCTGTGTGCTATCGTATCTTTACATAGGGTTCTCAGTTTGAATATTACCGCTTCAAGATAAAACGACGCATATATTTTCTCTGTTATGGCAATTATTAGACAATTTTATTCAGGTTAGTAGAAGTATATGGAAAGTAGAAGGTTAATTGAGATAGGATATACTCTGTTAAATTATTTACTTTGAAGAGTTAACCTAATGAACGGAAACACCATTCGAGGAGAGGCACTTTATTGACAATGTTTCGTAGATACTTTCTTCAGGTTACAGTTACCTGAAGAAGATATCTGCGAAACGTTGTCAACAAAATGCTCCTCCTCAAATTATGTTATTTATGTTATTATATATTCTGGTTACATAAGGATATTATCTACTTAGCTTAGTACAGACATAATGTTAATCATAATGATTAGTTCATAATTGAGGTTCATTATCAAACTTTGCAATAGCTTGACTCTCATTTCTTCTTCCTCGATGGTTGATAGTTCTCCAGGACCATCGTAATTTGTAGAGTTGATTAGTCCCACTTATTCCGGTAGCATTCTGGCCTTTGATGTTTCATTTGCATAAACATTTGTTCGTTATAATGCAAATCTGGTGGCTGGTGATTGGCGGGCATGATTTGAAAGCTGTGTTGTGATAGGGTCACAGGATTTCCCTTTTCCCGGGGTGACTGTCCTAGGTGACCTCGCTCTGTGTTCCATAGAGTGTGGGAAATTCTTGGAGTCATGGGGTGCTTGGGTCGATGTTACTCCCTTTGGTTCTTGTGTTCTCGCTTCTTCTTTCTGCTCACCTTCAAGCTATCAATCTTGCAGGTGTCCATGGACTCCGTTCTAATTAACCCCGTCACTTCAAATGTGTTGAGTTATTCTATCAGTTGGGTGGAGTTACAGAAGTAAGCGCCACTGATAGTTCCTAGTATGCCTGATAGAGGTGTCGCCAATCGTTTTCCAAGTCGGTGGGGTGGACTTCTTATGCCTGATGTAATGGGACTTATTGGGATACCAAGCTTATGGGTTTTGGTAGTCCTCTCATATCTGGCGATTGAGGGTTTTCCTCCAGCAGGTGTAATAGTTTCTTGTCCTCTTCTGACCCTTTCAAAATTCTTCTAGCTTTTTGGGGGAAGTTTTCGGACTAGTTGGTAGCATATCCAGGGTGTTTCATTTCGTATATTGCCTGGAGAGATTGCAGACACCATGTAAGCAGAGCAATACCCAGGGAAGGCCTCATATACATGTGATTAGTAGTTGCTGGAACCCCTGTTTCAGTTGTCTGGCCTCCCTCACTGTTTTTGTTTGTATCTTACTTACACAGAAAGTAATCCAGCTAGCTATAAAAAACACCTCCTCGTCCTATTAATTTCTCTACATGGAACAAGCATACCACACTTCTTCCCAATACACCAAAAGACTATTTGTTACTCTCTGTCATGCATTCAACTTTGGAGGAAGATAATTGTTACAGGCTGCTTTGCCTTTTATCTCCTTCATACATGTAGACAAAATATATTATTTTACTAAGGTTATATAAGACGACTCATAGTCAAGAGGTTTGAAACAACTTCAAGTAACTTTCACAACATTCACTACACCTTTTATCCTGTGCTATTATTGTGGGAGGAATACTGCGTTCAATCCTGTTGCCCTTATTACCAAAAAGATATAGACAAGCTAGAACGAGTTCAACGTAGAGTTACCAAAATGATACCTAGCCTAAAGAACAAACCATACGAGGAGCGTCTTAGAGAATTAAATCAATTTCCTTTAACCTAACGCAGATTAAGGGGCGACTTAATTCAAGTGTTCAAAATCATCAAATGTATCGACTATATGAACTGTAGTAAGTACTTCACAATCGACCAATTATACGCAGGGAAACAATTGCACAATTATTGGTAAAACTTTTAACTCTCACGAATCTAAGAATTTCTTCTTCAATCGAGTTGTCAACTTGTGGAATGGGCTTCCCCGAGACGTTATAGACTGCAGCACTGTTGATTCTTTTAAACTTCGCCTTGAAAAATATCTTGCATCAAACCAGCGACTGACTGCGTTTGTAAATGAATGACTTTATTTTATCCACCCCCCCCTCAGTTACTAACCCATCTGCCCCCTACTAACTTCCTAGTCCTGCCATGGACATTAGTTCCAGGGCAGTATATCCCTTTCCAATGTTTCCTTACCCACTCTAAACCACTGTTAGGACACTTGATCCTCAGTGCTTTGGAGGACAAGCAGCCTAGAAGGGTCACTAGATATGTTGTTGCTTGACTTCCTATGTACTCCTTTGTACCCCTTGACCTTATATTGGACCCACTAGCTTCATTAAGGGGAGATAGGTTGCTTTTCTAGACCCCCTTCTCCCTCATCTTTAGCCCCATATGTTTTGAGATTGTAAGACGTTTGCCCTATTAGTCTGGCGATTCTAAGACCTTTCACCCCAATTTCGTTGTCTATTTTAGGACCTTTCGTGCCATTCAGGTGGCGATTTTTTCCTGGCGAACGATAGCTATCCTGTAATTATAGGAGGAACCAGACTTCGGCCTGAACATTTTTCTACCGAAACATTTACGCATTAATCTTGAGAGGGGGGTCTAGAGGGTGATTTTTTAAGCTTGGTGGAGGTCTAGGGAAGAAACTAAAAAATATATATATAAAAATATACAAATAACGACCAAAATATATACGACACCCTATCCCCTTAATCTGCAGTGACCAGCCTGGCATCACAAAGTTTTCTTATCTTTAGTTTTTCAGCGGGGCATTTCCTTGAATGAGGTCCATTGGCTCCAGCGCTCCTGACTTTTTCAACATTCATTTTGATTGGTTCTCCCATTGTTCCACCAATCTTCTTTTAACCTCTTTGTTGTATATATTGATAATTGTCTTGCTAAGGGTAACATTTGTCATTCATCTATTATTCCCTCTGTCATTTTCTCGCCATGCTTCATCAGTTGTATGTGTTATGCGTAATATATTACCTCATAACACGGTAATTATATGCTGTTGTCTTCTAATTTATGTTCAGCTTTTCTCACTCACTTACAGACACACTTAAGGGTCGCTCTACTGGTGATCTTCTTTCATATCTTACTAACTCTTGGTCATCCTCCTTTCGGGACTTCGGTGACACTTTTTCTATTGCATGCACTAGACATATCGAAAGCCTTCCATAGAGTCTGGCACAAATCTTTAATTTCTAAACTACCCTCCTTCGGTTTATATCCCTCCATCTATGCCTTTGTCTCTAATTTCCTCTCCGCCGTTCCATAGCTGCGGTTGTGGACGGCCATCGCTCACTTCCTCACCCTATAAACTCCGGCGTTCCTCAGGGCTCTGTCCTATCTCCTATTCTCTTTCTAATTTTTATAAATGATCTCCTCAACTGTACCTCAACTCCCATCCATTCATACGCAAACGACTCAACCTTACACTACTCCATTAGTTTTTCAGAACCCCCAAGCCAGCAATTCCTCAACGACAAATGGAATGAAGCCATAGAACATTTAAATTCTGATCTAACTACTATCTCCAATTGGGGCACAGAAAACCTTGTTACCTTTAATGCTTCCAAAACCCAATTTCTCCATCTATCTACCCGTAAGGAACTCCCTGCGGACTATCCCTTATTCTTCAACAATACAAAAATCAACCCTTCATCTTCTCTCAATATTCTTGGTGTCTCTTTTTCTTCTGCTCTCAGTTTGAAGGACCATATTACCAGTTTTGCTAAGGCAGCCTCCCAGAAGCTGGGTGTGCTCAACCGCCTTAGGGGGTTCTTTACCCCTGCACAGCTTCTTGCTCTGTACAGGGGCATAGTGCATCCTTGTATTGAGTATTGTTCACATGTGTGGGGAGGTTCCTCTCACACCGCTCTCCTAGACAAAATTGAAAGGAAGGCCTTTCGTATCATTAACTCCCATCCACTCACCAACTCTCTGCAACCTCTCTCTCTTCGCCGCAATGTTGCATCTCTCTCGCTATTCTATCGCTACTATAATAATCAGTGTTCCTCAGAGCTTTCCCAGTGTATACCACCTCCTTTACGTAGGGCACGTGGTAACCGTCTTGTAACACAATCCCACCCCTTCTCTGTGCAACTCTCCAACCCAAGAGGGAAACATTACTCTGTCTTTCTTCTATTCAACAGCTGAGCTCTGGAACTCTCTCCCAGAATCAGTCTTTCCCTCTTCCTATGGCTTAAATTGCTTCAAACTCCCTGTGTCCAGGCATTTTGGCTCGAACGTCCCTTGCTTTTGGCCCAGTCACTCTTTTAACTTTGGGGGAGGCACTCGCTATAGGCAGTTCTGCCTTTTGCCTCCCTCACTCACATAGACAAAATAAAAATAAAAATATACCTTCTCTCTCTCAACACTTTCACCCCAACATATCATCATTCAGGTAATTAAACAGAAATCCACAAAGGCCCTCTACTCCAGCCTCATCATCTCTGTAATTAATTACCTTTCCCCACCTTCTAAATTCTCACGGGGCCTTTAATATCCAGCTATATTTGTATCATTATCACTTAGTATGTTACCTTTTACCTAAAATTTGTTATGTATTTATATATAATACTGTATATATATATATATATATATATATATATATAGATATATATACAGTATATGTATATATATATATATATATATATATATATATATATTTTCTTTAATACATACGAGGTTGAAAGAAATGGCAATTTCTGCGTTGGAAATTTTATTATTCAAAGTTTCCAGGTCTC
>CM064523.1:43365875-43465875 GCA_032716605.1 Paralithodes platypus | reverse complement strand
TATGCTTGATTGAATTGAATCTTATATTTTCATTATGAAATATATAAATGTTCGAAGATTCCCGTATGTTATTCGGGAGCTCATTTAACAATTTAGATTATATAATTTATGAGTAATATTTTACTAGGCAAACAAATACAAAATTAATTATTCTTACATACAAATACTTAACCTAATGTTGTGTGGAATAAAAATAAGCATGTAAATTGTAAATTTCGAGCTTGGTGTTATGCTATATATAGCGCGGTAGACACTTAGCAGCAATGTATGCCTGTCCATGGGCGTAAAGTATGTGTTATTGTGGCGGAGTCCGTGAACGAAGGCACCATTTATCCCGCTAAGTTATGACCATAAGTCCTCCCTCTCTGCAGACAGTTTGTGGTCCTTTACTCTCAGCTCTCCTACAGTACTTTATGTGGTCCTTTACTCTCAGCTCTCCTACAGTACTTTATGTGTCCTTTACTCTCAGCTCTCCTACAGTACTTTATGTGGTCCTTTACTCTCAGCTCTCCTACAATACTTTATGTGGTCCTTTACTCTCAGCTCTCCTACAGTACTTTATGTGGTCCTTTACTCTCAGCTCTCCTACAGTACTTTATGTGTCCTTTACTCTCAGCTCTCCTACAGTACTTTATGTGTCCTTTACTCTCAGCTCTCCTACAGTACTTTATGTGGTTCTTTACTCTCAGCTCTCCTAAAGTACTTTATGTGGTCCTTTACTCTCAGCTCTCCTAAAGTACTTTATGTGGTCCTTTACTCTCAGCTCTCCAACAATACTTTATGTGGTCCTTTACTCTCAGCTCTCCAACAATACTTTATGTGGTCCTTTACTCTCAGCTCTCCTACAGTACTTTATGTTGTCCTTTACTCTCAGCTCTCCAACAATACTTTATGTGGTCCTTTACTCTCAGCTCTCCAACAATACTTTATGTGGTCCTTTACTCTCAGCTCTCCAACAATACTTTATGTTGTCCTTTACTCTCAGCTCTCCAACAATACTTTATGTTGTCCTTTACTCTCAGCTCTCCTACAGTACTTTATGTTGTCCTTTACTCTCAGCTCTCCTACAGTACTTTATGTGGTCCTTTACTCTCAGCTCTCCTACAGTACTTTATATGGTCCTTTACTCTCAGCTCTCCTACAGTACTTTATGTGGTCCTTTACTCTCAGCTCTCCTACAGTACTTGATGTGGTCCTTTATTCTCAACTCTCCTACAATACTTTATGTAGTCCTTTACTCTCAGCTCTCCTAAAGTACTTTATGTGGTCCTTTACTCTCAGCTCTCCTAAAGTACTTTATGTTGTCCTTTACTCTCAGCTCTCCTAAAGTACTTTATGTGGTCCTTTACTCTCAGCTCTCCTACAGTACTTTATGTGGTCCTTTACTCTCAGCTCTCCTACAGTACTTTATGTGGTCCTTTACTCTCAGCTTTCCTACAGTACTTTATGTGGTCCTTTACTTTCAGCTCTCCTACAGTACTTTATGTGGTCCTTTACTCTCAGCTCTCCTACAGTACTTTATGTGGTCCTTTACTTTCAGCTCTCCTACAGTACTTTATGTTGTCCTTTACTCTCAGCTCTCCTACAGTACTTTATGTGGTCCTTTACTCTCAGCTCTCCTACAGTACTTTATGTGGTCCTTTACTCTCAGCTCTCCTACAGTACTTTATGTGGTCCTTTACTCTCAGCTCTCCTACAGTACTTTATGTGGTCCTTTACTTTCAGCTCTCCTACAGTACTTTATGTGGTCCTTTACTCTCAGCTCTCCTACAGTACTTTATGTGGTCCTTTACTCTCAGCTCTCCTACAGTACTTTATGTGGTCCTTTACTCTGCTGGAATACTGCGTTCAATCCTGGTGCCCTTATTACCACAAAGATGTAGGCAAGCTAGAACGGAGTTCAACGTAGAGTTACCAAAATGATACCTAACCTAAAGAACAACCAATAGGAGAAGCGTCTTAGAGAATTAAATCTATTTCCTTTAACCCAAAGCAGATTAAGAGGCGACTTAATGCAAGTGTTCAAAATCATCAAAGGCATCGACAATATGAACTTTAGTAATTACTTCACTATCGACCAATCTAATTACACGAGGGGAAACGGTTGCAAAATTATTGGTAAATCTTTTAACTCGCAGGAATCTAAGAATTTCTTCTTCAATCGAGTTGTCAACTTGTGGAATGGGCTTCCCGAGACGTTATGGACTGCAGCACCGTTGATTCTTTTAAACTTCGCCTAGAAAAATATTTTGCATCAAACCAGCGACTGACTGCGTTTGTAAATGAATACATTTGTTATATTCTTTCCTCAGATTCATCAAGGATTATTGTATATATATATTACTAAGACGTTACTTGCTTTTTCCCAGATATACGAAAGATCACTTATAACTAGGTTATGTTACTAACCCATCTGTCCCCTAATAACTTCCTAATCCTGCCACAGACATAAGTTCCAGGGCAGTAGTTCCCTTTCCAATTTCCCCTTACCCACTCTAAACTACAGTACTGTTTAGACACTTGACCCTCAGTGCTCCCTCCTCCCTCATACATGTGTGGAAGAGAGCTGTGACTGTCAGTCTGCCTCAAGCAGGCCAAAGAAGCACATCTATGTCACGCTCCCTCGTATGCATCCGCCACCTCTCCAGTTGTAATAAACAAAATTTCACTGGATATTTGCTCTTTACACCTATTTTCATGTTCTTCAATATTCACTGCTAATTATACAAGTAAAATATTAGCATATGGAGCAGCAGTAATGTGTTATCTGGTAAATATAACCAATGTTGTCCGAATTGACAAATAAAGGTCGCACACCGGCGGGTCTTTAAAAAACGTGATTGACTTGCAAGATAACCGATCAACCTCTATTAGCTATAGTCTATTCATTATTCTAACAGTTGCGATGTTCCTCCCAAAATGTTTTACTGGGCAAATGCGATTTTCCTTCCGGAAGATGGCACACACAAAAAAATAAATAATAATAATAATAATAATTAAAGTTGCAAGCAACGTTGTCCGGGGGTTCGACGGTTTTGCAAGCAGGGTATTGTGTTGGATACAAATGCTGTGTCACAGATATCAAAAGATCATTTAACTTATCGAGCATGGAGAAACTACAGAAGGAGCAGATTGTGCAAACAAACAAGAGCGAGAGAGGGAGAGATTGGCTGTAAAAGGGATCTGCCTCTCTCCGTTTAGTAACAGAGTTGTAGATATGTGGAATAGGCTACCGAGTGCTATAATGGGATCAAGAACAATAGAGCTTCAACTTGAAATTAGATAGAACGAGATGGGTTGGGTGTGAAAGGGATATGCCATGTGTAGGTCAATCAGCTCTGGAGACTCACATTTTCTTATTTTTTTTATTTTCTCATTTATGCATAAGGTGTTGATTTTCGGTGTGAGCATCCTGGATTCGAATCCACGGACTGCCACATGTGTTTGTAAATTTCATTAATCGATTTTAGGAGTATAGTTGGTTGTTGGAAGGAACATAATAATTGATATTGGTTCAGGGGTAATTTATCGAGAGGACTTCCCTAGTGGTTAAGGCCCCAATTAATTGCTCTTTCCATTCACATATGCATAGCCTACGTGAGTTGCAGTTGGGATGTGTGTACATGCTTAGATTGATATGCAGGATTCGAAGTTGCATAATAAATCGTAGGCAGTGTCCACCATTCTTTAACTGTCTTCGTGGTGCGATGCATAAGGTGTTGATTTTCGGTGTGAGCATCCTGGATTCGAATCCACGGACTGCCACATGTGTTTGTAAATTTCATTAATCGATTTTAGGAGTATAGTTGGTTGTTGGAAGGAACATAATAATTGATATTGGTTCAGGGGTAATTTATCGAGAGGACTTCCCTAGTGGTTAAGGCCCCATTAATTGCTCTTTCCATTCACATAATGCATAGCCTATGTGAGTTGCAGTTGGGATGTGTGTACATGCTTAGATTGATATGCATGATTCGAAGTTGCATAATAAATCGTAGGCAGTGTCCACCATTCTTTAACTGTCTTCGTGGTGCGATGCATAAGGTGTTGATTTTCGGTGTGAGCATCCTGGATTCGAATCCACGGACTGCCACATGTGTTTGTAAATTTCATTAATCGATTTTAGGAGTATAGTTGGTTGTTGGAAAGAACATAATAATTGTGAAGGAGAGAGAGGGAGTATGACGAGAGAATAGGATGTCGTAAACGTAAGGAAGATAGCGATAAATATGAGAGAGAGAGCGCGGGATGGGTTTTGGTGTGAAAGGGATCTGACATGTGTGGGCCAATCGGCTCTCTGCAGACTCCGGTTTTCTTATGTTCTCATTTGTGAGAGAGAGAGAGAGACTAGGATGTCATAAATGTAAGGAAGACAGAGATAAATGAGAGAGTTTTTATGAGATGGGTTGGGTGTGACAAGGATCTATCTTGTGTGGGCCAATTGGCTCTCTACAGACTCCCATTTTCTTATGTTCCTATTTCTTACAATTGTGGTTTGGTTGCAGGTATATGATAACATGGGTGTATAGTAAGTAGTGTAAATAACAGGTAACATTTATGAGAAGGGTTGAGTGTGAAAGGGACCTGCCTAATGTGGGCCACTTGGCTCTCTGCAGACTCCCATTTTCATCTTGGGTGCATGTGTAAGGGATCTGCCTCATTTGTACCGGTGTGCAAACAAACAAGAGCGAGAGAGAAAGAGATTGGCTGTGTAAGGGATTTTTATTTATTTTTTTTCTTTCTATATTCCAACTACTCCCTCTCGGGCATAGGCTGAGAGCCTGTACATTCAACCGCTCAACACGGTGAAGCCTGTGAGGTCTTGTTCCAGTCTGGGGAGTGAGACATGTGAAGCATCCATCATGGCTCGAAGCAGCTCCATCTCTGAAGCGGCCAGTTGCTTCGCTCAAGTGCTTCACCGTCTCACCCACAGACCCTCTCTCTCAGAACGCCACCTATTGAGCAGTGAACTCACTAGGCATTGTCCCCCTGTAACATATTTTGAATATGGAAATATTCATACAGTGTTATTTAATCAGGGAACAATGAGGGTATTTTTTTTGGCATTTCGGTGGGCTTTGAGGTAATGCACTGATACTAGGTACAGCACAAATTCAATCCCAATAATATCTTCCCATTGACATATCGGGATTTGAACCCGGGTCCAATGGATTACCAATCCAGTGGCATGACCACTCCACCACACCTCTCCCTCTATTCACTTGGTAAAAGAGTTGTAGATATGTGGAATAGGCTACCAAGTGCTATAGTGGGATCAATAACAATAGAGCTTCAACATAAAACTTGATAAGACGAGATGGATTGGGTGTGAAAGGGAAATGCCGTGTGTGGGCCAATCGGCTCTCTGCAGACTCCCATTTTCATCTTGGTAGCATGTGTAAGGATCTGCCTCCTTTGTACCAGTGTGCAAATAAGAGAGAGAGATTGGCTGTGTAAGGGATCTGCCTCTCTCGTAACAGAGTCGTAGATATGTGAAATAGGCTACCTAGTGCTATAGTGGGATCAAGAACAATAGAGAATTTCAAGATAAAATCAGATAGTCATATGGACGAAATGGGTTGGATGTGAAAGGGATCTGCCTTTTGTGGGCCACTTGTCTCTCTGCAGATTCCCATGTTCTCATTTGTACCGGTGTGCAAACAAACGAGCGACAGAGACTGGGTGTGTAAAGGATCTGCCTCTATTCGCTTAGTAACAGACTTGTAGATATGTGGAATAGGCTACCGAGTCCTATAGCCAATCGGCTCTCTGCAGAATCCTGTTTACCTATGTTCTCATTTGTGAGTGAGAGAGCGAGGCTCCCTATTTCCTGTTCTCATGCACTAGTACAGTATGTCGTAATCGTAAGGAAGACAGCGATAAATAAGAGAGAGAGAGAGAGATAACTAATGGGTAGCCTATAGCAACACTCAAACAAGCACACACATAACTACACAAGACCATCACACAAGCACACGCATGCCTATCTAGCGACGAACTGTCATACACACTCCCCCCCATACCCATTCCATCACTTCGTATGTACGATATTATTTCCGTCTTTTTTACTGTGTATGGATTAAGTTATTGGTGTTCACTCTTGACATATGTGTCCTGCTACTTCTGTATGCATACATAATAGCATCAAAGTGATCAATTCGCGCATATGAAGCTATGTATCTCGTATATCGGGGTTCTCTTCCCTTCCATCAGTCCACCTCTTATACCTCCCTCCCTCCTCCCTATCCCATATGTGTAAACATTATATTTTAGCTTTCCGAAGGTAAATACGTACTTCCGATAAATATCTAGCCTTGTATTTAAATCATGAATCCTGTTTAATGTCATTATTTAATAGAAACATGTGTAAGGGTTACATTTATACACAGGATAAGATAAGCAAATACAAACCTCAGAGCATAATCTTTGGCGATGAGAAAGTGGTTGAAGGCAGTGGCGCCAGTTGTAGCCCTACATATTATCGCTAGATGTAGAGCTATATTTACTTCAGTTTAGCAGCCATATTTTCATATCTAGAGACATTTACTCGGGATAATTTGAAAATTTCAGACATTCTAGTTTTATTACATTGTAAAATTTGCAAAACAAACAAATCAAAACTCTTTAGGAATTGAAGCATTATTCTACCATTGTTTAACTATGTAGCAACATGCTAGCGACTTTTGAGAAAGGATCTAGCGGTATTTTGGGGTAACACTTAGGAGGGTTAAAACACGAGTCACACGGGCAATTGCCAAAACTTTAAAGGTCCATATCATTGTTATTAAACTAAGCATTTGGCAAAGGGAGGAGTTGTTAAAACCCTTAGACAATACTCTGTTATTCACCAAAAATAAATTTGAATTATCAGTATTATTTGGTTGGGTAGGTATGTATAGGTGGGTTGGTTAAATAATTGGTGGAATTCGTAGGGACTCGACTGTTTTGAGAGAGTTAAATAAAAAAATATATAGATCTGAATAACAAAGTGACTATGTTATTAAGCAAAACTGGGGGATGCGTGGAAGCCTATAGACTGTAGACGGTAAACTTTGTGTGAGTAGCGAATGCGGTTTTAAAGTCATTTAAGAATAGACAGTTTTCAATGCTGCAGCCAAACTATTTCACCCATTTATATTCTTTTGGTATCAAAACGTTCGGAATCGCGAGCCTCACCCAACTACGCAAGCATGGCTTTGATCATCGGCGCAGTTTTCAAGATGTGGAATTTTAAGTGGAATTCGAGTTTTTTTCAAGATTGCCGGAAACCCCCCCCCCCCCACACGTGCAAAAGCAAAACCTTCTCTATAACATTTTCGGAGCATTAGTAGTGGAGTCCGTATGCCAGAGCCCAGTCGTTTCCTATGAGTGGGAGAGACGGTATTTAGGCGTCAAGTTTTTCGGAAAATCGGCTGCCATGGACCTGTTTGGCCACCATGCTGGATGTTTAGCATATCAAAAGTTGCCCAATACAAAAACGCACCTCCTGTGAAAGTTTGATCCCGATCCAAAAAGCGGTTCTAGAGTTATTGCGTCGAAACCGGCGTGTAAGAAGAATTTGGATGAAAAACCGGGTTTAATGATTACAATAGGGGTTCCCGTAGGGATCGAACCCCTAATAATAATAATAATAATAATAATAATAGGTAAAAAACAAAAAAAAATGTGCCTCCGAGACCCACGTCGCATTCTTTCACAAGCCCATAACTAAAATAAATTATCATTCGGTTCAGGGCTATTTCGTAGCGAGGTCGGTCTATATTATCCGTTCCCCATGAATACCCTTTCCTCTCACTTAACCATTAGGCTACCATAGCACAGTTGGGAATATGTAAATTATTAGATTTATATCTAGTATTTGAGAGTGGATAATAAGTCATAGGCTTGTGCATAAATCTGTAACTGTCTTGATGGTGTAATGGTTGGTGTGTTTAAAAATTTGTGTGTGGCAACCCAGGTTTGAGTCCCAGCAGATCACATGCTTTCATGAAATTCATTTGGGGTGTTTGATGTTGGAGTGAAATTAATAAAATAGATTATCATTAGGTTCAGGGATATTTCATAGCGAGGTCGGTACATAGCGAGGTCGGTACATAGCTGCGGTTGTGGACGACCATCGTTCACTTCTTCATCCTATCATCTCCGGTGTTCCTCAGGGCTCTATCCTATCTCCCATTCTCTTTCTAATTTTCATAAATGATCTTCTCAACTGTACCTCCCGTCCCATCCAGTTATACGCAGACGACTCTACCTAACACCACTAATTTAGTTTTCCTGAACGCCCCAGCCAGCAATCCCTCAAAAACAAACGTAATGAAGCCATGCAACACTTATCTTCTGATCTAACTACTATTTCCAATTGGGGCGGAGAAAACCTTGTTGCCTTTAATGCTTCCAAAACCCAATTTCTTTATCTTACTACCCGTCCGGAACTCTCAGAGGACTTACACTTCAACAATACAAAAATCAATCCTTCATTTTTCTCAATATTCTCGATGTCTCTTTTTCTTCTGCTCTCACTTGGAAGGACCATATTATCAGTCTTGCTAAGGCAGCCTCTCAAAAGCTGGGTTTGCTCAACCGCCTGAAGAGGTTCTTTACCCCTGCACAGCTTCTGGCTCTGTACGGGGCACAGTGCATCCTTGTATTTAGTATTTATTGTTCACGTGTGTGGGGAGAATCCTTTCACACCGCACTTCTAGACAAAGTAGAAAGGAAAGCCTTCTGTATCATTAACTCTCGTTCACTCACCAACTCTCTGCAATCTCTCTCTCTTCGCCGCAATGTTGCATCTCTCTCGCTATTCTATCGCTACTACAATAATCAATGTTTCTCAGAGCTCTCTCAGTGTATACCACCTCCTCTACGTAGGGTACGTAGTACCCATCTTGCAACACAATCCCACCCCTACTCTGTGCAACTCTCCAAACCAAGAGTGAAACGTTACTCTCAGTTTATCTTGTATTCAACTTCTGAGTTCTGGAACTCTCCCAGAATCAGTCTTTCCCTCTTCCTATGACTTGCATTGCTTCAAACTCTGTGTGTCCAGGCATTTTGGCTCGAACGACCCTTGATTTTGGCCCTGCCACCCTTTCAACTCAGGGGGAGGCACTCGATACAGGCAGTTCTGCCTTTTGTCTCCCTCACTCACATAGACAAAAATATATACAGTATATATGATTTATGCCCCATGAATACCCTTTCCTCTCACTTAACAATTAGGCTACCATAGCGCAGTTGGGAATATGTACATGATTAGATTAATATCCAGTATTCGAGAATGGATAATAAGTCATAGGCTTGTGCATAAAACTTTAACTATCGTGATGGTGTAATGGTTGGTGTGTTTAAAGATTTGTGTGTGGTAACCCAGGTTTGAATCCCGGCGGTTCACATGCTTTCATTAATTTAATTGGGGGTATTTGGTGATGGAGTTAAATTACTATAATAGATTACTCTTTAATAATTACACACAACTCTACTCTTCCCATAGCTTACTCTGACTGTTCCTTTTACTTATATATTTTCTAGATCTCAAGTGACGGCGTCTCTTCCGTGGATTGACCTCCCAATCTACCAAGATTGGAAGCCAAAGCGTCACATTTTTCCTTTGCCCCTCAACTTTCTCTTCATAATTGCTGAGGGGCACAGGGCCCTGGGTGGGGCTTTGGTTTCCCGGGCGTTTCCTGACCCTTCTCAGCTCCCCGCCATTGAGTGGCTTCGGTCACCCAGGCTTTATTGTGGTCTTCAGGAAGGGTTCTGTGGGGGCGCTCGGTTATGGCCTTGGCCTTGCTCAGGGCCTTGGGGCTGTTCGGCCAGGCAGCTTGGGGAACAACAACAACAACAACAACTCTACTCTTCATCTTCTGTCAATATTCTCTGTGTATCTGTTTCTATTATCTATTAACCTTTCTCGGAAAGATCATATTAACCGTATTGATAAAACAGCTTCCCAGATGCTGGGTGTACTCAATCACCTCTGGGGGTTCTTTACCCCTACACATCTTCTTGCTCTATATAGGGGCACAGAACATCCATGTATTGCGCATGACTGTTTGCATATGTGGGGAGAATCAACCCATACACACTTCTCAGAACAGTAGAATCAAAAGTATTTTTTTAACCAATTCACCTCCTCATACTAATTCCCTACAAACTCTCTCTACACATTCTTCTACCACTATTACAATAATCGATGTTCTTCAGAACTTTCTCAGTGTATACCTCCTCCCATATGGAGAATGGGGAGCACCTGCCTTTCAACACATTCCTACCCCTAATCTGTCCAACTCTCTAACCCAAGAGTTAACCAATTCTCCCAGTCTTTCTTCTACTCAACAAGTAAGCTTTGGAACTATCTCCCTCAATCGGTTCTCAAGCTGCGTTTGTCCAGACGTGTTTACTCTAACGGAGATTGTAGGCACCAATCGATCAGGGCTAGACCCAGGTGAGGTTATAGGCATGTGATAAAGAGTCGCTGGAACTCCTGTTTCATTTGCTTGGCCTCTCTTACTGATTTTCTTTGTGCCTCATTTACACTGAGAGCAATCCAGCTAGCTCTCACAAACACCTCCTCCTCCTATCCACTTCACTACACTAAACATGCACACCACACTTCATTCCTCCACACCAAAATTTAAAAAAAAACACAAAATGATGAATTGTAGCCCAGCCTCGGAGTCCCCAGGGGGGGGGGACCATAAATGCCCCCTCACCCGACCGACCATCCCCTGACGACCCCACACAATTACCTGGACCTCGGCCTGTTACTCTTTCTATTAATTTCTGCAACATTCGCGGACTTTCATCTAACTTTCACTCTGTTGAGCACCATCTCTCCTCCTACAAACCTGATCTTCTCTTCCTCACCGAAACTCAGGTGTCTGTAGCAACATCCAGCAACCCCTTCTCTGTATCCTCCTACTTTCTCTATCCTAGTTTCAAAGCCAAAGGCGGATGTTGTGTATATGTGCACAACAAACTCACTTGCTCTCGTGTTCCCGATTTCGACTCCTCTGAATTCTCAACTTTATGGCTCAAACTTTCCTGTCATTCTCGTACTAAATATTTCTGTGCTGTCTATCTTTCCCCTAACTCTACCAACTTTCCCAAATTCTTTGACTATCTAAACTCTACAGTGGAACACATTCTATCCATTTCTCCTTTCTCAGAAATCTCCATCTTAGGAGATTTCAACGTTCACCACCGCCAATGGCTCTCCTCTCACACTACTGATCCACCTGGTGAACAAGCCTACGTCTTTTCTATCCTAAATGACCTAGAGCAGTTAGTTCAGCAACCCACCCGTATCCCGGATCGCATCGGAGATCGGCCCAACATTCTTGACCTGTTTCTAACTTCTAACCCTTCTTCTTATACTGTCGATCTTTTCTCTCCTTTGGACTCCTCCGACCATAAACTTATCTCTGTTACCTGTCCTATCTCTCCAGTACAGCCACCCGATCCTCCTAGCCGGCGGCGCTTGTGGCACTTTGGCGCTGCCGACTGGGAGGCTCTTCGGCAGTACTTCTTTGATTTCCCATGGAATGATTTCTGCTTCCATGGCCGAGGACCCTCGGAGAGTGCTGAACGCATTACCGAGGTAATCCTATCGGGCATGGAAGCATACATTCCATTCTCTTTCTCTCAGACTAATGCTAAAAAATCTTGGTTTACTCACGCCTGTTCTACTGCTGTCCACAATAAGGAGGAAGCATTCAAACGGTACCGACGCCTTAAAACTCAAGACTCTCATTCTTCATATGTTTCTGCCCGGAATCAAGCCAAATCTGTTCTTCGACTTGCCAAACACTCTTTCATCAATAATAAATGCACTGAACTATCCAACTCTAGCTCTTCCCAAGCTTTCTGGCATCTTGCCAAAAACCTCTCCAACAATTTCTCTTCCTCGTCTTTCCCTCCCCTTTCTCACTCTGATGGCACAACCATCACTTCTTCCTCTGACAAAGCTAAACTCTTCGCTCAAACTTTTGCTAGAAACTCCACCTTGGATGATTCCGGTGCTATTCCTCCCTCTCCGCCCTCCTCTCTCTTACTTATGCCTAATATCCTAATCTCTTCTAAAGATGTACTTTCTACCCTCTCTGGGCTTAACACTAATAAGGCGTACGGTCCGGACGGTGTTCCTCCTGTTGTTCTCAAAAACTGTGCTTCCATGCTGACTCCCTGCCTAGGCAAACTCTTTCGTCTCTGTCTATCCTCTAATGTCTTCCCTTCATGCTGGAAGTTTGCTCACATTCAACCTGTCCCAAAGAAGGGTGACCGTTCTCAACCCTCCAACTATCGTCCAATTGCTCTTATCTCTTGTCTTTCTAAAGTTTTTGAAATTATTCTTGCTTCCAAATTTCTTAAGCATTTCTCTTCTCAATAATCTGCTCTCAGATCGCCAGTATGGCTTCCTTAAGGGTCGCTCTACTGGTGATCTTCTTTCATATCTTACTAACTCTTGGTCATCCTCCTTTCGGGACTTCGGTGAGACTTTTTCTATTGTACTAGACATATCGAAAGCCTTCGATAGAGTCTGGCATAAATCTTGAATTTCTAAACTACCCTCCTTCGGTTTCTATCCCTCCATCTGTGCCTATGTCTCTAATTTCCTTTCCGGCCGTTCCATAGCTGCGGTTGTGGACGGCCATTGTTCACTTCCTCACCCTATAAACTCCGGTGTTCCTCAGGGCTCTGTCCTATCTCCTATTCTCTTTCTAATTTTTATAAATGATCTCCTTAACTGTACCTTAATTCCCATCCATTCATACGCAGACGACTCAACCTTACACTACTCCATTAGTTTTTCAGAACGCCCCAACCAGCAATCCCTCAACGACAAACGTAATGAAGCCATAGAACTCTTAAATTCTGATCTAAATACTATTTCCAATTGGGGCAGAGAAAACCTTGTTAATTTTAATGCTTCCAAAACCCAATTTCTCCATCTATCTACCCGCCAGGATCTCCCAGCGGACTATCCCTTATTCTTCAACAATACAAAAGTCAACCCTTCATCTTCTCTCAATATTCTTGGTGTCTCTTTTTCTTCTGCTCTCATTTGGAAGGACCATATAACCAGTCTTGCTAAGGCAGCCTCACAGAAGCTGGGTGTGCTCAACCGCCTTAGGGGGTTCTTTTCCCCTGCACAGCTTCTTGCTCTGTACAGAGGCATAGTGCACCCTTGTATTGAGTATTGTTCACATGTGTGGGGAGGTTCCTCTCACACCGCTCTCCTAGACAAAGTTGAAAGGAAGGCCTTTCGTATCATTAACTCCCGTCCACTCACCAACTCTCTGCAATCTCTCTCTCTCTCCGCCGCAATGTTGCATCTCTCTCGCTATTCTATCGCTACTATAATAATCAGTGTTCCTCAGAGCTATCCCAGTGCATACCACCTCCTTTACGTAGGGCACGTGGTACCCGTCTTGCAACTCAATCCCACCCCTACTCTGTGCAACTCTCCAACCCAAGAGTGAAACGTTACTCTCAAACTTTCTTCTACTCAACAGCTGAGCTCTGGAACTCTCTCCCAGAATCAGTCTTTCCCTCTTCCTATGACTTAAATTGCTTCAAACTCCGTGTGTCCAGGCATTTTGGCTCGAATGTCCCTTGATTTTGGCCCTGTCACTCTTTCAACTATGGGGGAGGCACTCGCTATAGGCTGTTATGCCTTTTGCCTCCCTCAATCACATGAAAAAAAAAAAAATTTGCATTTGGATTGCTGTCATTCTTTCAACTTTGAGGGGGACAATTGTTACAGGCAACTTTGCCTTTTGTCTCCTTCATACACAAAAAACGGTAGATATAATAGCTTGATAACTGTCGTCGCTTTTTAGTTATAGAGATAACTGGTCAAGATTTGTTGGCCTACCTCTAATGAATGGACTATAGTACTATAGAGTGGTCAATACATAATGAATGGACTATAGTACTATAGAGTGGTCAATACATAATGAATGGACTATAGTACTATAGAGTGGTCAATACATAATGAATGGACTATAGTACTATAGAGTGGTCAATACATAATGAATGGACTATAGTATACCTACATAATGAATGGACTATATTATACCTACATAATGAATGGACTATAGTACTATAGAGTGGTCTATACTATAGAGTGGTCTATACATAATGAATGGACTATAGTACTATAGAGTGGTCTATACATAATGAATGGACTATAGTACTATAGAGTGGTCAATACATAATGAATGGACTATAGTACTATAGAGTGGTCAATACATAATGAATGGACTATAGTACTATAGAGTGGTCTATACATAATGAATGGACTATAGTACTATAGAGTGGTCTATACATAATGAATGGACTATAGTACTATAGAGTGGTCAATACATAAACGCACCATTAAAATTATAATAGGTCATCGTCGTGAAGAGGTTAAATTATATAGAAAATTAAGAATGGTTGGTATAAGTGTGAAACTGAAGGGAAACGAGTAAGCTTCCAGGAGTAAAAGGGGGCCAAGGAAAAGGAAAGAGAAACGAGGATAGGACAGAAATATGAACAAAATATAATAGTAAAGTGAGAAAGTAGCGATACCGGTAGATGCATAGACTAAACACATACAAATTAAAGTGGAGTGAACAAGTAAATACAGAAAGAAACAAGATATGGGAGATATACCAAGCAAGCACAGGTAAAGGTAGGCAAAATATAATGTAATGGCACTTCCAGGAAGAGGTCATACTTGCACAGTTATCTAGCCTTATGCAGATACCGGTCCAAAATAACTCAGAAAGTATTAAACACACATACATTCATAGTAATATTAATAGTGTTTGGTAATAATTCATTTGACTATCTTAGTAAAAAATTACATTCCATCTACCTGTATTCAATGTAGGGTAAGGGGAAATACAGAAATAGGTTATTCACCATTATCGGACTAAAGCGTCTGACTACCTTTTAGTTTGTTAATTTAGACTAAGCTTTGGAGCTTAGGAAGGAATTATAGAAGTCAGATGTATTGTACATTGTGTTTACCAGTTTGTTATCTAGAGGTATTTAAAAAATAAATAGAACCGACAAATATCAGTTATAAAACACTTTAAAAGACGCCATGGTATTAAATAGGTTAAAATACCCAACCACTTACTCAACCTTTAACTACAAACATCCACCTACCCATAGTCCATACCAACCTCATTAAACACACCACCTATCCCACCCAATATCCCATTCAGGTTATCCATACTTACACAGCCATACTCCCTATTCACCGCTACCACCACTCCCAATATCCCACTCACTCACCTAGTATCTCACTCTTCCCATCCACACTTCCAACCTACTAGTATTACCACTCCTTGACTCCCACTCTAATCATTCACATTCCGACCCAACACAAAATTCTAGCTTTCCAATCTTGCTCACCATTCACCGCCATCTGCAGCGAATGAACAAATTAAACTAGAAACTAGGAAACCAGGTGTTTACGGACGGACGAACTAACAGACGAGCGGGATCTGCGTACGCAAGACCACAGTGTTTCTCAAAGCTGATAAAGGATACCAGTACCTAGGCCCTACTTCCTTCAAGGAAGACTTAAGCTTAACATTACTTGACATAAAAAATTCAAGGTGTTGGTTAAGCAATTAACCCTTTGAAGCTCTGACGCGTTTTAGCAGTTTATTTTGGCCTTCATTACACGAGTGTATGCAGCTTAGGAAGGATATGTGGGTATTTAAAGGGTAAAGACTCTCAATCAACCCTCTGACTTCCATATACCCTTCCTAATCTGAATAAAATCGTCTAATAATTACCAGAAAACAAAACAGAAATGCGTATTGGAGCTTGAGAGGGTTAAGTGAGGGATGACGTTACATGTATGATAATAACTGTCAGCTTATATTATTGAATCAAATAATTTTGGATCATACTAGTGATTTATCTTTTGGAGTCATGCATACATACAATGATATCTAGACCAAACTTTGCTGGAATTGAAGTAAACAGGTCAAAAGGTTAGCAGACGAAAACCCTTAAATTAATAAGCATTATCAAATTTGTTATATACTGTATAGTGATATATGGTTACACTTGTGGAGGCATAGTGAACATTGCTGTGTCTGACGAAAACCGTCTCAATGATCTTAAGGTTCTAACTGAGGTATGTCTACATGGGAGAGACCAACGACATAACGTGTTATGTACAGTAGCCCAACTAAGTTTTGCGACAAAATATTAGGTATGTGACACCTGTCTAGTTTGCACTCCCGTCCCAAGCCCGTGTGGTCGTGTCTAGCAGAGACCGTGGTGTCTATCTAGGCAGGCACCACCAGCAAGGGACTGGAGTTTTCGCAGAGATACTCCAGTCCTGACGGTATTCTTGCCTTATAGTGTGCTGGCTTAATAATCCAATAGGGTTGATAGCCTCTGAAGTCCTATTTAAACTAACTAACTAAAGTGCCACCAGGATCCACAAACACAGTAGTGTGTGGATCCTGGGCGCCACCACCTGCGCTCGGCCCCGTTACCACAGCCAGGGCACACACACACAGTACTCGCACACGCTGGGCGTTACATTATACATATGACAATATTGCTATAATTATTTGTTTTGTATCATAATCAAAGGTTCTCTCTCTCTCTCTCTCTCTCTCTCTCTCTCTCTCTCTCTCTCTCTCTCTCTCTCTCTCTCTCTCTCCGCTAAATATAAATATATTTATGCGCGATAAACTTTGTAGATTAGCTCACACACTCTCAGTTAAAAATGAATATATTTATGAGCGACAAACTTTGTAGATTAGCTCACACACACACACCAGAAAGGTAAGCGTCACTACTTTATAGATCCACATTCTACACATAACTTAAAATGAACACAATAAGTTGCATAGATTGTTATTTTATAATCTATTATACACTTTTTAGTGATTGTTTTAATCAGAGCCCCTCCTTAACCCTATCCTTAGCCTCTCTGTAACCCAGAAAGTGCTCCAGAAACGGGTACTCAATTTCTACATCTATTTCCTGATCTACTCATATATTGTTTTATTTTAGTTTCCGTATAAAATGTTATGCGGTCAAAATTAGCTCCAAGTTTGCTGACACCGGGTATAGATTTTATGAGTTATCCTAAACGTTTACATGCATTAACTGTATTAGATTTTACTTAATAAAATGTAATTGTATACAGCTAAATGACTAAGAGACTTAATTTGACCGGACATTTATAGCATCTGAGGTGAAGCCAGTGATTTTGGGGCTAATTAGTGATTGAGGTTTCCGAAGACTGTGTGCGAACTGTTGTATGGATTCTCCCCCTGTCGCCTCTTGTTTTGCCTCCTTTCATGTGTTTCTTGTTGATACTCCCTACCCCTTGTTGGTATAAGGGCTGGCTAGTGACTAAATTACAAACGTCAAATTAAGAGGAGTGGGCCTATGCTGCTGTCACATGTGTTAAATGCTTAATCATAAATAATGTAATGGAATTTAACCGTGTTGTCTGCGAGTGTCTCGCTATCTATTACCCTTTCTTTTCCCAAGCATACGAATTGATAAACAAAGAACAAACATACCTTCAAAGATATTGACATGTCAGTAAAGTTTTCGATATATATCAACATGAATAGTTGCTGATTAAAGAAGCAGCTCATAGACCATGGCTAATTAGTGGGAAACAAATATTTAATATTAACAGTAGTCTATACCATCAGGTTCGGGTGTAGTGAAGGTTGGGGTCTTACACTGATGGTCAGTTTTAGTTCCTTAATAGTTCATATTTTACATTAACGACCCTTTATTTGGGCCTAACTAAAAAGATTGGTAATTTTTCAAATGACACTAAACATAACTTGAATAATTATTGATCCTCATAACGATTCATGCTCTCCAAAAATAACTTGACACACTACCGGAATGAGCAATACCTTGTCAGATGATAATATTATTTAATGTTGATAAATAAATGCAGTTTATTGAAAACTGGGAAATCGATAGAAATTTCAGGATATAGATTTAACAATATTTACTTAAAGTCATGAATTATGCGCCATTTGTCTCCCGTTCGAGGAGACTCAGTAGCTCAATGCATTCTTGTAATTTCCGATTCCATTACCCATCTCCCTTACTCAAGGGTAGCTAGTAACCACCAATTATATCTCAGAAAAAATAAATCTTGTCATCAATTTCAGTGGTAACAGGGGCAAGACGCAATATCAGTGGTATCTAGATGGCTAAATAACATGGAATCAAGTAACTCAATTATTACAAAAGATTTGGAAACCATCGTCAGTCGTGATCTGAAAAAAAATAAAATGCAACATTGTTTGAAATCAGAGTTTTTAGATAGATATCTAGAAGCGTGAATAACAACAAACCTAATTTTAAAATTTCACCTGTCCTTAGTAAGGCTTCACATGGATTGTTTTTAATTTTGCTGTCCAATGTCCATAGATTGATTGGAAGTTACGGTACAAAGAAGAATGGAAAAACAATCCAGAATAATGGAACATTACAACATCACTTAATATTCTAACGCCTGACGACTAAGGCCAAATGACACGGAATTATAGCCAGAATGGGTTAGAACATTTAACAGAAGTAAAATACAGTATTATTGAGGTAGGGAATATCATAAAATACATAAATCATAAAATGAAAATGATATGGTCAATACAACAGAAAGGGGACTTGGGAAAACATTAGGCTTGCATTTATTAGAGGTGTAGAGTAAGAGAGGATATGATGCAGATGCTTAAGTTGTAAGTGGGATCCAAAAAGACGAAATGGAAAACGGACTACCGCTCCGTGATAAGCATGCACAGTCATTGCACAAGTTTGGTAGATATGAGAAATAGGCTACCGAGTGCTACAGTAGTATCAATAACGACAAAAAGCTTAGAAACATAATTAGATAGGCACATGGCTGTGATGTTCTGATTGTCAATGGGATCCGCCGTGAGTGGGCCAGTCAGTCCTCTCAAGAAATCCCTCTTTTATTATTTCTGTTTATGTTTAGATTGTGGAATCAGGAAGCGTGTCTTTGGCAGTTTATTCCGACTAGCATTAGACTAATATATTTAGAGTAGAAAAGGAGACTATTTTTTCAGAGTAGTAAGGGATTATGAAAGTCAAAGGGTAAATAATATTAAGACATAGTATGTGTCCCTATAACTCCTACAGAACCTCCTTAAGTTGTATAAACCCTCTAATGAAAAGTCCGATCAAACTGCCAAAATTAGTCAATCCTAATGGGATTAATGATTATATATTTATTGATTATCATGATAAACTGGTTTCTCTATTCACCAATGATAGTTTAGGTAAGATATTATTTATTATAATCGCAAACAAGTTATATGCATTCACTAAGGGGGGAGGGAAGTATATATTGTATTTAATAATTTCCTCCTTTCCCCTCCCCCCCGCCCCCCAACCCTCTTCTTAGACCCTTCTTGAGGTAAAAGAAAATAATAATACAAATATTAACACCTAAAGAGCGGCCTAGGCGGTATAAAATATGTAGCCACCAGCGGGGTGTTTTTAGCCAAAATAGGGCTGTTTACGTGATCATTTTCATGCCTAAATAAGACCCAGAGCGTAAAACAAGTATCTATCCCTGAAAGGGCATAAACAGAGCTTTCCAATGACACTATAACGATCCTTTTATGACGGCTAGTTTTCTTGCAACAACCGCGCAACACGAGTGCAAAAAGCATGTAATTCGGTACTTTCTCCATTCAATTCAGTATGTAGCGAGTGAGAGAGGGAAGGAGGAGGTGGGATTCGTGTCAGTAGGTTCGCCGCGGTGGTCTGGAGCAGTCATACGCTCGCTACTCTCCTGCCACCACTTGTCTCTCTCTCTCAGCAACATTACGTGCTGAAATTGCCACACGACCTATGTCGCGCGCCGCCAGATAGTCCAGATTTATTATACTCGACTTATGTTGCGCGCCGACATTTAGGGGTTAATAATAATAATAATAATAATAATTAAAGTTGCAAGCAACATTGTGCAGGGTTCGAGCGGGGTTGCACGCAGGATATTGTGTTGGATACAAGCACTGTGTCCCATAATTATATGAAAATATCATGTATCTTATCGGGCATGGAGAAAATACAGAAGGAATATAGTGTAGCCATTTTGGCTATGGCCACTTAGACCATTAACACCTTACGAGCGGCCTAGGCGGTATATAATATGTAGCCACCAGCGGGGTGTTTTTAGCCAAAATAGGGCTGTTTACGTGATCATTTTCATGCCTAAATAAGACCCAGAGCGTAAAACAAGTATCTATCCCTGAAAGGGCATAAACAGAGCTTTCCAATGACACCATAACGATCCTTTTATGATGGCTAGTTTTCTTGCAACAACCGCGCAACACGAGTGCAAAAAGCATGTAATTCGGCACTTTCCCCATACAATTCCGTATATAGCGAGTGAGAGAGGGAGGGAGGAGGTGGGATTCGTGTCAGTAGGTTCGCCGCGGTGGTCTGGAGCAGTCATACACTCGCTACTCTCCTGCCACCACTTGTCTCTCTCTCTCAGCAACATTACGTGCTGAAATTGCCACACGACCTATGTCGAGCGCCGCCAGATAGTCCAGATTTATTATACTCGACTTATGTTGCGCCCCGAAAGTTATGGGTTAAGGAGTGTGACCATTATGGTTAAAGCTATTAATCCTGTACGAGTAGGCATAATTGGCAGGAAATTGCCAAATATGCATTTTCATGCATAAGCAAAAGCCAGAGCGTAATACAATTATGTATTCGTGAAAGTACGGTAATAGCTTTCAAATTACTCCTGAATCATCCCTGTACGATGTCTGGTTTTCTTGTAAGGATCTTGCAAACAAAGGGCAAAATTGCTAAAAATTACCAAATCCGATAGGCGAAATCACTAATAATTACTAATTATTTTCTGTTTTCGCTATGTGTGACGCTGCACATAAGTGAGCTCTCTCTCACACAAACCTCAGTGTCGTGGCACTGTAGGCTCCGGCTGACGTCCATCCGTGCTGCTTGCAAAAGCTGGCCTGGCTCACAGGCTACAAAATAACTGGAAAATCGTCTCCGTCATATGAGGGGCCCCGCGGGAATTGGGTTAAGAAATGTGGTTGTTTTGATTATTTGATAGGGTCACCATAAGGGTAATGATGTGTGGCCTTTTTTCTGTACAGAAGCTTGGCCTTTTTGGTTGGGGCTTTTTAGGAATATGACCTTTTTGGTTAGCCATGGAGAAACTACAGAGGTACAAATTATTATAAGCAACCTCATGTTAAAAATATCTTATATATTGTTGTTTAGCTATACTTGGCATTCCTCTTCCTCTATGCATCTAGCAATTTAACCCCCTCAAACTCCTTATGACGCGATGGTGTGGTAATTACCCCGGGCCAAAAAGCTCTAAAAGACGATCGAGTGGTAACTCAAGCTAAATCTGAAGAGCACATGCAATTTATCTGTGCATGTTCACTGTCAGTAAGTATTGCTGGAGAAAGGGTTAATGTATTCATCTTTTGGGGTATTTATTCTATGTTTCTATCCTGTTTCTGTGATTGATTGATTTTTTGTGCTAATGTAGTTGGTATTTGGTATACTTTTACATATTTTAGATAAATCAGAAAAGCACATGCAATATATTTGGGTATTTTCAGTCAGTATTGCTGGGGAAACGGTTAACATACAGTATTCATCATAGGAAGGGAAGAGGATGTGTAGCTCAGATTTTTGCCCTGAAATATGTTGTGGAGAAATATCTTGAGAAGGGACAAAAGTTGTATGCTGTGTTCATGGACTTGGAGAAGGCCTATGACAGAGTTGATAGAGAAGGTACCGGTATGTAGAAAGTACTTGGAATATACGGAGGAGATAGCAAGTTGCTGAAAGCAGTGAAAAGCATGTATGAGGGTGCAAAGATGTCAGTATGTGTTGAGAATGAACAGAGCGAGTTATTTGATCTGAATTTTGGGTTAAAGAAAGGGTGTGTGATGTCCCCATGGTTGTTCAATATATACTGTTTATGGATGGAGTCATAAAAGAAATTCAAGAATGAGCAGTGGATGTTGGTGTACCACTAATAAGGGAAGGCAACGAGTGCAATGACAGAGTTGATAGAGAAGGTATGCGGAAAGTACTGAGAATATATGGAGTAGATGGCAAGTTGCTGAAAGCAGTGAAGAATATGAATGAAAGTGCAAAGGTATTAGTATGTGTGGAGAATGAACAGAGGGAGTTCTTTGATCTGAATGTTTGGTAAAGCAAGGTTGTGTGATGTCCCGATGGTTGTTCTATATATACAGTATATGGATGGAGTCATAAAAGAAATACAAGGAAGAGCAGTGGATGTTGGTGTATCGCTGATTAGGGAAGGAAGCATATAAGGAGCAGATGGTAAGTTGCTAAAAGCAGTTGTTGTTGTTTTTGTTATTGTTCCCTAGGCAGCCTGGCTGAAAGTAGTGTGGAGTATATAATTACGAGGGTGCAAAGGCATCAGTATGTGTGGAGAATGAACAGAGCTACTTCTTTGAGCTGAATGTTGAGTTAAAGCAAGGGTATAATGATGTCCCCATGGTTGTTAACCCTTAAAAAGCGGCTCACCACATAAGTCGAGTTAAATAAAGCTGGACTATGTGGCGGCGCTCGACATAACTCGAGTGGCAATTTCAGCACGTAATGTTGCTGAGAGAGAGAGACAAGTGGTGGCAGGAGAGTAGCGAGTGTATGACTGCTCCAGACCACCGCGGCGAACCTACTGACACGAATCTCACCTCCCTCCTACCTCTCTCACTCGCTATATACGGAATTGTATCGGGAAAGTGGCTAATTACATGCTTTTTGCACTCGCGTTGCACGGTTATTGCAAGAAAACTAGCCATCATAAATGGATCGTTATGGTGTCATTCGAAAGCTCTGTTTATGCCCTTTCAGGGATAGATACTTGTTTTACGTTCTGGGTCTTATCTAGGCATGAAAATGATCACGTAAACAGCCCTATTTTGGCTAAAAACACCCCGCTGGGCGGTACATATAAATAAACCGCATAGGCCGCTCGTAAAGGGTTAAATATATACCGGTATATATATATCTATATATATAATTATATATATATATATATATATATATATATATATATATATACTGTATATATATATATGCAACAAAGTCACAGCAACACATGTCTGTCTGACCTCCCCTGAAGATGTAATAATACACGAAAGCACTGGGGACTCCGTGTTTTTCTTCTTTCCTTGTGGATTTTCCTGCCTACTGTATGTATATATATATATATATATATGGATGGAGTCATAAAAGAAATTCAAGGAAGAGAAGTGGATGTTTGTGTACTGCTGTTTGCTGAAGATATGAATGGGAGTTGCAGGGTCTGGTAAATATGTTTGGAACAGTGTGCGAAAAATGGAATCTGAAGGTAAATGTGGGGAAGAGCAAGGTTATGGTCTTCGAAAAGGGGTGAAGCCACAGAGTGTGAGGTGAAGTTGAATGGTCAGGCTATGGATATTGTCAACTCATTGGCAGTGTACAGAGTAAAGATGTGAATATGGATGAAGAAGTGCGGGAGAGGGTGCAACAGGGAAAGAGGGTTGTAGGAACGCTAAAAGCAGTAAGAAGAAATAGGGTGGTCAGCATGGAAGTAAAGAAGTCCTTGCATGACAGTGTGGTAATCCCTACATTGACTTACGGGAGCGAAGCATGGACGTTGTTGGAGAGATTCAAACCATGAGTGAAAGGGATGGAAATTAGTTACTCGAGAAGTGTGTGCGGAGGTACATGGAGGGATAGACAGACGAATGAGGAAGTACGAGAGATGTATGGTGTGAATGTACTGGAAAGTGCGAAAAAGAACACCTTGAGATGGTTCGGCCATGTGGAACGTATGGGAAGCGAGAGAATGACTAAGAGAGTGTACGAGTGAGTTGGAAGGACAGAGGGAGAAATAAACCGAGAGAGAGGTGGAAGGATGGAGTTAAGAAGTATATGCGTGAAAGCGGTGCTGAATGGGAGGAGGGGCGTCGACTGATTGGGGACAGAGGTGCATAGGGGTGTTTCGTTCGTGGCCAATACTTCGGGGATCAAGGCATCCGTCAATAGATAGATAGATAAATTCATCTTTAGGGCTATTTCTTAAATTTTCTTTATCCTGTTAGTGTACTTTATTACATTTTTTGGTAATGTAGTTGGTAATTGGTGTAATTTTACATATTTCAGATAGAGGATGTCAACAGAATAACAAATGATGAGCTGAGGAGACGTTTAGGTATAAAGAGTATTAGCGAGGAGATGCGTACAAGTAAACTGGGATGGTATGGACATGTGGAGAGAATGGATGAACAAAATTGGGTGAAAAGATGCAGGTCTGCAATTGTGGAGGGAGCTGCACCAAGGGGTGGACCGAGTAAGACCTGGGATCGGACTATACGTGCCGATCTCAAATAAAAAAACTTGACAAGTAAAGCATCCCTTAACAGGGTTGCCTGGAACACCGCCATTAGGACAAGAGACTGAAACTGCACATCTGTGTGGAGCACTCAGTCTTAACCTCGTAGCTGCGCAGGTGGGGTAATGGCCACCCCTCCCTGTGCAGAGGTATTTAGACTGTTTCCTTCACTCAAATCGTCATCGTACCATAAATATCATTAATACTTATCCATATGCACCTATTTTACGTTGATTATGAAGATATTAACCTGTTACAACAATAAAACAAGTGGAAACAGCGTTTGGCTGGTTAAAATCGGCAAATGAGAGCGGGAGTTATAGTTATCGAGTGCGAGCCAGCCTGCCAAACATCCACCCCTCACGACGTCTGGAGAGACACTGTCGCATAGTTCTCTCTCTTTCTCTCTTTCATTCGCTGTGTAGCACATACAAGCACAACCTGCTTATGAATCGCTATTGTATAGCACGAAAATATACCGACGAAATAAGTGAATAACAGAAAGAATAGGTGATAATTGAAGGGGGAGGGGGGATTTGGAGGAGTGATATATGGCATGGCCAAGGGGCAATAAAAAAAAAATAAAAAAAAAAAATAAAAAAAAAAATTGATACTAGGCTGTTTTAAATGTTTTTTTTTAGGCCTTGGATTATATAAGGAGTTCCGCAGCGTACCGGTGGGGACTCATATTAGTGGATCCGCACTTGCCGGGTTAAAATGTTATGTATGTATGTATGTATACATCTGAAGAGCACATGCAATCTATTTAGGCATTTTCAGTCAGTATTGCTGGGTAAAGGGTTAACATATTAATCTTTTGGAGTATGTCTTCCATTTATTTATCCGTTTAGTGTGTGTTATTGATTTCAGTGCTACTGTAGTTGGTATTTGATGTAATTTTACATATTTTAGACAAATCTGAAGAGGACATGCAATATATTTGGGCATTTATAGTCAGTATTGCTGGGGAAACGGTTAGCATACTGTAGTCATCTTAGGAAGGGAAGAGGATGTGTAGCTCAGATTTTTGCCCGGAAATGTGTTGTGGAGAAATATCTGGAGAAGCGACAAAAGTTGTATGCTGCATTTATGGACTAGGAGAAGGCCTATGACAGAATTGATAGAGAAGGTATGTGAAAAGTACCGGTACTGAGAATATACGGAGTAGATGGCAAATTGCTGAAAGCAATGAAGAGCATGTATAAGGGTGCAAAGGTGTCAGTATGTGTGGATAATTAACATAGCGAGTTCTTTGATTTGAATGTTGGGTTAAAGCAAGAGTGTGTGTGATGTCCCCATGGTTGTTCAATATATACCGGTACAGTATATGGATGGAGTGATGAAAAAAATAAAAGGAAGAGCAGCGGATGTTGGTGTACCGCTGATAAGGGAAGGAAACGAGTGGAAGTTGCCTCAACAGTACAGTACCGGTACTACTGTTGCTGACAATACAGTTCTGATGAGCGATAGTGAATGGCGGAAGGCGGACGCAAGTTTGAGGCTCCGGCATATGCTATGGGAATAGTCAATTAATTCAAGGATATCGAGTGCATACGGGGCTAACAAGAAGAGGAAGGATTTAGTGAAGGTTTGGAGGATATATTGGTGTGGTGGAGGGGTGATATATAGTGTAATAAGAGTGTGTAGTGACGGGACAGCGGTAGGGTTGTGAGTTGTTGAGTTTGTAAACAAACATGGTAGAGGGAATTTCGGGTATGACGGAGGCGGAAGGAAGGTTACAACGTTTTCGGGGATTTAAGAGCACAGATAAGAAGTTAGAAGAGGTTAGTATTGTTGTGAAGGATTTGGAAAAGTGGATGAGTGATACGGAGAAATGGAAGGGGGATATTGGTGAGAAAGTTAAGGCACTGTGTGTAATGTGTGGTGTGATAGGTGGGGAAGGGAATAGGCCTAGCGAAGGAAGTGAATGCAGGCCTTTTTTGGCAGTTAATGAGAGCCTAGAGATAGTATTGAAAAGGGTAGATGAACTGGGAGCAGAGAATATGGCATTGAAGGAGCAGCTGAAGGAATACGAAGGACGTTTCACGGAAGTAAAGGAGTCGACTGCATGGACGGTGGTAGGTAAACAAAAAGTCAAGGATTTGGAGGATATTATGAAAGAGCAAAAGGAAGAAATGAATATGACCAAAAAAAGTTTTGAGAGTGCAGTTGTAGGGGTCATGAAGAACAAGGAGAGTGTCGTGAGGGAGGCCATGGACAGGGATAGGGGTGTAATCTTGTATGGAGATATAGAGACTCATATGAATGATAATGGAGTGAGAAAAGTGAGGGATATGGAGACAGTGAAGGAGGTCTTGAAAGGTGTGGATGAGGACGAATATGGATGGGAAGGGCAGGTGGAGGAGATCAGTAGGATAGGTAGATATAAAAGGGGAGAGATGAGACCTATAAGGGTACAGTTTAAAACTAGGGTAGTGGCGGAGACTGTGACAAATTTTAGTTGGAGGCTAAATACAAATGATAAACTGAAACACATAAGACTAAAGAAGGATTTGAGTATAGAACAAAGGAAAAAAATTAAGGAATTACAAGAAAAGGCTGATGAAAATAATGGAAAGTTGGATGAGGAGGATAAGAGAATTTTTTACTGGAGAGTGAGGGACGGAAAAGTGAGGAAGTGGTTTATAAGAGTAGAAAGGAGGGGGAGATCAGGGAGGGGAGAGAATGTGATGAGAGTTGTGACGGAGGAGGAGAACGGGGTGGAGGTGTCACAAGGAGAGACAGGAGACAAAGAGGCAGACCCAGTAGTGCTAACAGGGGAGTAGGGTACGGACTGGAGGAGCGGGATGGTGTAATTGCTGAAGGAATGGTAGATGGATTAAGGATTATGTTTAGTAATGTGGATGTGTTTACTCAGGACAAGAAAAGAGAACTGATATGTAGGTTGCAGGATGAAGAGGAAAAACCTGATGTCATAGCCCTACAGGAAGTAAGACCAAAAAATGTTAGAATTGAAAGCGAACTGGTGGAATATAGTTTGGAGGGTTTTGAGTTATATGAGAGAAATGCTATTAGAGCAGAGGTTGGAAGAGGACTGTTTATTTATGTAAGAAAAGAGCTCAAGGTTAATGAGGTGGATATGAGACAGCAGTATTGTGAGTATTTGTGTATTGAAGTAAAATGTGTAAGAGGATCAATTCTAATTGCCTCTATATATAGAAGCCCAAATAATAGCAGGGGATGATAACCTACTGAAAGCAATGGAGGAGATAGATAATAGAGAGAACAAATATAAAATTTTGATTGGAGATTTCAATTTGCCAAGGATCAACTGGGCAAATTGTACTACTCCAGCGGGACAGGGTAGCCTGGAAAATAAGTTTATAGAGAAAGTGAGAGATTGTTTTTTAACGCAACATATTGTAGAGATGACAAGATATAGAGATGGGACGCAGGGGAGTGTACTTGATTTGATTTTTAGCAATGAAGAGGATATAGTGGAACATGTTAATGTGGATAGCCCTATAGGTCGTAGTGACCATGCCTGTATAAGCTTTAGTTGTAACATTAAATCGGAGAGGGATAATAGAAGCAATAGAAAAATATACATGTATGATAGAGCAGATTATGAGCTGCTGAGACGGTGTTTGGACATTGACTGGGGGGAATATTTGAACGGTGAAGACGCTGAAGGAATGTGGAGGAAAATTAGAGTCAAACTGGAGAATGCTGTATCCAAAAGTGTACCAGTAAGGGAATATAAGGATAAAACAAAATTGAGGAAAAGAACTAACCCAGAATTGCCAATGAAAAGAAAGCTTTGGATATTGATTAGAAGAAAGAAACGATTGTGGGAAAGATTAAAATTGTTAAAAAAGAACAGGGGGTCTAGTATAGAGGCTAAGGAAGTGGATCTGGAACACAGACAAATAAACAATAAAATAAGGTGGGAAACAAGGAGGGGGGTGAAGGAGAGGGAGAGAGAGATAGCTAGAAATGTGAAGGATAATCCAAAAATATTCTGGAGTACATTCAGGAAAAGTTAACAAGAAGAGTAGGGATCCCAGAGCTGGTGGGGGGGTTGAATGATGGGAGTAGAGCGGAGACTGATAAGGAGAAAGCAGAGGTGCTGGGGAAATACTTTGGGGGGGTACTAACAGTGGAGTCGGAGGATGCAGTGCCTACTATTCCCATCAAACAGGCACCGGCACTAGAACTAGTAGAGTTTTCCCATGCTAGAATAAGAAGGGCTATAGAAAAAATGAACAGAAGTAAGTCACCGGGACCGGATGGGATACACCCAAGAATCATAAAGGAAGGAGGGGAGATGTTAGTAGAGCCATTGAAAATGTTATTTGAGGTATCGTTTAATACAGGACAAATCCCGATGGACTGGAGAGAGGCGAACATAACAGCTATATTTAAGAAGGGAAAGAGAAATGACCCAGGGAATTATAGACCAGTCAGTTTGACAAGTGTTGTGTGTAAACTAATGGAAACGGTAATTAGAGAACGAATAATGGATCATATGAAGTCAAACCAACTTTTCAGTGGGAGACAGTTCGGATTCTTGCCGGGGAGGTCGACGGTACTACAGCTAATTAAGGTGGTAGATGATTGGATGCAAATTCTAGAAGATGGTGATGTAATAGACGTGGTATATTGCGATTTTATGAAGGCCTTCGATAAGGTCCCACATAAAAGGTTAATAGAGAAAGTTAGAAGCTATAATATAGGGGAGAAATGTGTGAAATGGATAGAAGCCTTCCTGAAAGATCGGAGACAGAGGGTACTGGTGAATGGAATAGGCTCGGGGTGGAGGGAAATTACAAGTGGGGTACCTCAGGGATCTGTGTTGGGACCACTGCTGTTCGTTATATTTATCAACGACTTGCCTGAAGTTATAACTAATGGAAGTGAGGTATACCTGTATGCGGATGACACTAAACTGTATAGAAGACTGAGGAGTAAGGAAGATATGGGTTTGCTTCAAGGAGATGTGGAGGGCATGAAGGGATGGTCTGAGCATTGGTTAATGCCTTTTCATCCAAAAAAATGCAAGTACATGCGGATTGGGACCAGCAAGATAGACAAGGTAGGATACAGTATGTATGAAGCGATGGAGGAAGTGAGTGCAGAAAAGGATATAGGAGTAGTGATAGACAATAAGTTAAATTTCTCAGAACATTTAGCGGAAAAGATAAACAAAGCCAATAGAATTGTAGGGCTGATAAGGAGGACATTTGTGTCACTTGACGAAGAAATCTTCAGGAATCTATATACAGCGCTGGTTAGGCCGCACCTGGAATATGCAAACCAGGTGTAGGCTCCATATATGGTAAAGGATATAGAAGCAGTGGAGAAAGTGCAGAGGAGAGCTAGCAAGCTGATACCAACGTTGAAGAACGCGGGCTATGAGCAGAGGTTGAGGACACTGGGGCTTCCGACACTGGCATATAGGAGAAAGAGAGGGGATATGATATAGACTTTTAAGATAGTGTCAGGAAAGTACGATGAGGATGTGTGTGAAGGTATCTTCTTGATGCGGGAGGGAACAAGAACGAGAGGACACTCTAAGAACATTTACAAAGAAAGAAATAGGCTTGAGAAGGCAAAGAACTCATTTTGTGATAGAGTGGTAAATGAGTGGAACGCACTGCCCCAGTATGTAGTCGATTCCGAATCAATAAGGGAGTTTGAAAGTAATCTTGATAAAGCATGGGGAAGACAAGATTTGAAGTTTGATTATAAAACAAAAATACAGAATAGTAAAAATGTTGCGTCTGCTACCGCCGCCGCCAACACCGTGAACGACCGCAGCAGTGCAAGTACTGGTACTGAGCTGGATACACAGGCATAGTTTGCCTTTTTCCAGAGGATCTACTGTAAGAAACTGTAAGTGAATGGCAGTTGCAGGGTCAGGTAAATATGTTTGGAACAGTGTGTGAAAAACGGAATCTGGAGGTAAATGCTAGGAAGAGCAATATTATGGTCATTGAAAGGGGTGCAACCATAGAGTATGAAGTGAGGTTGAACGGCTATGAAGAATGTCAGCTCATTTAAGCATTTGGGCAGTGCGTTGAGTAAAGATGTGAGTAGGCCTATGAATGAAGAAGTGTGGGAGAGAGTGCAACAGGGGAAGAGCGTTGTAGGAACTCTGAAAGCAGTAAGAAGAAATAGGGTGGTCAGCATGGAAGTAAAGAAGTCCTTGCATGACAGTGTGGTAATCCCGACATTGACTTATGGGAGGGAAGCATGGACGTTTCTGACTGGGATTGATCATTGATAATCATCGGTTATGCTAGTTGGAAAATTAGTGGGGTACAATGTAGAGTTCGGGCGTACCGCCAGCCTTGTTTACTAGGTTGAGGGGGGGCACCCCCCCCCCCCCCCATGACATATTGTCATCATCATATATATTGCCAGCAGGAGGCAAAAACCGAAAAAAAAAACTTCAAAATAGACGCAACTTAACCATGGTGACCGACACCGCCGCCGTCATGTTTACACATGACGGCGGCAGTGTCGGCGTCGGACGCTTGCGATAATGTTCCCGTCTATTATGAATGCCATTGGATACAATGGCAAATATGAGGGGGGGCATTGCCGCCCTCACCCCCCCATGACATGTTGTCATCATCATATACAGGGTGTTTCATAAATACCTTTCATAAATTTCAGAATGAATAGACCAAGCAATAATAAATATACTTTACTATGTGACGGTTTTGGAAATTTATAATATTTACCGGGATATTACACATTTTAGTTTAAATAGGAAAGTCTAGGGGATGAAAACGATCAGTAGATTACCTTCACCTCAATTACTTTATTTTGTCATAAATGTTTGAACATCAATGTATTTTACAGTATTTACAATAGTTGCTCGAAGTTTCTCCCACCCTCGTTGATACAGGCTTGGGCTCGGTGCATAAGAGACTGTCGCACTCTTTCAAATATCCCTGGTGTGTTTCTTACTTCTCTGCATGCCTCTTGAACTCGTTGCCACAGTTGCTGACGGGTGTTGATTTGTGTAGCATACACCCTGCTCTTCAAGTGTCCCCAAAGATGAAAGTCAAGTGGAGTTAGGTCCGGTGATCTAGGTGGCCAGGCGATGGGACCACGCGATGGGACCACCACGGCCTATCCACTTATCAGGGTACATAACATTAAGGAAATCCCTCGTACCTCGTGCAAAGTGAGCTGGAGCCCCCCCCCCACCCCCCCCACCCCCCACCCCCCATCCTGCATGAACCACTTTTGTCTACGTGTTCTGAGAGGCACATCTTCAAGTAGTATGGGTAAGTCATCCTGAAGAAATCTGGTGTACACATTGCCTGTAAGTCGTTGTGGTAACATAAAAGGTCCGATTACATGGTCACCAAGAATACCTATTGTAAATTAAATACTGTAAAATACATTGATGTTCAAACATTTATGACAAAATAGAGTAATTGAGGTGATGGTAATCTACTGATTGTGTTCATCCCCTAGACTTTCCTATTTAAACTAAATTGTGTAATATCCCGGTAAATATGAGAAATTTCCAAAATCGTCACATAGTAAAGTATATTTATTATTGCTAGGTCTATTCATTCTGAAATTTATGAAAGGTATTTATGAAACACCCTGTATATTGCCAGTAGGGGGCAAACAACCAAAAAAATCGTCGCAAAACCCTCCCCTCAACATATTATTGTATCCAATGGCAGTCAAAATAGACGGGAACATGATCGCAAGCGTCCACCGCCGCCGCCGCTGTCATGTTTACATGGTCGATCGCCGCAGTTACTGTAAGTTTGCGTCTATTTTGAGTTTTTGACGACAATTTGTTTTGGTTAGGCCTATTTGTCCCCTGCTGGCAAATTATATGATGATGACAATATGTCATGGGGGGTGTTTGCCCCCTCAACATATTATTGTATCCAACGGCATTCAAAATGGACGGGAACATGATGGCAAGCTTCCGTCGCCGCTCTGCGTAGTGTAAACAATGGTCGCGGTACGCCCGAACTCTACATTCTACCTAGCTAGGCCTATATTATAGGCTACAATAAATGAGTAGGCTAGGCTATTTTTATCTATAGGCTAGGCCGAGTCTAATATTACAATTTAAGGTAGCATGAAGCTGAACGGTCAGGCTATGGAGATCGTCAACTCTTTTAAGTATCTGGGCAGTGTGTTGAGTAAAGATGGGACTATGGATGAAGAGGTGCGGGAGAGTGTACAACAGGGGAAGAGGGTTGTAGGAACGCTAAAAGCAGTAACAAGAAATAGGGTGGTCAGTATGGAAGTGAAGAAGTCCTTGCATGACAGTGTGGTAATCCCGACACTGACTTACGGAAGCGAAGCATGGACGTTGGTTGAGAGACTCAGACCAAGAGTGAGAGCAGTGGAAATGAATTACTTAAGGAGTGTGTGCGGAGTTACATGGAGGGATAGACAGACTAATGAGGAAGTAAGAAGGAGGTGTGGTGTGGAGGTAGATGTGCTGGAAAGTGTGAAAAGGAACAACTTGAGATGGTTCGGCCATATGGAACGTATGGAAAGCGAGAGAATGACTAAGAGGGTGTACGAGAGCGAGGTGGAGGGACAGAGAGGGAGAGGTAGACCGAATATGAGGTGGAAGGATGGAGTGAGGAACTACATGAACGAAGGCGGTGCTGGTTGGGGGGAGGGGCGTCGACTGACTGGGGACCGCGGTGCATGGGGGCGGTTCGTTCGTGGCCACCCCTTCGGGGATCACGGCGTCAGGCAATAGATAGATAGATAGATAGAAGGTAGCATTCAAGGAGACTACAGCAGGACTTACCTTTGACCGGGTATAGGCTATCCTAGTGTTTACTAGGCCTATACCCTGTGAAAGGACATTAGCCTAGCCTAACCTAACAACCTTAACTAACCTATCATAGTAGGCTATTATGGGTGGGGGCTGCCGCCCCCACACCCCGATTTTTTGTGTATTTGTCTATTTTGTCTGTGAAGTGGGTATTTTTACAATTTGTCGATAACGAAAATCCTCCATGCGGACTATAGCCTATGGAGAAAAATATGGCGAATCTAATGTTGCCTATTATCTCTAATAAATTGTTTCTCATAATGCTGCAGTAGTGTTGTTTAAAATACCAACCATTTAATTGTGTGCCTTTAAAATGACCTAAATTAGGCTATACTGGAAGATTAGAAGAATCTTTAAGAAAGACTAGGTTAGGGTCATTGTCGTGCCAAAGCTAGATTATAGCCTAAATATAAAAGGAAGTGAATAAAATGAAAAATGTAAGCTAGGCAAGGACTATTATATCCTAATTATATCCTAATGGTGTAAGTAAGCTAAGTTTATAATTAAGGTCAGGTGTGAGAGGGATCTGCCTTGTGTTGGCCAATCGGCTTTCTGCAGACTCCCATATTCTTATGTTCTTATAGTGATATAGCCTATAGGTCACAAGCGTGTTCAGAAAGTTTCGCCTAAAAATTGTCAGTAATAGGCCTAGTCTAGGCCTAACTCAACCCAATGAGTGTCTTCTTGAAAATATCACATTTAGCCTAGGCCTAGGCTAGAGTTCTATTTCCATCAAAACCGAAGATTTTTTTGTATTTTATTTAGAAGACTTGGATCATGGTCAGAATACAATATTGTATTACTTCACACTTGTTTCCACATTCGTGTATACTGTAGGCTAAAGACTACCGAGTCTGCGGTACTTATAACCGAAACTACCACTGATTATTTCTCAATATTTGAAGGCTATTATATAATAAGGATGTTGCAAAGATCATATTAAAATTTGTTTCAACCTCCGTAGATCCACTTTATGTGCACTATATGAAGCACTGTAAAAACCAAAAATTCTCCCTATAATTCTCCCTATTGACAACAGTGAAATTCTTATTAAGCCTCTTACTGTTTAAATAGATGCTGATTTCAATAATTCATGGGGGGGGGGGGGGCAAAAAAAAACTCAACCCATCCTGTATCCAAAGGCAACAATTTTGTGTATATTTACTCTGAAAATGACTTACATCTGAGTGTTTTAATGCCTTATGAGCGGGCCAGTCAGTAACTTCTACTACCCGCCAAGTGGGTGGTTTTACCCTAAACGACCTTGTTTCCGTGCTCTTTTTCATGCATAAACAAGAGCCAAAGCGTAATACAATTATGTATCCCTGAAAGGGCGATATTTGAGCTTTCCAATGACACCAGAACCATCCTTCTACGACCACGCGTTCTCTTGCAACGATCGTGCAACCGAAGGGCAAAATCGCTAAAATACAGTAATTTCCTTACATAATTCCCTGTGTAGCGAGGCAGTGAGTGTGGGTGTGTGTGGAGGCGGGCCCAGTGCTGGCGCGGGAGCCGTGCCGAATGGTCAGAGCCGACCGATGCTCCTCCCACCGCTCGTCTCTCTCTCAGAGCCAAATATTGCTCAGAATTGCACACCGCCTTAACCCTTAATTAGCGGCGAGCAACATAAGTCGAGTTAAATAAAGCTGGACTATGTGGCGGCGCTCGACATAACTCGAGTGGCAATTTCAGCACGTAATGTGGCTGAGAGAGAGAGACAAGTGGTGGCAGGAGACTAGCGAGCGTATGACTGCTCCAGACCACCGCGGCGAACCTACTGACACAAATCTCAGCTCCCTCCTCCCTCTCTCACTCGCTACATACTCAATTATGTACTGAAAGTACCGAATTACCTGCTTTTTGCACTCGCGTTGCACGGTTATTGCAAGAAAACTATCCATCATACAAGGATCGTTATGGTGTCATTCGAAAGCTCTGTTTATGCCCTTTCAGGGATAGGTACTTGTTTTACGTTCTGGGTCTTATTTAGGCATGAAAATGATCACGTAAACAGCCCTATTTTGGCTAAAAACACCCCGCTGTGCGGTACACATAAATAAACCGCATAGGCCGCTCGTAAGGTGTTAAGTCGGTCCCCGCCACATGGTCCTTTCTTCTCTAGACCGACTTAAGTCGGGCCCCGTTAGACAAGGGTTAAGAACGTTGGATAATGGGAGAAATAAAGTTTTCCGGGAATTGTAACTAATTTAAACTACTGTATAATGATGAAAACTACCTAAAACCCAGAGAAAAACCATGGGAAAATTAGTGGTAGTTTCGGTTATATTTTCCGAGTCTGCATATAGGCTACGAAGCTAGGCTATAGGCCTAGACATATGGATATCAAACATGTAGGTGTGCATTCTTTATTGAAAGACTATTAGGTTTGATCATGGATGTGTGCAGATACGCGTGTATGGACTGAATTTCTGAAATTCACTCCAGTTCCCAACCAAGTGAAAACGAAAGTTAGCGAATATTTGTAAACAAACCCCTTTTCAGGTATACCAACCCTTCACATTTAGCTTTCATGATATACACAGGCGTACCAACCAACGAACGAACCTCTTCCACGAAGGGGACACTCAGGTAGCTTTTAATAATACTGCACGAAGGAACGACCCCGCCGTGAGGGTTGTCCGTGACCAAACGAAGGGGACATCTAACAGGGGCGCGTTCAAGAGCAAGACTTCAGACGCTACACTTTCCGTAGCGCGAATTGGGCCCTATTGAACGATTTTGAAGCCTCTCCCGCACTACGTAAACAAACAGGGTGGTTGCCATGGTTACGTTTATACCAGCGTCTTCACTTGACGCTCTAAACAACGACAATGACCATTCTTTACATCTAATCAACTACTAGGATATTTTTCCTGTAATATCCATAAGTAATTAATCCTAAAGCATGCTAGGCTATTAAATTATAGCGTCTCATTGGCCTAAAATACATATTAATATTTATTAGTAACCATATTTTTTAATATTACATTCTACAATAAAGTATATATGAAAGAAATAAAATTCGTTCATAAAATTTGTCATATGTTATTTTCGTCCGCCACTTCAATACATGCGGATCCTCTACGCCTCCTATCGAAACATGAAGATGTATATTTGTGTCAATATTTTGATCGAAAATTTAATATAAATGTTTTAACACCTTATTAGCGGCCTAGGCGGTTTATTTATATGTACCGCCCAGCGGGGTGTTTTTAGCCAAAATAGGGCTGTTTACGTGATCATTTTCATGCCTAAATAAGACCCAGAACGTAAAACAAGTATCTATCCCTGAAAGGGCATAGACAGAGCTTTCGAATGACACCATAACGATCCTTTTATGATGGCTAGATTTCTTGCAACAACCGTGCAACGCGAGTGCAAAAAGCATGTAATTAGGCACTTTCCCCATACAATTCCGTATATAGCGAGTGAGAGAGGGAGGGAGGAGGTGGGATTCGTGTCAGTAGGTTCGCCGCGGTGGTCTGGAGCAGTCATACGCTCGCTACTCTCCTGCCACCACTTGTCTCTCTCTCTCAGCAACATTACGTGCTGAAATTGCCACACGACCTATGTCGAGCGCCGCCACATAGTCCAGCTTTATTTAACTCGACTTATGTTGCGCGCCGACAGTTAAGGGTTAAAGTAAATAATAGCACATACTAATATGAATAGTCGATGTTTTTAAGTGATTGTATGTGCATATGGTCGAGAATAATTCGTTTCCTAGCGCTAAAGATAAATTCTAAAGATGTATTGTCTGTGCGCCTCACAGCATCACTCCTCAAAAGGCTGTGCACTGAATGAGCAACCGTAAACGACCGTATGCGTGCCCAATGTCGTTCAGTAAGCCTGTAGCGCCAACCGGGCGCTAAAATTAGTGCTCTTGAACGCTCTCCTGATCTAAGTATCCGGCCCTGAGCTGGTAAAGAAACAAAAACACAAACTCGGCACAATTTCAATTACGTATTTTCATAAAATATATATAGGTTTGTATCACAAAGCTCAAATACATACATCATATTTGGATATACTTCGAATGAGGAATCTCTGAGTTTAATAAGATAAGCTGTATGTGTACGATTACATCCAATAGTGAAGTATATACGAAATATTCAAAGACACGAAAGCGATAAATATGTAAGTCAGTGTTGCCAATAGAGCTACTTTAACGCTACATCTTAAAACGCTACATACTTCAATTTAGCTACCATTTTCCCATAACTCCCAGGGAAACTCTATATATATCTAGAACCATTATACATTGTAAAACATGCAAAACAAACCAACAAAAAACATTCCAGAGTTGTGGCATCATTCTAGAGATGGTTTGCATTTATTCAATATCGAGACGACATTCTAGCGGCTTTTGAGAACGGATCTAGCGATACAGTCACTCCCTCTCTTGCTAACTACACACGCAAAGGGACTCCAACCCAGACTTGTTATAAAGTCTATATTTGAGCTACACTTGTCCAAACTAGTTATATTAAGTTATGGCAGTGAGTTATATGTAGGATGGAGTATGATTGAAAGCCTAAATCATAATTATTATGGGCAGATAAGGTTTATGTCAGCATAGAGTTCGTAATAGCAGGATCAAGGCAAGGAAAGGAGCATTAGGAAAGGATTGTCGTCTTCAATAGGCTTAGGTGTAGTTCCCCGACACCCAGCGCCGCCAAGCAGCTCATAGGTATAAACAAAATCTGCCAGGCATTAACTGAATGGGGAGGAGGCGTTTTATTCTTCAGAATTCCTTATTGTTCGTACATTCACATACTGTATACATGCAAGTGGTCTTCAGAGTATCATCTTAGTTTGTATAAACAATATCAAGAGGGAAACAAATGGCTTGATCAACATGTTATCACCTATTGGCCTCTAGAGGCGCCACCATTGCTGTAGAACAGATTTATTACATTGAGTGGGCTCTCCTCTTTTACACTACCAGATTCCTTGGTGAAGGCTGTCACACGGGCAATTGTCAAACTCTGAAGGTCCATATCATTGTTATTAACACCTTATTGGCGGGCTAGGCGGTCTAGGGGACCGTAGCGCCCAGTGTTTTTTTTTAACCCTAAATAGGGTTGTTTACGTGATCATTTTCATGCCTAAATAAGACCCAGAGCATAAAACAAGTATCTATCCCTGAAAGGGCGTAAAAAGAGCTTTCCAATGACACCTGAACCATCCTTGTACGACCGCTGGTTCTCTTGCAACGATCGTGCAACACGAGTGCAAAAACACTGTAATTAGGTAATTTCCCTACATAATTCCCTGTGTAGCTAGTGTGAGAGGGGAGGGAAGGGTGGGATTCATGTCAGTAGGTCCGCCGCGGTGGTCTGGAGCAGTCATACGGTTGCTATGGTCCTCCCACCACTCATCTCTCTCTCTCAGCAACATTACGTGGTGAAAATGGCACACGACATAAGTTGTGAACCGCCACTTAGTCCATATTTATTTCACACGACATAAGTTGCGCGCCGTCAAAGAAGGGTTAAACAAAGCATTTGGCAAAGGGAGGAATTGTTAAAAACCTTAGCCAATACTCTGCTATTAACCAAAAATAAATTTGAATTATCATTATTATTTGGTAGGGTAGGTATGTATAGGTAGGTTGGCTAAATAATTGGTGGAATTCGTAGGGACTCTAACTGTTTTGAAAGAGTTAAATAAACAAACAAATAATAGATCTGAATAATAAATCGACTATGTTATTAAGCAAAACTGGGGGATGCGTGGAAGCCTATAGACTGTAGACGGTAAACTTTGTGTGTGTAGCGAATACGGTTTTAAAGTCATTTAAAAATAGACAGTTTTCAATGCTGCGGCCAAACTATTCCACCCATTTATATTATTTTGGTATCAAAACGTTCGGAATCGAGAGCCTCACCCAACTACGCAAACATAGCTTTGATCATCGGCGTAGTTTTCAAGATGTGGAATTTTAAGTTAGTGGAATTTGAGTTTTTTTCAAGATTGCCGGAAAAAACCCACGTGCAAAAGCAAAACCTTCTCTATAACATTTGCGGAGCATTAGTAGTGAAGTCCATATGCCAAAGCCCAATCGTTTCCTATGAGTGGGAGAGACGGTATTTAGGCGTCAAATTTTTCGGGAAATCGGCTGCTACGGACCTATTTGGCCGCCATGCCGGATGTTTAACATATCAAAAGTTGCCCAATACAAAAACGCGCCTCTTGTGAAAGTTTGATCCCGATCCAAAAAGCGGCTCTGGAGTTATTGCGCCAAAACCGGCGTGTAAAAATATTTTGGATGAATAACCGGGTTTAATGATTACAAAAGGGGTTCCCCGTAGGGATCGAACCCCTAATAATAAAAAGGAAGTAATAGGGGCAGATCTATTCTATATTGCACAGATAGGCTAGTGGCGGGATAGGTGGCTAGGATGAGTTACTAAACGGAACGTGGTTATTTTTTAAGTAAACAACAGATGGTATAGACAGGAGTGGTTAGTGTGCATATTTTATCAAGTCATGCTAGTTATTATTATTTGGATAATTTACGTAAGGAGTTAATTAGTAAGTTAGGGGTATTAGTGGATAAGTAGTATCCTGACTAGGATTCGAACCCCACTCACTCCAGGTATATTTGTGAGATTTGGGCACCGTAACCACTCGGCCATGAGCGGATATAAGGGAAGCAACCTTTGTTCTTACTTGAAGAACCCCGCCAACTTGGCTAAGTGATACGATTTTAATCGTCCTGGTACTATTATGGAACCTCTCTGACATCAAAACAACTCTTGCCGAATAGTTAATGCCCTGGTCAACAAATCGTCGAGCGAAATCAAGCCTCGTCTGTTTGTGCCTCTCGGTTAGCTTTAGCTTTAGCTTGACAGCTGGTGATCTATGTTTATATCCCATCTCCTTCGATCTCTTGTGTATAGTTTCTGTATAAACTTGAAGTTGCAAATGTTGCGTAGCTTCCTTGGCGTTGGATAATGGATGGTTATACATATACTGTTTAATTTCTTGGTCCATTTATGACGTGGTTTTTCGTTTAGCTACACTTCTATGTCGGTCTATCAGTTGCCTTTCTTCCCACCTTTTTTTTCCACCGGTAAACGTTCCGACATCCCACTCTCGCTCATCCCATCCATACTACCACGTTTAGCAACCTTTGCAGCCTGATGAGTCATGACTTGCTAAATGGATGACTAGGTGTGATGTGGCCAAGAGAGTTTTTGGGATTTTCACATTTTTGCATAATAAATCGTAGGCAGTGTCCACCATTCTTTAACTGTCTTCGTGGTGCGATGCATAAGGTGTTGATTTTCGGTGTGAGCATCCTGGGTTCGAATCCACGGACTGCCACATGTGTTTGTAAATTTCATTAATCGATTTTAGGAGTATAGTTGGTTGTTGGAAGGAACATAATAATTTTATTGAAAAACTTAGTTGGGCTACTGTACCTGAAGTGCCCCATGTGGATAGCCTAGAGGTCAAGGCCCTGGATCAGCCACGCCATGGCTGCGTCCGTATCAAGAGATATAGGCCACCCCAATCCGCCGCCTCCTTGATCAATTGAGACAGTAACAGGTACCAATACCTGTTGAAAAACTTGTTGACGCTTTTAGCTGGGCTTGATCTATGGACCACTGGGTAGGCCTTCAAGACAATCCATACTACACCTGCTGGCTCGTAACACAACTCTGTGAGAAGTGCGAATAAACCATAATCTTAACCCCTGTCCAACGGGGATGTTTGTAACGTCTACTACCTAGCAGGCGAGCATATTTACCCTAAACGAGCTTCATTCCATGCTCTTTTTCATGCATGAACAAGAGCCAGACCGTAATACAATTATGTATCCGTGAAAGGGTGATAATAGAGCTTTCCAAAGACACCTGAATCATCCTTTTACGACCACGGGTTATCCTGTAGCGATCGCGCAACACAGGGGGAAAAACCCTAAAATACGTTAATTTCCCGAGTTTTTTCCCGGTCTCGCGAGGCCGTGGGTGTGGAATGGTACGGAGGTAATGTCAGTTGCGGCACTGGGTCCATGCCGAGCGGTCAGAGCCCGCCTATCGTCCTCCCAACGTGTGGACTCTCTCTCAGAGCCTATAATGTGCTCAACATCCCTTGTGACATATGTCGGGCACCGCAGGGGTGGCCATGATTCTCTCACTCGACATATATCGGGCCCCGCGGCTTGAGTGTTAAGTATGTGATAAGAGAATATCCAACCCAATGTCGAACTAAGTACGTGGAGGTGAGTGATATTTTGTGATAAATAACTTGTTATGAGTCCATGCCATAATGTTACCAGACAACAATTACTTCTTAAAATTTGGTTCATTAAAGTGAAACTTTGTGTTATTGTATCAATGGCAGACAGCCTAGTTTAATAACATTAAGCATAATTTTGAAAAGTCCATCATGTAATTAGAATACAGATATACAGTATACTGTAACAGTAGCACATTGAACAATGTATGAAAAAGAACCAAACACTAACTTTCTAAGATTTTTTCCCTGGCTGGAGTGAAGCACTGCACTCTATGAATAAAATATGATTTGCTTACTTTGCGCATCCGACACTGAGATATGCATGAGCCACAGTCTCACAGTTTTTATATCTCCACACTTTAACCCTTTTAGTTAACTCTATCTGGTGGAACATTTATATCTCCACTCTATAATAACCGGGAAGCCCGCATAATTTTTGTTTTGTTAACTTAGGTGCCAATTCTGCTCTCAAATCATGTGATCCCAAATAGGTTATCTTTAACTACTCCAATGTAACTCTGTCCACTAGATAATCTTTGTTGCTGTCCTTTGGACTTGATTTTACATTTTTAAACCAAATTTGTTGTCAATACTTTACTGCCCTCGAAAGCCTGGTCTCTAGGTTTAACACTTGTAGGTTGGCTACCAGTGTCGAATTTAAGTCTGTCGTCCAATTTTTTCGCAATGTTGCCTGTAAGGAATTTTATGGCTTTAAATCTCAAAATGTCTTCTCCCCCATATTTACAAAAAATGATATAAATATCCTCAAACAACTTGGTAAGAAAGAAGACCTAGTGGTCTGTCGTGCGACAAAGGTAAAGGAGTTGTGTTACTCAACAAAGATTACTATTTTTCAAAAATGTACGACATCCTGAGAGACGTTTCCAAATTTACTAAGCTAATTCAAATTGATATATTCAAACTAAGCCTTAAAATCGAAGACCGAATAAATAGATTACTTAAATCTATGGTAAATTTAAATACAGTCTCGGAGGAATTAGCTAATACTATGAAGCCTACAGGTTCATCCTTGGCTTTTCTTTATGGCCTCCCTAAGATCCATAAGACCACTATCCCTCTTCGACCCATTCTTGCCGCATATAATACTGCCTCTTATAAGCTTGCTAAATTTTGCTCCCAACTTTTATCAGCGTTCAGTACGAACGATTATACCCTGAAGAACTCGTATGAATTGTTCACTTCCCTCTCAAACTACAAATTACCTCCCTCGTCATACCTATGTAGCTTTGATATAACCTCCTTATTCACCAACGTCCCCTTAACTGAAACTTTGAACCTTTGTGTCAAACTTTTGTTCAACCAATCTGAGACTTTTATGGGTCAATCCTTCTTCAGAAACGTCCTATCAGCCTGCGTACAAGATTGCCATTTCATATTTAATAACCAAATTTATAAACAAACTGATGGGGTAGCGATGGAATCCCCACTAGGCAGTACTTTAGCCAATGTTTTCCTATGTTACTGGGAACAAATCTGGCTAGACAACTGCCCTCCCACTTTCAAACCTATCCTCCGACACCCTGCTGGTCTTTAAAGATAAAAGTCATACCCCTTTGTTTCTAAATTACCTAAATAAACAACACAAAAATATAAAATTCACTAGCGAAAACGAGGTAAATAACACATTGCCATTCCTCGACCTTCTACTTACCAAAGTTAATGACATACTTGTGTGACGTTAACCACTCCGTTAGAACCGCATGGCTTGTCCTACAGTGACTCGCTAGGATCGCCAGGGCAGTGGATGTGGCTACAGTTGATGTATTATTGTGTGCTTTATTTCATATGAAAGCTTGTGTCATGGGCAGTCCAGAAAGGCTCTTTGTTTTCGCCCATGTCAAGGCTTTATATATTTAATTGCAAAGTATATGTGTTATCATTAAGTAGTAATGATAGGAATTGAGAGAGAGAGAGAGAGAGAGAGAGAGTAGAACAGAGTGAGAGGAGGCGCGTAGTGTTTTGCTATACTCGATTGCCTATACCATTCTGCACTGTTCTAGGCTCGGTTGTTTGTCTTTGAGGTACGCCAGGAGAACGCTTAATACTTCGGTATTAAGGTTTCTCAAGAGAGCTACCCTTCATTATAACGTAATATTTGACGCACAGACTTGAGATTTGCACTAGGCTATGCGGCATGCCATGCACACCAGTATCTCGTATCATTGACTCTAGCTAGACTTTATCAGTTATAGTAGACATTAAGTATAGTAACCCAATTACTCTATTTATGCATACCCGTTTATGATTACACAAGCATTTCGCAGCCTAGTTTGATGTATTGAGACACAAACGACTTAGGCTCTTTTTGTTGATAGGAATACTGCATTGTCGTGGCAATTATTATTATTGTTGTGGCGTTTAGGATATTCTTGGCTCCGACTGCATTATATCTCCTGCCTTTTTGTGTGCATAGCCTGCACGAGCATTGTTCCGCTGCCTGCCTTTTTGGGTTCCATTTCCGATTCGAGCATCTTGATAGCATCTAACATTTAAAGAAGATTCCTTGTTGGTGTTGAAGGACTTTAGTGCACTTTCTTTCATGCAGGAGTGCCTGACATTTATTGATTAAAGTAACGTAAGCTGTAACTTCTCTTACCACCTTACTTTGCATACCATAACCAAGCACCTTCGGTTATAGGTAGTAATAGGCTGTTTTCACATAACATTAAGCCTAGAGTAGACGCACATTTATTGAGAGTTTAATAACCTATTATTGGATATAGAACTCTGGAGAGTATTTGTGTTCTTTGTTCACTGGGAATATACATCAGAGGTTGGATATAGCGCTTTCCGTTGTAGCATTTATGCCATTACTAGTCCAATGAATAAGAGCCCTGATATATTTAAACCTCAGTCGTAACAAATGGCGACCTTACCTAGGATTTGGTGAACCTACATTTATTAGCAGGGAACATTTGTTGTTTTGGGGAATATTTGGCGGGGATCAGCAAGATTTATTTATTTTTTGTAACATAGTATAGCCCTTGAGTATTTCCGAGAATTTTTGTGTGTATATTGAGGTATAAGAGTTTGGGGTGCTTCCTTTCTGAATATTGAGGTGGGAAATGTTTGTGAGCATCATGTCGTATACCGGATCAGAGGAGCATGGAGACACAGTACGTAATGTCGAAACTGAGGAACAGCAGTATGATGAAATGGTTAATCAGGTGAACTGTGAGGAGGATGCTAGGATATTTTTGCAATGGCCTGTTACTGCCGAGCGGTTGGAGGGTATGGATCGGTACGGTCTTCAATGCCTGGCCACAGCTATTGGTCATGCGGGTACTAGCAGCATGACCAGGGATAACTTGATAACGTGTGTACTGGGCAAGATGGGTTGAGTGTTCAGAGCCCTTCGGCCATGCTTCCCCTACACTCAACTCCCAGCCATCCCAGTAGTTTGCCGACCCCGAGTACGTTTCCACAGTTGGGTGGTGACTGGCAGGGTGGGTTGCCCCGGGGGGGGACCACCGGTAATTTCAAACATTGTAGCACCTTCACCTCCTCAAGGTTTTCTCCAGAATTATTGTTTCGGCTCGAATTAGCTAAGATCAAAGAGAGAAAGGCTATCAGGGTATCTGAGGAGCAACGAAGGGTATCTGAGCTTCAGATTCAACAGCAACAAAGGGCAGGTGAGCAGCAAATAGAGCTAGCTAAAATCCAAGCTGAGTCGACTAGGTACTGTGCTGACAGGGACGTAGAGAAGTCGCGAGTAGAGACAACGGGACAGCGACTTGGGGCTGGTAACCGTGCTCCTGATCAATCTCTCTCGCACTTATTGAAACTGGTTCCGGTGTTTGATGAGAGTGGTGTAACAGAATTTTTCGCACGCTTTGAGAAGAAGTGCCAGGAACACCAGTGGCCAGAGAATAAATGGGCAGCACTTGTATCCTCTAGATTAATAGGCAAGGGTCTTAAAGCCTACGATGCGTTACCTTTGGAGTCATGTATTGTGTATGAGGTTCTCAAGGAGGCTGTCCTGAGGGCTTACGACCTGCAACCAGAAACGTACCGTTTGAAGTTCCGGGGTGTAACCAAGGGAAGAGATATCACCTTTTGGGAACACGCCCGGGACTTGTCCGATGCTATGGGGAACTGGCTCCGATCTGAGAAGGTAACAACATTTGATGGACTTAAGCAGTTAATGATGTTGGAGCAGTTCTTTAAGAGCACGGACGGTGATCTAACTTTGAACTTAAAGGAGAAAAACCCAAGAACTCTAGTCGAAGCAGCAGAAATGGCTGATCGACGACTGTCGTTGATTCGGGGTTGCGGGTCCTCACAAAAGTACGATGCAAGTGCTAGGGACCGTTATCCTCCCCCTCCCCGTAGCAATGACACATTTAAACAAAAGAGCCATGAAACTAAAACTGAATCCAAACCTTACACCGCGCCGTATAAGAAAAGTCAGGGGCCTTTTACATCACAGTATAAGCCGAAACCAAAATTTATGTGTTTTAGGTGCCACAAGGAGGGTCATAAAGCAAATGAGTACCCTAGTCGACCTCCTCCGGCATCCGTGTCTTTTGCTCACGGCATTGGAGTGTTCAAGAGGACATCGGAGTTTGTTAGAGGCAATCTTCCGAGGTAAATACACTGCCAGTGCAGAAGGATCCGGAAGGCTTATTCCCTGTCCGTGATGCCTTTAGTGACCACAGGGGACTCGGTTGTGTGGAGTAGAAGACATGAGGTTAGAATTTTGCGTGACACTGGGGCATCGCAAACATTGTTGAGGAATTTCACTGGTAAACCTGTAAATACGGCGCGGGTGGTTGTGGTTCAGGGGGTTAATGCAACAAGGTTATACCCGCTTGTAAGAATGAAGATGGAAGTTGATGGTGTGACTCGTGACCTGGATGTAGGAATTGTGGAGAAGTTACCTGTTGGGGGTGTCGACCTCCTTCTTGGCAACGACTTTGCGGGGCCTACTTCTGAGGCTCCACCCTTAGTCGTTGCCGAGAAGCCGGCCGACGTGAGTAGGGAGGAGCAGGAGTGGGTTGAGAAGTGTCTGGTGTAACCTATGGCGTGTGTTGTCACCAGATCTCTTGCATCCAGGGAGTCACATTCTGGTCAACAGTCTTTAGACAAGCGGAGAAAAGGTACTGAGAAGGGGTTGGAAGTTGATGCGGTTGAGAGTTTAGTATCAGCGGACATTCTCGGGGACTCATTATTAGGACCGATTTTCGAGTCTGGAGAAGACCCATTAACTGTTAGTAAGAAGGCAGAGGATGGGCTTAAAAAGACGAAGAGACAGCAACGATACACAGAGAGAGAGCAACGGGAGGCTAAATTCAGTGTAGGAGGGGGGCATGAGTTGTTTCGCAAACACTTAGATAAGCTTGCTCCTTCGGACATTCGTAAATTGCACTTAGAAGACCCGGAGGTTCTTGAATGTGGTACCGGTGCTGTCGAGTTGAAGGAGGACAGTGATGCACAGTCGGGAGATTTTTCCAAGTATCCCCTGACCATCATGGAGGTAGCAACAAGGTACCCTGACGCGTACCCTATGAGAAATGGGTCAGCGAAGACGGTGGTCCGAAACTTGCTAGTGTATTTTTCCCGGTATGGTTACCCGCAGGTAATTCAGTCAGACCAAGGATCCAACTTCACTTCTGGCCTCTTTGTTCAAGCAGTGCCGCAGCATGGGATTGTTACGGTTGTGTCATCTGCGTATCATCCAGAGAGACAGGGTGTGTTAGAGCGATGGCACTCAGCCTTGAAATCTGTGCTTCGTTATTGTTGCTTTGAGAGTGGGAAAGGTTGGGATCTTGGCCTGCCATATGTTTTGTTTGCTGCACGGGAGGTACCTGGGGAAAGTTTGGGATTCAGCCCTAATGAGCTCGTCTTTGGACACCGTGTCAGAGGGCCTCTCCATATGGTTGAAGAAATATGGGAGGGCGCAGAAAAACCTTGTTCTATGCTCGAGTATGTCCTCGACAGTCGAGAACGGATGTTGCGCAGTCTGGAGTTGGCTGGCCGTAATTCGACTAGCTCTCAGGCCCTCATGAAGGACAGGTACGACCTCCAGGTCAAACTCAGGGAGTTTCACGTGGGTCAGGAGGTGTTGATTCTACTGCCCCTTGTAGGTAATCCCTTATCCGCGAAGTACACTGGTCCTTATAGGGTGGGTGAGAGGCTGTCGGACCTGGATTGCTTGGTGGCCACTCCAGACAGACGTATGCGCAATCAGTTATGTCACGTTAATCTCATGAAGGAGTATGTGAGGCACCCTCCTGAGCCTCTCACTGTGCCTGTGGTGACGTTTAGCAGTCAAGGTGGAGAAGGAGAACAGGACAGTCAAGCTCAGGTGGAGGATAACTGGAAGGATAAGAAAGTCAAATGGGGGCCTGAGTGTGAGAAGGCGTTTAGAGTAGTAAAACACCTGTTGTGCACTCACCCGATCCTCAGGGCCCCTGACTTTAGCCTACCTTTCCAACTAGCAACGGATGCTAGTGGGGTGGGAGCTGGTGCCGTCCTTAGGAAAAAGGACGATGATGGGCTGGATCATCCTGTTAGTTTCTGCTCGGAGAAGTTCAATTCAGCCCAGGGAAGCTGCTCTGTTGTCGAGAGGGAGCTGCTGGCAGTTGCGCTTGCACTGAGGCATTTCGAGGTCTATGGTCCGGTCGTTGTAGTTTACACAGATCATCACCCTCTCAAGTTCTTGGACCAGTTTCACAATCGGAATATGTGGCTGACCAGGTGGTCACTAAGGTTATTGGTATATAACCTGGACATACGCCATATTGCCGGTTGTGACAACGTGGTTGCAGATTGTCTTTCAAGGGTATATGATCCTGGGTAGATTGACACACGGGTAGCCTCCTGCTTTAGTTTGAATAGCATTTTGCGCTTGGTGCTTGTTGCCTCGCGGTTGTAGCCCAGCGTATTGGGTCGTAAAGCAGGTGTTGAGCGTTTGGTATAGAAGAAAAACTAGGCTTGCCCCTGTAGTGCAGCCGAAATAAACAAATTAAAAACATAAAAATCAAATAAAAAACTCTTTCTTTGATAGTTGAATTTTTTCAGTATGTTATAGCAGTAATTCTGAGTTGCACTCCTCTCAGAATGCTGGGCTAGAGAAGCTCGCTCTTGAGGAGCATAACTACATATGATTTAACCTATTGTGTTGGGGAGGGTTATAATTTTGTAAAATGTTTTGTTGAGAACTGTGCCAGATATTTTACTGCCGCTGGGTGATGGGAAGTAGAGATATAGCATGGGTTCTAACAATCAGATTTTTGTGAGCCTTGGGCCTCTGAGAAAAATCTTGGGGGGGTGTGACGTTAACCACTCCGTTAGAACCGCATGGCTTGTCCTACAGTGACTCGCTAGGATCGCCAGGGCAGTGGATGTGGCTACAGTTGATGTATTATTGTGTGCTTTATTTCATATGAAAGCTCGTGTCATGGGCAGTCCAGAAAGGCTCTTAGTTTTCGCCCATGTCAAGGCTTTATATATTTAATTGCAAAGTATATGTTTTATCATTAAGTAGTAATGATAGGAATTGAGAGAGAGAGAGAGAGAGAGAGAGAGTAGAACAGAGTGAGAGGAGGCGCGTAGTGTTTTGCTATACTCGGTGACGTCATAGCTGGCTGGCCTCGTGGGGATTCGTTGAGGGAGTTTTTTACCATGCTTTGTGACGTCATGTTTGGCTGGCTTCTTTAGTATTGGTTGGAGGACTTGTTACCGCTTTTTTCCCACGCGGCTCGAGCTAGTCCTAGTATATATACAGCCCTCTCGCCACTTTCTCCCTCAGATCTGGTTTCTAGAACGCATCCCTCTTATCCCTTTGATATCTGTTCCCCTCACCGCACCTGAGAACCTTTTCCTCTGCCTATCCCTCTCATTTTCCATATCTTTCATCACCTTTTATTAATATTATACCCCCTCTGGTTAACTCTGCAAAATCAGCTTCATGCTAGCCAGTTGTATTGTGCGTTAAGGTCTGATATAACCCATGTATGTTAGTTGTTAAGATAAGTTGATCACGAAGCATTGGTTGGCATTCATATTGTTCAGTACCACTTCCTATAATTATTAGTGTTCTGCTGGATTAGATAATGCTAGACTAGGAGTCTGATACTATAAGGTATTGTTCCCGATGGGTGTTGGCTTTAGTTAAAAGCTGCACGACATACCTGAGAACTGGAGTTCATTGGGTAAATTCTAGTCTGTGTGCCATTGAGAATAGAGCATGCACAAATGAGGGCTTTTTGCCTATACCATTCTGCACTGTTCTAGGCTCGGTTGTTTGTCTTTGAGGTCCGCCAGGAGAACGCTTAATACTTCGGTATTAAGGTTTCTCAAGAGAGCTACCCTTCATTATAACGTAATATTTGACGCACAGACTTGAGATTTGCACTAGGCTATGCGGCATGCCATGCACACCAGTATCTCGTATCATTGACTCTAGCTAGACTTTATCAGTTATAGTAGACATTAAGTATATTAAACCAATTACTCTTTTTATGCATACCCGTTTATGATTACACAAGCATTTCGCAGCCTAGTTTGATGTATTGAGACACAAACGACTTAGGCTCTTTTTGTTGATAGGAATACTGCATTGTCGTGGCGATTATTATTATTGTTGTGGCGTTTAGGATATTCTTGGCTCCGACTGCATTATATCTCCTGCCTTTTTGTGTGCATAGCCTGCACATTAAAGAAGATTCCTTGTTGGTGTTGAAGGACTTTAGTGCACTTTCTTTCATGCAGGAGTGCCTGACATTTATTGATTAAAGTAACGTAAGCTGTAACTTCTCTTACCACCTTACTTTGCATACCATAACCAAGCACCTTCGGTTATAGGTAGTAATAGGCTGTTTTCACATAACATTAAGCCTAGAGTAGACGCACATTTATTGAGAGTTTAATAACCTATTATTGGATATAGAACTCTGGAGAGTATTTGTGTTCTTTGTTCACTGGGAATATACATCAGAGGTTGGATCTAGCGCTTTCCGTTGTAGCATTTATGCCATTACTAGTCCAATGAATAAGAGCCCTGATATATTAAAACCTCAGTCGTAACACTTGTTATCTCAATCTTTAGAAAACCCACCTTTTCCGGTCTCGGTATTAGCTTCTTTAGCTACTGTCCACTCAGATTCAAAATTAATGCAATTAAAACCCTTCTTCACAGATCGTACCACATGACTTCGACATACAGCCTTTTTCACTGCGAGATATCCTTCCTTAGAGACTTTTTTATTAATAATGGCTTCACCAGTGACCTCTTCAACAAGCAATTGAGGAATTTTCTAAATAAATTGTACCAACCTAGACAACCTGTGCTCACTGCTAAAAAGGAGGATTTTTATATTAGTTTACCCTTTCTTGGAAAGGTATCAGAAAAAATAGAAAGATTACTGAACAACAAATTTCCTAATTTCTTCCCTCATATCAATTTTAAAATAATTCACAAGAATGAATTTAAGATTCGATCCCTGTTTCACTACAAAGATAGACTTCCCACTGAACTTCGCTCATCCATCGTTTATAAATTTACCTGTCCATTTTGCAAAAATGGCTACATTGGGAGCACAATACGAGCTCTCAAAGTAAGGATGGATGAGCACAAGGGTCAGTCCAGTAAAACCGGCCTCCCCATCAGTAACCCTCCTCATTCAGCGGTGAGAGAGCATTGCTACGGTTGTAACCTTGCTGTAAGCTATAAAGATTTTAGCATTCTTGACTCCTGTAATACCGGTAACCTTAGGATTTTAGTCTCTATATATTTTTAAAGAAAGACCCCCCCCCCCTTAATAACTGCCTTTCGGCAGTCCCTCTACATATCCATTGTGATTAAATATTTCCCAGTGTAGCTATGTTGAGGCTACATTAAATATTTCCCAGTGTAGCTATGTTGAGGCTACATTAAATATTTCCCAGAGCAGCTATGTTGAGGCTACATTAAATATTTCCCAGTGTAGCTATGTTGAGGCTACATTAAATATTTCCCAGTGTAGCTATGTTGAGGCTACATTAAATATTTCCCAGTGTAGCTATGTTGAGGCTACATTAAATATTTCCCAGTGTAGCTATGTTGAGGCTACATTAAATATTTCCCAGTGTAGCTATGTTGAGGCTACATTAAATATTTCCCAGTGTAGCTATGTTGAGGCTACATTAAATATTTCCCAGTGTAGCTATGTTGAGGCTACATTTTTAGTTATAATATACTCGCTTTTCGCGATTTTATTTTAAATATTTGCTATGTGTTTTATTATTGTTTTCTAGAACACTGAAGATGACACACGAGTGTCGAAACGTTTGTCTGACTGCTAAATAAAGTACTGGCCCCCCACCTGGTCATCATTTTTATCCTGCACCATGCTGTTTGCTGCTACCCTGTGTATCCTCTTCATCTCTCTCTCTCTCTCTATATATATATATATATATATATATATATATATATATACATATACCGGTATATATATATATATATATATATATATATATTGTACTGTATATATACGGTATATATATATATATATATATATATATATATACCGGGTATATAATTTTTTGTTAAACTATTCTTAACTCTAACTTTCCTAAGCATTTATCTTCCCATAATCTACTTTCAGATCGCCGATACGGGTTCCTTAAGAGCCGGTGTACTGGTGATCTTTTTACTTATCTTACTAACTCTTGGTCATCCTCCTTTTGGGACTTCGGTGAGACTTTCTACTGGGCTAGACATATCGAAAGCCTTCGATACAGTCTGGCAAAAATCTCTAGTTTTCAAACTATCCTCCTTCAGTTTCTATTCCTCTATCTGCGCCTTTGTCTCTAATTTCCTTTCAGACCGCTCCATAGCAGTAGTTGTGGATGGCCATTGCTCACTTCCTCAGCCTATCAACTCCGGTGTTCCTCAGGGTTCTGTCCGGTCTCCAATAATTTTTCTAACATATAATAAAGATCTACTCAAATGTACCTCTAATCCTATCCACTCATATGCTGATGACTCAACCATACAGTATTCCACTAGTTGTTCACATCAACCCAGTATGCGATCACTCCAAAATTCACTTAAAAAGGCCATAGCATGCCTATCTTCATATTTCCACTCTTACTAGAACAGCTTCCCAGAAGTTAGTTGTGTTCAACCGTCTCTGTTGGTTCTTAACCAACGCACACCTTATTGCTCTGTATCGGGGCACTGTGCGCTCCTTCATTGAGTATTGTTCGCATGTGTGGGGAGGCTCCAACCATAGAATCAAAAGCATATCGCCTCATAACTCACAACAATCGTAACAATCAGTGTTCTTCAGAGCTCTCGGAGTGCCTACCCCCTCCCACCACTGTTCTGTCTAGTTCTCCAACTCAAGAATTAGAAAATGTTTTCAGTCATTCTTCTACTCAACAAGAGAACTCTAGAACTCTGTCCCTCGATCAATCTTTCCTTCATCCTATGACTTAAACTGCTTTAAACTGTGTGTGGCGATGCATTTTGAACCCAACTCCCTTGAATGTGGCTCTGTGTTACGTTGTTTGCTTTATGGGACACTCGTACAGGCAACCTGCCTTTCATCTCCTACATACACATTAAAAACAAAAAATAATAGAACAAAAAATAAAAAATAAATATATATACAGTACCGGTATATAATATATACTGTATTATTATATATATATATATATATATATATATATATATATATATATATATATATATACAGTATATATATATTTAATCCGTAATATTGCAATACATATTGTGGATAATTACACAAACTAAATATGATATATATTTTATATTATTACTGTACTGGCATTTCATTGATATCAATACCTGTAATTGGCTCCATCTTAATCATTATCATGTACGTTTATTTCATATTTAGATTCAAAATATAATTTTACATTTTTCATATGATGCCCTTCTTTCAAGAGTAAAAGACATAATCAAAATATAATGTTATTTTTAAATAGACATTTTATATAGCTTGCTTGTTCATACTCAACAAAATGTGTCAGTGGAAATTGACTGCTAAGTTTAAAAACACTGTGACTACTGATATATCTAGTAATATTTAAAAGTTGTTTGTTGCCATTATAAAACGTTGTGTCAAATACTATAAAAAAATGTCAAGTAAATATGTAATTCATTTTCCATGGCTCTGAACCATAATTTTTGAGGAATGCAAAGTGATTATAATAAGAATATTAGTGTTTTATAATCAAGATCAAAAATTAAGATCTACATTTTCTTAAATAGTATTAGACTTTGCATAAAAGTTGTTTAAGTCCCTTTTCCACATCTGACTGGTCTTTTAGGTTGCTCTGCATCGGAATATTTGGTAACCTATGCTTACTTTAAATAATAATAGTAGAGGGAACGGAGATTTGGAGAGACAGAAAAGAGCGAAGTATTTGGAGAAAAAGAGAATGGTGAAGAGAGTAGTGAAGGAAAGTAAGAGATGGGCAGATGAGGAATTCGAAAGGAATCTATGTGTAAAATGAAGGGAGTGTAATAAACTGTTCTGGAAAGAGGAGAAGAACGTTAGGGAGGGTAACAAGAGAAATAGTAAGGGTGTGAAAGATAAGAATGGGCGAGTGTTAGCCGGTAAGCAAGAGAGAGAAGAGAGATGGAAGGGGTATTTCAACAAATTGTTAAACGTAATGAATGAAACAACAACAAACATTGTTGGACGGGGTATAGAAGGTAGAAGAAGAGACGTAGTGGAGAAGGAGATGGGGATCAGGTCAGAAGTGTGTAAAGCCATGACAAGAGTGAATATAGGGAAAGTATCAGGAATAGATGGAGTGTGTGGGGAAATGCTGAGCTATGGTGGTGATATAGTGATCAAGTGGGTATGGGAAATGTGTAAACTAGCATGGGAGAAGGGAGGTGTGCCTGATGATTGGAAGGCAGATATAATAGTCCCCCTGTATAAGGATAAAGGGGAAAGAGGAATGTGTGGTAACCACCGGGGAATATAGTGGGGCAGATAACTGGAATAATCGTTCACTTCTGGAAACAAGCACCAAAATTGGCACACATATTCCTTGGGGATTGCTCTTTTGATAAAACCCGTTAGCCACCTAAAAATTCAAGATGGCGGCCATTTTTCAAGATGGCCGCCATTGAATATACAGAAACATTGCATTTCGCAATAAAATCCCAAAGACTTGTCCTATTTGAATGATCTTGGTGTCAAATCATAAATTTTTCACTATGTAGAATCCGAATTTGGAACCATGGATTTACTCACTAGCTTCCTAGTACCATAATATCAGTCCCGGAATCATAATTAGGGTAAAAAGTGCCCATATCATAGGCACCATCAGTCCGATATATTATTGGATGTACATGTAGGCAGTAGGCCTATATTTGTTTGTCACTTATTGTCTTGCTGCCTGGATGAGTATACTACAACACTTCTACACCTCGCATCTGCAGCTGCACAGTGCCGTGCAGGTCAGACCAAAGCAGTAGCATTTGCATCGACCGCAGCATTCCGACTTGCATCCACACTTGGTCAGCTGCTGGTAACTCTCTGCAATGGGTGGGAGCTCTATCCAAATGATCTGCCACAGATCTCCTTTCTTGGTCTAGCCCCAGTTGGCAGGAGTCTGCGTTTCTGGTTGCGTACTGTTGACTGACTCCAGATGCAGCCCGCCTGGTAGGCAGCACGCTTCACATGCTGCTTCAGTGCTGCTCGGGTTGGAGGAATGGCTTCGTACGGCCTCTGCTTCCGAGCAAACATGTCCAACCTCGCATCATCGACACCTTCAGCTGTGCTGAATCTGTCGTACATCATGACCACGAACTTCTCCAAGGTCTCCAGGTCTTCATCATCAACTACCGGTGGGTACTGGCTGAGTTTGCTGAAGACACCGGAAGCCTCATCACAAACATCCCAGGTTTGCCAAGCAGACTTCTTCCCTTTGCCACGGAATGCTGAAGCGACATCGCAGCCAGTGAAGGCATGGAAGAAGAGCATCCATTTGCTCTTTTCTGCAAGAGTGCAACACAAGTCATGTACAGGAACCCACCTCAAGTTCTGTCCTTGGCCCAAGGCAACCCACAACTGCTGCAGACCTAGCTCCTGAAGTGCCTGCAGAACACTGACTGCGATGACGACAACATCTGTGTCGCTGGCTTTGGCCATGATGACTTTGCTGCCTGCTTCTGTTGCATGCCTGGCATGCACAAAGATCCGTGTGTCAGCTTCTTCATTACTGCACGGTGCCACCCCAGCCAGATTGATAGTGCGGTTGCTGACAGCATCTTCTTCCTTGGTCACAATGACCACATTTGGTGTGGCCACACGTGCAATCTTATCAGCCAGAAAGTTGAACAGCTCGGCTTTGTTCTCATTTTCTCTCCGGAAGTTTCGCCAGTTTGAGTTAATTTTGCCCTTCCCTGTAACCCTGCATCTCAGCCCGCGTCCTCGCTTTGATCTAGTTTCAGCTTTCATACTAGATGGCTGGTAGACATCAAACACAATGTCTGTTCTCTTATACTTGGTAGAGTACCGTATGCTTGTATTCTAGGAAGGACATCGAGCATTGCGTACTCTTCAAACGTCTTTGAACTCCGTGGGGGCAGACAGTTCACCAACGCTGCACCATCAATGATGATGGTGTCGGCGTCTGGCTCTGCCTCAGGGATTGTAACTTGGCTCTGAAGAATAGTAGTGAGGTGGGATTTCTGACAGGTGTGAAGCTTTCCACCATCACTGAGGGCAGCAGGATGTGACTGGTTCTCATGACGGAAGAACTCCTTCAAGTCACACTCTCTGCTCTGGCATGATATGAACAGCTTGGAGAACAGTTGACAGTCTTCCTTCAGCACTTTTTGCTTTGAAGAGTCAACAGAGGCTGGTACCTGTCTGAAAAAGTGAACCCTGTTCTTCTTGATTGGTTCATAGAAGGTGGATTCTTCTTCCCCTTCCAGTCCCTTCATCAGTCCAGGCCTCAGCAGAGTGGTGTCTGGGTGTGTCACACCACTCTGGGGAGGAGAGGGTTTCTTCTTGGTGAAGAAGGCGGGCCGGACATTGGTGAAGGAGTCTGGAAGTCCTGGAACTGTCTTCACTTTCTTCTCTCCGAACTTCAGCTGTCCATGCTCTTCACCTTTGTCTTCTTTGGTTGGGTGCTGGAAAACAGAGACGCTGGTTCCATGGAAAGAAGTGGTCGCTGTCTTTGCAGTGGGATTGTGGTCTATGTTGTCCATGGCTGATTTGGTGAACAGCCCTTTTCGCAGAACTGGTGGACAGACCACCCCATCCTCCATGTACTTTCTGACTGTTGCATCTCCCAGCTGTGCAGATATCTGTAGCACCCTGTCATGTGAAATGCTGATGCCATGCTCGTTAACCATTTCCACTAACTTTCTCTTTCTGGTCTTTGTGTAGACGGACATCCCCATTTAAACAGGGAATGGGGTCTCTCTGTCTTTGGAGTGTCTGTGAGTTGCTGCTTCTTCTTTGTACCTTGCATAGCAGTTGTACTGAAGCAGCTGATCAATTGCTAGATCTGTCTTTGATGCGCCAAACCTCAGTTGAGATTTGATGTCCGCTCCGTGTTCAAGCATGGCCACAAACTGAAGAAGAGTGAGTGGAATGGCCTGCTCGATGCACCCCTCATGGAAGGTTCCATCAAATGTGTACTTGTGGTCCAGCATATGTCATCGCAAGATGTTAGCTGCTTTGCCAAGGATAATAGCTTCACTATAATAGTCAGAGGCTTCTGACAAGACAAAGCCCACATCTTTCTGGAAAGCCAGAAGAACATTCCTTCCCTGCTTGTGCACTTCCAACTCAGGTATTTCTGACAGCAGTTTTTCCTTCAGTCTTGTGGAGTTGACAGCAGGTGCATCAACACCCAGCTGTTCCAGGCGCTGGGCATACAGGTGAACTATATCTGCTATATATTTTTTCCTTTGCCCCTCAACTTTCTCTTCATAATTGCTGAGGGGCACAGGGCCCTAGGTAAGGCTTTGGTTTCCCGGGCATTTCCGCACCCTCCTCAGCTCCCCGCCATGGAGTGGCTTCGGTCACCCAGGCTTTATTGTGGTCGGCAGGGAGGGTTCAGTGGGGGCGCTCAGTTATAGCCTTGGCCTTGCTCGGGGCCTTGGGGCTGTTCGGCCAGGCAGCTTGGCGAACAACAACAACAACAACAACAACTATATCTGCAAGTCGGAAGACTGCAGGCCCCTCGCCAGATCTGGTGGTCTCCACTAGATATGTGACTAGCTCTGAGAATGCCTGTGGGTGGGGCATCCTCTTTGGGTGCACGTTCCTGTTCCAGTCTCTTGGTGGCTCTGAGGTACGTCCTCTCTCTATTGTACAGGTCTGTCAAGCATGCAAAATGGTATTTGAGCTCCTGTGCAATAGCATCTCCACCGCTGAGTCTTGCAAGAAGTTTTCCGTCATTTAAAGTTTGGGCACATTCATTAAGTCTGTTATTGAGGTTCATCGTCATAACTTGTCTGAGTTCAGAGGATGGGGCTTCTTTGTCACATATGAAACACATTTGGCCTTCAATGCTGGTTCTACGCAGCTTGGTCTGGCATTCTACTGGCTGAGCACACTCTGCTCTTCTTTTTCTGGCTCTCTCCAGTTTCGTGTTGTTGAACATAAGGCAACAACTTTGGTGATACTGCACCTTGTTCCTTCTCAGAGTTTCTTCAATGCCACCACCATCATCAAGTCTGGCTGGATCCAGAACAATAGGCATCTCATTAATTGCGTGAAAGAGGGGAATAGTAGTCGCAATCATAGTGTAGCCATCATGTTCTTGTGGTTGTTGTGCACGTGGTGACGAGCTCTTCACTCTTCTTCTTCTGGCAAAGACAACACTTGCTCCAGTCAGTCCGGAATTTAGACGGTCCTGGATCTGTATTTGCCATCTTGGTGAATACAGTATGATAATTATCTGTAACACAGATATAATATATAACAGATAATCACAGTATATAACAGATAATCACAGTATGATATAACACAGTATGTTATATGATTACAGATATAACAGATAATCACAGTATAATAATTATCTGTATTCAGTGAATCAAGGCCGAGGGGTTATCCTTTTACCACCTTGATCACAATCATGCACAATAAGGTATGGGATACGACTAGGTTCAGGAATAAAAATATATGACCTACACCTAGCCCGATCATTCATCCAGTATCATTTAAGTCCCGTGCGATCTGTACACCATCCAGGTAACTACATGCAAAGCAATGTAAAGCCCCGTTACCCTTGGCTCGGCTCTCCCGCGCTGGCACACCCTGTCAATTCAGGAGTGGCTATCTAACTAAACATCTACAGTATGTTAAACTACATGTAATCTACAGTAGCTAACTGATGCGGGGCTTATTAGACAGCATTTGGGACACTAAACTAATTATTTAGCTACACTAAACTAATTATTCAGCTGATAGTGAACCCCATGCTGAGTTTCACAGCAGCGGTGCCACCAGTGTGCCCTGGCTGTGCGTTGACATCCGCTCTGTTGAGCTACTACTCTACACCTTCCGCTGCAAGTCTCTCAACGTCCCCCCCCCCCTCCACCGCATCGTGTCATGTCCAGTTTGGAAGCCTTGTACAGGAAGATGCTACACATACTAAACCTCTAACACTACTACGATATACACTACCATGCATTTTAGCCGAGTCAGACGTAACATGAACCTCTAATTTAGCAGAATATTAGGATTCCGGGACTGATATTATGGTACAAGGGAGCTAGTGAGTAAGTCCATGGTTCCAAATTCGGATTCTACATATTGAAAAATGTATGATTTGACGCCAAGATCATTCAAATAGGACAAGTCTTTGCTATTTTATTGCGAAATGCAATATTTCTGTATATTCAATGGCGGCCATCTTGAAAAATGGCCGCCATCTTGAATTTTTAGGTGGCTAATGGGTTTTATCAAAAGAGAAATCCCCAAGGAGTATGTGTGCCAATTTTGGTGCTTGTTTCCGGAAATGAACGATTCTCCTGAAATTTGCAGTTGTCTGCTCCACTAATATGTCTTCTAAGCATAGTAGAGAAGATGTACAGTAGGGTAGTGATCGAGGGAGTGAGAGCGAGAACGGAGAAATGGCTACCGAGTATGTGACAAGGAGGGCGGGTTTAGAAAGGGAAGAGGATGTGTTGATCAGATTTCGGCTCTGAAATGTGTTATGGAGAAATATCAGGAGAAGCGGCAACAGTTGTACGCTGCTTTTATGGACTTGGAAAAGTCCTATGACAGAGTTGAAAGAGAAGGTATGTGGAAAGTACTTAGAATATACAGAGTTGATGGCAATTTACTGAAAGCAGTGAAGAGCATGTCTGAGGGTGCAGAGGCGTCAGTGCGTGTGGAGAGTGAACAAAGCGAGTTCTTTGATCTGAATGTTGGGTTAACCTAGGGACTGCAGCCAGACTCTTAAGAGGATCTTCTGGGCGAATGTGGCCAGACTCTTAAGATCCAAGCCATAAAAAAATAACATATAAAACACCCCAGTGGCACTCAAACCAAAGCAATTTGTGATTAGGTGAGATAATTCCCTTCCATTACTTGCTACCACTCCTTCACATGTGCCCCCTCCCCTTCCTTCCCCTTATCCCCCCCCCCCCCTCCTCAATTATCCGGTACTTTCCCTATTATTCCTGATATTAATCGAGCATTTTCATGCGAGGACGCTTGGGAGAGAGGGGCGAGGATAGAGGAGTGTATTTCCAACCCTCTAAGCCAGTCTGAGAGCTCTCCTTGTCTCTCAGTACCATGGTATACAGAAGAGAGGGAGGGTGTTGCTCTCTCAAGGTCAGATTATGACTGTGGGGCTAAAATATACAATTTTCACCAGTCAATTGCTGTTACCACTTGTTTTATTGGTTTCCAATGTTCATACGTTCATATTAAAAGTAAAATAGGTGCATATGGATAAGTATTAATTATCTATCTATCTATCTATTGCCTGACGTCATGATCCCCGATGGTGTGGTCATGAACGAACAGCCCCCAAGCACCTCTGTCCCCAGTCAGTCTACGCCCCTCCTCCCAACCAGCACCGCCCTCATTCATATAGTTCCTCACTCCATCCTTCCATCTCTCCTTCGGTCTATATATATGGTACATTTACATTTTTGTAAGGAATGTACCTAATACCTTCGCATGGCGGGCACTTTCAAATAACATAGCTGCACAGTTTATGAGTTAAAGCAATGGTGGTTGTTCAATATATATATATATATATATATATGGATGGAGTCAGGAAAGAACTACAAGGAATATCACTGGATGCTGGTGTACTGTTGATGAGAGAAGGAAAAAGAAGTGGAAGTTGCTTGTACTGCTGTTTGTCGATGATACAGTTCTGATGAGCGATAGTGAATGGGAGTTGCAGGGTCTGGTAAATATGTTTGGAACAGTGTGTGAAAAACGGAATCTGAAGATAAATGTGGGGAAGAGAAAGAATATGGTCTCTGAAAGGGGTGCAGCCACAGAGTGTGAGGTGATGTTGAATAGTCAGGCTATGGAGAATGGCAGCTCTTTTATGTACGTGGGCAGTGTGTTGAGTAATGATGGGAGTATGGATGAAGAAATGCGTGAGAGGGTGCAACAGGGGAAGAGGGTTGTAGGATCGCTGAAAGCAGTAACAAGAATTAGGGTGGTCAGCATGGAAGTAAAGAAGTCCTTGCATGACAGTGTGGTAATCCCGACATTGACTTACGTGAGTGAATCATGGACTTTGGTGGAGAGACTGAAACCAATAGTGAGAGGGGTGGAAATGAGTAACTTTAGAAGTGCGTGCAGAGTTACTTCGAAGGATAGACAGACAAATGAGGACATACGAGAACAGTGTGGTGTGGATGTAGATGTTCTGGAAAGTGTGAAAAGGAACACCTTGAGATGATTCGGCCATGTGGAACGTATGGGAAGCGAGACAATAACTGAGAGAGTGTACAAGAGTGAGGTGGAAGGACAGAGAGGGATAGTTAGACCGAGAGAGAGGTGAAAGGATGGAGTTAAGAAATATATGCGTGAAATCGGTGCTGGATGGGAGGAGGGGCATCGACTGACTGAGTGCATGGGGGCGTTTCGTTCGTGGCCACCCGTTCGGGGATCACGGCGTCCGGCAATAGATAAATAGATAGATGGTAATGTGTGTAATATCATGTGTATAGTGTGTTTAACTTATGTGGTCAGCGAAGTGGAAGACAGGGAAGCAAAGGAAGTGAAGGGTGAGGGGACTTGTGGATATACTGGTGACCTTTACCCAACTTCTGACACTCTGGTTGAAGGAGGAGAGGAGTGAAGTAGACGTAAAGCTTTGTTGTTGGGGTCTGGGCGGTTTATGAGGAAAGTTCTAAAGAAATATATAATGTATTGGTAACTTTACACTACGTTTCCACTTAAGTAGTATGGAAGAAAGAACATTTGGCCTACATCTTTGTGTTTTGGTCTTACGAAGTTTATGAGAAAAGTACAAAAGAAAACTTGCATTCATTAGTCGTGCTACCCTATTTTTCCACTCTGGCAGCAGAGAGGAAATTTATCAGAAGTAGATGTAAAACTTTAGTGTTGGGATCTAGGCGGTTTATGAGGAAAGTACTAAACAAAAATGTAAAGTATTGGCGACTTAACCCAACTTCTCCACTCTGGTTGTAGGAGAGCCGATATAGGCGCACAGTCTTGTTGTTGAGGTCTTGGTCGGTTTATGAGGATAACGTTAGAAAAAGTGAATTATTAATTATTGTGTACTTAAATTGTCTGGCTCAGGTGTGGCTCGAACCTCACTCCGGATTGGAATGGATTCATTTCAAAATTGTAACATTTTCTAAGACTTACACATAAATGTCATTACCAGGATACGCAGTAAGCTAATCCAAAACTTGCCAACTGACCAAGAGAGTTAAAGGTAAAACATAATTTACAATAATAATAGATTACTAATACTAATTGTTTATCCAAACAAATATGCATATCAAACCATTCCCTTCATATATTTGCAATGCGTTATACATATATTTAACATTTACCATCGAGTACTGCAACAAACCACACTCTCCCTTTACTCTTATTCCCCGTATTCTTCTTGTTCTCTTATTCCCCATTCTCTCACCACCTCCTAAAGGTATCTGTAAGAATGTGGGACACTTTGTGAGATTGGACCAGCAGTGTTACCAGACCAAGACCACTGATGCCAGATACACAACATCACCTTATTAGGTTCACTGAGAGGCAGAATGGACCAGTAGTGTTACCAGACCGGGACCACTGATGCCAGATACACAACATTACCTTATTACGTTCACTGAGAGACATATTGGACCAGCAGTGTTACCAGACCGGGACCACTGATGCCAGATACACAACATTACCTTATTACGTTCACTGAGAGACATATTGGACCAGCAGTGTTACCAGACCGGGACCACTGATGCCAGATACACAACATTACCTTATTACGTTCACTGAGAGACATATTGGACCAGCAGTGTTACCAGACCGGGACCACTGATGCCAGATACACAACATTACCTTATTACGTTCACTGAGAGACATATTGGACCAGCAGTGTTACCAGACCGGGACCACTGATGCCAGATACACAACATTACCTTATTACGTTCACTGAGAGACATATTGGACCAGCAGTGTTACCAGACCGGGACCACTGATGCCAGATACACAACATTACCTTATTACGTTCACTGAGAGACATATTGGACCAGCAGTGTTACCAGACCGGGACCACTGATGCCAGATACACAACATTACCTTAATACGGTCACTGAGAGACATATTGGACCAGCAGTGTTACCAGACCAAGACCACTGATGCCAGATACACAACATTACCTTATTACGTTCACTGAGAGACAGATGCACGATGGGTTGAGGGTGAGATAATAGTTTATACCACAGTTATTGTCGAGATTATTTGAAATATTTGTGCACTGTTGGATAGAAGAAGTATTCACACACACAGGAGTGAGCGAGAGAGAAAGAGAGAGAGAGATTTGCTTGCATTGCAACTTTTATCTTGAACAGGAAATAAGTGTGGGTAATGTGGTGATGACAATGGTGTTGGTCTTGGAAGCAATGGTGACTGGAAAATGTACTGTTTCTCCAGTTGCTCCCAGGCTGTCGCGAACAATTGTGTGGCTGTGCGTTTTTTAATATTGTTTCTTTAGTATTAATAGATAAATTACTTTCCTACTGTGGGAGCAAATGTATTGACATTTAAAGACAGAATTACACAATCCTAGAACAGCCAACCTTTATGTTATTTAGTTTAATTATAGATATTATTATATTTATACAATGTTCATTACCTAAATCGTCAGCCCAACATTCATGTTGGGGTAATACAAGTTCTTTGCCTATGGATAGTGAATAGAGATAAGCTTATTCAATCACTTATTGTTCTCCAAAAGACATTGCTGCTTGAACCAACAAATATCACATTATATTTTACCCATACCAACAAACTCATTCCATCCACTTACAAACTCCATAACAATTTTCCCGATACAAGTTTCCATCGAAAAATACTTGGGTGTGCACGTTTCACCGACACTGATGGGGTACACACACACACACAACAAAGCTACATCCAACAGGTCCCCGGGGTTATAGTAACATAAATATACTAGAAGGCATACAAAACAAAGTTGTAAATTGACCCCGACGTGATTACAGACATACCACACCTGTTACTTTGCTCAAACATAACACTCACTAGCAACAAGAAAATAAATACACAGACATTCGATTTTATTCATTTAACAAATAAATAATGCAAACATCTACTTACAGCCTGCAAGCATTCATTCCATTAGAGGCAAACATATCATGAAATACCTCACATAGCAGGTAAATCCTTTCACATTTAGATATTCATTATTCTCTCGCAACATCCAATAGTGGAATAATTTCCCAGCTCTTATATTTTTAATTAAAGCTAGGATCATCACACAGTTTATGCCCACACCAAACCCTGTTTTGCCTCTGTTCCTATCCAGTGACCCAACGTTTCCCTTGCACATACCCAAAATTTATCTTCACCAATATACCTTTTCCATTCGTTCCATGCCATCAACCACCTGGTTAAGATTCTGCACTGCTTGATTAATGGAGAGCAGGCTGGCGATGTGTCGACAGGCAGCAGGGTAACGCAGGTGAATCTGTGCTGAAGGTGATCGGTGTAGCCGATCTTTGTCTGCCTTATATTTAACTGGACAAAACAGTAATTAACCTGGACCCACTTGTAACACGAAGATAAATACAAAGACAACAAATTGTAGATAATGTCACAAACAACTTAGCTGACAAAGATATCAATAACATAAGCTACAAGAGGCAGTCACAACCTAAAATACCATACAAGTCAGGCAAACACCGACGTTTTCTCATATTGTTAATGTTACTATTCTTGATACTTTAAAAACTAGCATCACCCACCATAGTTTTACTTACACAATATAGGAAATTACGTATACTATTAAAATGTTATTTTCGAATAATACACTGTAAGTATAATAGATAATTTCATTTCAATAGATAATATTAATCATATCACGTAATCCATTCCTAGTGTCATTTAATTAACACAAGCACCATAACAATGCTAAGAACACTGAGCATTGCCGAGGTCTTGCAAACATTACTATAATTGGATTCCTACAACGGCCGATGCTATATTTTTGGTCGATAATTCTGCAACACTGTTCTATCAACGTTATACCTCTTTTACTCCGGTGTTACACTTATACTGACTTATTACATTTGAGGTTGGTATCGCAGTGAATATTGTTAAAGAATGTTGAGAGGTTTGTGGCTCTTATCAATAGTTTCATTTAATAATTTCAGTGATGAAATCAATCTAGGAATGAAAATAACATACCCTTACCAGAATGACACTCTTGAGAATTAAAGTTAAAACAAAACACGTTATCCCATTCTGAACAATTACGCCTGCCTAACTTTTCTTCTGATGTAAAATTACTAATGGCGGAATGTCTTCAGAATCATCAGACAATCCAGAGAATGGATGAATTATGAACACAATGAATGGTGGAGTGTCTTGCTACTGAACTGAGCTGCGTTTTCCATCACCCAACGTGCTATCTGGTGGTGGCAGGAAATGCACAAACCGACGAGCCTGACTTCAAAATGTATACATTAAATACACAACATTTGTTTACTATTGCTGCACATAAATTAGAATATATATTACGTAATAAATACCAAATAGTAAAGCAAACAATACGTAAAAACAAAATATCGTAATTCATACAAAAGTATGAGTAATGTCAGAAACTGGAATGATCGACACCAGTATATATTGGTTATAACTTAAAATATACAAAAATTATGATTTTTTGTGACAATAATTATATGAGATGGAATTATACAACACATTTATCTTTGTAAAATTCGAGTAAGATATAATTGTTTAGATTAAAGTTTCAATAATTCTGAGGAGGCTGGGAAGATTATTCTAGGTGACGAACACTATCATGATGCTGCCAGCTGACCTCCCTCCCACCATCCTTCCCCCTCCTACCACTGCCTCCTACTACACCTCCCTCCAGCTCCAGGCGGCGAGAGGACGCGAATACCGGTATCGTGAAATATTTTCCCAGTAATAGTTTGCGTGTTAAAGCAGCTGCCATACCTCTGTATTTGCGCCTAAACTCGATTCCATGTTGATGTAATGTTTCTTTACCCCTTACGGACGGGGATGTTTGTAACTTCTACTACCGGCCAGGCGGGCATATCTACCCTAAACGAGCTTCATTCCATGCTCTTTTTCATGCATAAACAAGAGCCAAAGCGTAATACAATTATATACCGGTATCCGTGAAAGTGCGATAAGAGAGCTTTCCAATGACACCTGAATCATCCTTGTACGACCACGGGATATCCTGTAGCGATCGCGCAACGAGAGGTTAAAAACCCTAAAATACGGTAATTTCCCCAGTTTTCTCCTGGTCTCAAGAGGCCGTTGGTGGGGAATGTTGCAGAGGTGGTGTCAGTCGCGGCACTAGGGCCGTGTCGAACGATCAGAGCCCGCCTATTGTCCTCCCAACGCGTGGACTCTCTCTCAGAACCGATAATGTGCTCAAAATCCCTTCCGACTATTGTCGGGCACTGCAGGGGTGGCCATTATTCTCTCGGCCAACATATGTCGGGCGCCGCGGCTTGAGTGTTAATGTTATTGTATTAACTAACCTATTCAATAATACCTAACCTTATGCAAAAAAATCAAGTAAAATACATCAAAATAGAATCAGGATTACTGATTTGGTGCAAATGTAGCGGCACCACGGCTGCGGCAATGTGCTCGAGAGATTCAAAACAAAATAATTGTACATGTTAAGATTTTTGTTTGAGTCCTTATTTCGGGATTATTACAATCTACTTAAATTTGTACAACATTGTTATGCACATTCATATAATGTAATATGCTTTTGGGTAAATTATTATATAATAAGGCCAATGTAGGTTATCAACCTTCCACATGATTATGAGGTTTCTGTTGGCAATTCTGAGAATATATTTAGGTATATTTATAATTAGCACATCCAAATGAAATAATTTTCCATAAAACTAAGCAAATAGGCACAGAACAATTATCAAACCAAAAACATTAAAATTGGATTTGTGTTTTCACTCCGAGTCGACCCTATGTAGGAGCAGCATATTGAATCTGATCCTCCATCTTATGGTTGGATGAAAAAAATAATATGTCCTACGCATCCTACTGCGTGTGCCTCGTACAAGGCGACTAATAGAGGGAATGGGGGTAGATTGTAGGCACCAACCGAACAGGGCTATACCCAGGAGAGGCTGTAGGCATTTGATAGGAACCACTGGAACTCCTGTTTCATTTGCTTGGCCTCTCTTACTAATTCCCTTTGTGCCTCACTTACACTGAGAGTAGTCCAGCATGCCCTCACAAACACCTCCTCCTCCTATCTACTTCACTACACTTAACATGCACACCACACTTCCTCCTTCAAAATTATTTAAAAAAAATTATGAACACAGGCTGGGCCTCGGAGTCCCCAGGGGAGGGGACCATAAATGCCCCCACACCTGCCCGACCTTCCCCTGACGACCCCTATAAATGCTCTGGACCACGGCCTGTCACTCTTAATATCAACTTTTGCAATATTCGCGGTCTTTCCTCTAATTTTCACTCTGTCGAACACCATCTCTCCTCCTCCAAACCTGATCTTTTCCTTAGGTAGGTGAGACAACTTCCAGCAGCCCCTTCTCTGAATCCTCCTACTTTCTCTATCCTAGTTTCAAAGCCAAAGGCGGATGTAGTACATACGTGCACAACAAACTCACTTGCTCTCGTGTTCCCGATTTCGACTCCTCTGCATTCTCAACTTTATGGCTCAAACTATCCTGTCATTCTCATACTAAATATTTCTGTGCTGTCTATCTTTCCCCTAACTCTACCGACTTTCCCAAATTCTTCGACTATCTAAGCTCTAAAGTGGAACACATTCTATCTATCTCTCCCTTCTCTGAAATCTCCATCTTAGGAGATTTCAACGTTCACCACTGCCAATGCCTCTCCTCTCACACTAGTGACCAACCTGGTGAACAAGCCTACATCTTTTCTATCATAAATGACCTAGAGCAGCTGGTCCAGCAACCCACCCGTATTCCAGATCGCTTCGGAGATCGGCCCAACATTCTTGACTTATTTGTGACTTTTAACCCTTCTTCTTATACTGTCAATCTTTTCTCTCCTTTGGGCTCCTCTGACCATAAATTTATCTCCGTCACCTGTCCAATCTATTCAGTACAGCCATCCGATCCTCACTGCCGGCGGCGCTTCTGGCACTTTGGCGCTGCCGACTGGGAGGCTTTCCGGCAGCACTTCTTTGATTTCCCATGGAATGACTTCTGCTTCCGTGGCCGAGGAACCTCGGAGAGTGCTGAATGAATTACCGAGGTAATCCTCTCGGGTATGGAAGCGTACATTCCATTTTCTTACTCTCAGTCTAATGCAAACAAATCTTGGTTTACTCACACTTGTTCTACTGCTATTCACAGCAAGGAGGAAGCATTCAAACAGTACCGATGCCTTAAATCTCAAGAATCTTATTCTTCCTATGTTTCTGCCCGGAATCAAGACAAATCTGTTCTTCGACTTGCCAAGCACTCTTTCATCAATAATAAATGCACTGAACTATCCAACTCTAGCTCTTTCCAAGCTTTCTGGCATCTAGCCAAAAACCTCTCCAACAATTTTTCTTCTTAGTCTTTCCATCCCCTTTTCCACTCTGATGGCACAACCATCACTTCTTCCTCTGACAAAGCTGAACTCTTTGCTCAAACTTTTACTAGAAACTCTACCTTGGATGATTCCGGTGCTATTCCTCCCTCTGCACCCCCCTCTCTCTTACTTATGCCTAATATCCTAATCTCTTCTAAAGATGTACTTTCTACCCTCTCTGGGCTTAATACTAAGAAGGCGTACGGTCCGTACAGTGTTCCTCCTGTTGTACTTAAAATCTGTGCATCCGTGCTGTTCCCCTGCCTAGGCAAACTCTTTTGTCGCTATCCCTCCTCTAATGTCTTTCCTTCTTGCTGGAAGTTCGCTCTCTTTCAACCTGGCCCAAAGAAAGGTGACCGCTCTCAACCCTCCAACTATCGTCCAATTGCTCTCATCTCTTGTATCTCTAAAGTTTTTTAAACTATTCTTGCTTCCAAATTTCTTAAGCATTTCTCTTCTCATAATCTGCTCTCAGATCACCAGTATGGCTTCCTTAAGGGTTGCTCTACTGGTGATCGTCTTTCATATATTACTAACTCTTGGTCATCCAACTTTCGGGACTTCGGTGAGACTTTTTCTGTTGCACTAGACATATCGAAGGCCTTCGATAGAGTCTGGCACAAATCTTTAATTTCCAAACTGCCCTCCTTCGGTTTCTGTCCCTCGTTTGTCTCTAATTTCCTTTCCGGCCGTTCCATAGATGCGGTTGTGGACGGCCACCACTCATTTCCTCATCCTATCAACTCCGGTGGTCCTCAGGGTTCTGTCCCATCTCCTATTATCTTTCTAATTTTCATAAATGATCTTCTCAACTGTACATCCAGTCTCATCCATTCATATGCAAACAACTCTACCTTACACAATTAAATTAGTTTTCCAGAACGCCCCAGCCAGCAGTCTCTCAAAAGCAAACGTAATGAAGCCATAAAATACTTATCCTCTGATCTAGCTACTATTTCCAATTGGGGTAGAGAAAACCTTGTTGCATTTAAAGCTTCCAAAACTTAATTTATCCATCTTACTACGTGTCAGAAACCTCCAGAGGACTATCCCTTATTCTTCAACAATATAAAAATCAACCCTTCATCTTCTCTCAATGTTCTCGGTGTCTCTTTTTCTTCTGCTCTCACTTGGAAAGACCATAATACCAGTCTCGCTAAGGCAGCCTCCCAGAAGCTGGGTGTGCTCAACCGCCTAAAGGGGTTCTTTACCCCTCTGCAGCTTCTTGCACTGTACAGGGGCACTGTGCGTCCTTGTATTGAGTATTGTTCACATGTGTGGGGAGGATCCTCTCACACTGCACTCCTAGACAAAGTAGAAAATAAAGCCTTTCGTAACATTAACTCCTGTCCACTCACCAACTCTCTGCAATCTCTCTCTCTCTTCGCCGCAATGTTGCATCTCTTTCGCTATTCTATCGCTACTACAATAATCAGTGTTCCCCGGAGCTCTCCCAGTGTATACCACCTCCTCTAGGTAGGGTACGTAGTACCCGCCTTGCAACACAATCCCACCCCTACTCTGTGCAACTCTCCAACCCAAGAGTGAAACGCTATTCTCAGACTTTCTTCTATTCAACTGCTGAGCTCTGGAACTCTCTCCCAGAATTAGTCTTTACCTCTTCCTATGATTTAAATTGCTTCAAACTTCAAACTCCGTGTGTCCAGGCATTTTAGCTCGAACGTCCCTTGATTTTGGCCCTGTCACTCTTTTAAATATGGGGGAGGCACTCGCTGCAGGCAGTTATGCCTTTTGTCTCCCTCATTCACATAGAAAAAAAAAAAAACTTTCGGTTGAGTTGGGAGATAGTGGTAGTGTTGGTAAATGCGGCTCTGGTAGCTGTGTTGAACTTTGAATATAATATATATATATATATATATATATATATATATATATATATATATATATATATATATATATATATATATATACAGTATATGATATATGTACAGTATATATATATATATATATATATATATATATATATATATATATATATATATATATATATATATATATATATAGTATATATATATATATATAATTAATAAGAATACCAGCGTGAAGAGGCGCATATAACACTGGATATGGATGTCTATTAGTTTAGATTATTTGTTACGTGTTACATTTTAGGTATTATTTAGTCAATTATTTCGCTGAAGATATGCATACTTTTGTAAGGAAAATTGTTTTGCGGAACTTTGAATGGATTACGGGAAGTTGAGCCAGTTGGACTCTGTGCAAGTATTTCATGTATTCATATGTACTTTTCTGATTTTGACTTAAAGTTTGTAATGGTAGTATTTCGTTTTGGTTTTAGGCTCTGAAGATGGAATTAGGAAACTTCCGAAGCGTCAGCTGAATAAATACAGATGTCTCTCTCTCTCTCTCTCTCACTCACACTCTCTCTCGTCGTCTTTCACTTCCACTTGCTCCACTTTCCCTCATGACCTCTCTGTTGCTTGGTAAGAACAACAATAATGTGGTGTTAACGAATAACTTCCACTTGCTCCACTTTCCCTCATGACCTCTCTGTTGCTTGGTAAGAACAACAATAATGTGGTGTTAACGAATAACTTCCACTTGCTCCACTTTCCCTCATGACCTCTCTGTTGCTTGGTAAGAACAACAATAATGTGGTGTTAACGAATAATGGAGAAATGAGTTAAAGAAGGTGTGTGTATGTGTTTGTGTGTGTGTGTGTGTTTGACGGGGGAAACCAATACAAATCAACAAATGATGCCCCGATTTGTCCTGATGTTATGAATAAATCCTGTTAATAAGACAGACTGTAACAGTAACCTGGAGTGTGGAGAGAGCCGAGGACATGAACAGACTGTAACAGTAACCTGGAGTGTGGAGAGAGCCGAGGACATGAACAGACTGTAACAGTAACCTGGAGTGTGGAGAGAGCCGAGGACATGAACAGACTGTAACAGTAACCTGGAGTGTGGAGAGAGCCGAGGACATGAACAGACTGTAACAGTAACCTGGAGTGTGGAGAGAGCCGAGGACATGAACAGACTGTAACAGTAACCTGGAGTGTGGAGAGAGCCGAGGACATGAACAGACTGTAACAGTAACCTGGAGTGTGGAGAGAGCCGAGGACATGAACAGACTGTAACAGTAACCTGGAGTGTGGAGAGAGCCGAGGACATGAACAGACTGTAACAGTAACCTGGAGTGTGGAGAGAGCCGAGGACATGAACAGACTGTAACAGTAACCTGGAGTGTGGAGAGAGCCGAGGACATGAACAGACTTGAACCGTTGAACCTCAATATTAAAATACTTCATACACTGTACCTCCTGTGCTATTTCGTATATTGTTCATATTTCTGTTTTATCTATGTCTTCCACATTTCTGTATTTGAGGTTTTACTATCTCTTCTAAAATTATGTCCTGACCACCTCGTTTGAATAGTAAGGTCCGTGTGGTCAGTGTATCTACGTCAATCTATGCACATCATTGTGTATTTTTGCTTGTCCTTGTCTCCCAGATGATTGGTGTGAACACTGTATTCACCTTTCATATTTGTATACACTGTATGTACTATGCTTAAGATATATTAACTAATGTGTTTTTGTTATTATTCACAGAATTACCGGAGGTCACCAAACAAGATGTTACCAGTTAGTTTCCTGCTACTCTTATGGGGTGAGTTGAGAGAGAGAGAGAGAGAGAGAGAGAGAGAGAGAGAGAGAGAGAGAGAGAGAGAGAGGGTGAGAGTAAAAGCGAGAGAGAGATGAGCCTGACATTTACACAATCCTTATACTGTAAGTGTTTATTAAAGGGGGAGTTTCTGTGTAAGAGTGTGTGTGGGTGTGTGTGTGTGTGGGTGTTATCTTTAATGCGTACATTACAACCAAAATGGCAAAATCTATTAGACAGATTACCTACACACACACATATGCACTCGTAGAGTGCTGGTTCCATGCTGGTTCAAATGACGTCATGCGCACCAGATCCGAAGAGTTGATGGAGAAATATCGCAAGATGATCCAGCACTACAAAAACAAGTCAAGGAATATCATCATCTCAGGCATTCTCCCCAAGATCGACGCACCTGACAAATTCTACGACAAGGCTTTCAGCACAAATAGCCGACTAAAACATTTGTGTCTGAGGGAAGAAGTTGAATTCATCAACCTCTGGGACAACTTCTACAACCAGCCTACTCTGTTCCGCAAGGATGGCACTCATCTAAACCCTGTGGGTTCAGCACGCATGGGTCGTCTCCTACACGAAGCAGTCCGCAGCCATGGATCAAAAAACGCCATCCGAGAAGAAGCAGCAGTGACATGAATCATCTAACGCCAAGAAAAAAACAGAGGCAACCGAGGACCACCAGCGATAAGGACCGAAGACAGCGAGGACCGAGGACAGCCATGAACATAAATGTAGATCCGACAAGAACCAAAAATATTATTAAAGAGCGTTCCGTGAGTTCTAAAATAACAAATTTAAAGGTTTTCTATGCAAACGCTCGTAGCATACGCAATAAATTTTCAGATTTAGAGGAGCTAGTGTTTACAGAAAATTATGATGTGATTGGCATAACAGAATCTTGGCTCAATACAGAAGATAGAGACTTTTTAGCAGAGTATTCACTTCCCGGTTATGTAATGTTTGAGAAAAGCCGAATAAATCGAAATGGAGGTGGCGTTTTACTTTATATCAAAGAAAGTCTTAACCCTACCCTCTTGTCAAAACCTCAAATTGTGAACGTCGACGCATCTTTTGTGCTAATAAAGAATAATAAAGGTACCAAAATAATACTTGCATTAATATACAGACCTCCAGCTCAATCAGTGCAAACTGACCGAGAAATTTACGAACAAATTGCAGATGTAAGTAACTCACAAGATACCGTAATTTTTGGTGACTTTAATTTACCTGTGACCAAGTGGGGCGATACTCTTACTTCACACTCCGGACATGACTTGTATACGAACTTGCAAGAGAGTTCGCTTCATCAATTTGTTGGAACGCCGACCCGTGGTAATAACGTTCTTGACATTGTACTTGCAACAAAAGAAGAATTAATAGAGAATTTGAATGTTGGTGATGAATTCAGTAACAGCGACCATCGTACGATAACTTTCACTTTAAAGTTTACTAGTAACGAACCAAATAGTAGCATCGAAAAAGTCCCTAATTTCAAGAAAGCAAACTTCCATAAACTTAGAGCTATGTTTAAAGAAACTGACTGGAGCTTTTTAATTCACAATAACGACATAAATACATCTTGGAAGTTATTCGAAGCCACTTACCTAAAAGCAGTGCAAGACTGCATACCATCGAAAACTCGGCGTCCAGGCCATAATAATAAGCCCAAATGGTGGAATAAAGATATTTCAAACTGCCTGCTTGCTAAAAAATGTGCTAATGATAGATTAAAATCCTCACAAAATGACGAAGAACGGCTGAAATTTGTAGAGCTACGACGCAAAGCCAAAAAGTTAATTAAGCAAAGTAAAAAGACCTTAGAGTTACATATTGCGAATCAAAGTAAAACAAACCCGAAAGAATTCTATAGTTATATCAGAAAGAAAAAAGTCGTTACTTCAACTGTTGGACCGTTAGTCGATGAAAATGGAGAATACACCAAAGACGAAGAACAAATGAGTAATGCCCTCAATACCTTCTTTGCATCAGTTTTTACAACAGAAGACCTCAGTGATATCCCTACACCATCGCCGATTCAGATTGATAATTCAGATGTTCTAAGCAATATCACCGTTACAGAGAGAGAAGTATTGAATTGTTTAGATAAACTCAAGGTAAATAAAACGCCTGGACCTGATACAATCTCGCCTAGAGTTCTAAAGGAAGCTAAGGATGAGCTCTCTAAACCACTGACATTACTATTCAATAAATCCTTGCAGTCTGGAACTATGCCCGATCAGTGGAAGCTAGCCAACGTAACACCGATATTCAAAAAAGGCAGCAAATCCCTACCCAGTAACTATCGTCCAATTAGCTTAACCTCAGTTGTATGTAAAATGCTAGAATGGTCATACGAGACAGACTCGCAAATCACTTAGAGGAAAATAACATACTTAAAGATACTCAACACGGCTTTCGTAAAAAACGTTCCTGTTTAACAAACCTCTTAGACTTCTTCCACGATATCCTCAACCTCTACGATGAGAGTAAAGCTGTAGATATTATACCTTGATTTTCAAAAGGCCTTTGACAAAGTTCCCCACAAACGTTTACTGCTAAAACTAAAAGCGCATGGAATACAAGACGGTGTGTTGAAATGGATAGAAAATTGGCTCAGCGACAGAAAGCAAAGAGTAGTCATAAACGGTAAGGCATCAAAATGGACCAATGTAAGTAGCGGGGTACCCCAGGGATCGGTACTAGGACCAATTCTCTTTCTAATTTACATCAACGACATAGATGAGGGTCTCACCTGTACAATCTCAAAATTTGCTGACGATACAAAAATTGCAAATAGCGTACTCTCAAAAGAACAAGTTGACGATATGCAACACAATCTAGATAAATTGTCATGTTGGGCCCAAATTTGGCAAATGAGTTTCAATGCGGATAAATGTAAAGTACTACATATCGGATACCTAAATGAGAAAGCAAACTATTCGATGAATGGCACTCAGCTTAAGAATGTAAACAGAGAAACCGATCTGGGAGTAACAATATCGAGTAACCTAAAACCGAGTCAACAATGTTCAGAAGTTGTTAAGAAGGCAAACAAAATAATTGGCTTTATAGGCAGGTCATTTGAGCATAAATCCAAAGAAGTTATCCTAACCCTTTACAATTCCTTAGTCCGCCCTCTTCTGGAATACTGCGTTCAATCCTGGTGCCCTTATTACCAAAAAGATATAAACATGCTAGAACGAGTTCAACGTAGAGTTACCAAAATGATACCTAGCCTAAAGAACAAACCATACGAAGAGCGTCTTAGAGAATTAAATCTATTTCCTTTAACCCAGCGCAGATTAAGAGGTGACTTAATTCAAGTGTTCAAAATCATCAAAGGCATCGACAATATGAACTGTAGTAAGTACTTCACTATCGACCAATCTAATTACACGCGGGGAAACGGTTGCAAAATTATTGGTAAATCTTTTAACTCACACGAATCTAAGAATTTCTTCTTCAATCGAGTTGTCAACTTGTGGAATGGGCTTCCCCGAAACGTTATAGACTGCATCACCGTTGATTCATTTAAACTCCGCTAGACAAATATCTCGCATCAAACCCGCGACTGACTGCGTTTGTATATGAATAACTTTATTTTATCCCCCCCTCAGTTACTAACCCATCTGTCCCATACTAACTTCCTAATCCTGCCACGGACATTAGTTCCAGGGCAGTAATTCCCTTTCCAATGTTCCCTTACCCTCTCTAAACCACTGTTTGGACACTTGATCCTCAGTGTTTTGGAGGACAAGCAACCTAGAAGGGTCACTAGATCTGTTGTTGCTTGATTTCCTTTGTAGAGGCCTTAAATAAAATGTTTGGTTATTTTTACTCTCTCGATCTCCAAACTGTGATGCGCATATTCGTGAAGAGTGTCTCTAAACGCACGGATATGCCACGAATGTATGGAATATTTTTGAAGGCAATTGAATACAAACAGTATACTTGAATTGCATACCCTACAAGTTGGGTAACAATAAGTTATGGTAGTGGCACGGTGAATAAAAACCTTGGTCTTGCTCTGACTCAAGCTTGGCTCTCCCGAGCCATCAGTTACTCCATCAGTGAAGTTGCAAGGCACGCTAGTGATCCATTTAAATAGTCAGGTTATGGAGAATGTCAGCTTATGTAAGTATTTGGGCAGTGTGTTAACTAAAGATGTTAGTATAGAGGATAAAGTGCGGGAGAGGGTGCAACAGGGGAAGAGGGTTGTAGGAACTGAAAGGAGTAACAAAAAATACGGTGTTCAGCATGTAAGTAAAGAAGTCCTTTTTTTTTTTTTTTTTTTTTTTTTTTTTTCTATGTGATTGAGGGAGGCAAAAGGCATAACTGCCTATAGCGAGTGCCTCCCCCATAGTTGAAAGAGTGACAGGGCCAAAATCAAGGGACGTTCGAGCCAAAATGCCTGGACACACGGAGTTTGAAGCAATTTAAGTCATAGGAAGAGGGAAAGACTGATTCTGGGAGAGAGTTCCAGAGCTCAGATGTTGAGTAGAAGAAAGTTTGAGAGTAACGTTTCACTCTTGGGTTGGAGAGTTGCACAGAGTAGGGGTGGGATTGAGTTGCAAGACGGGTACCACGTGCCCTACGTAAAGGAGGTGGTATGCACTGGGATAGCTCTGAGGAACACTGATTATTATAGTAGTGATAGAATAGCGAGAGAGATGCAACATTGCGGCAGAGAGAGAGAGATTGCAAAGAGTTGGTGAGTGGACGGGAGTTATTGATACGAAAGGCCTTCCTTTCAACTTTGTCTAGGAGAGCGGTGTGAGAGGAACCTCCCCACACATGTGAACAATACTCAATACAAGGGCGCACTATGCCCCTGTACAGAGCAAGAAGCTGTGCAGGGGAAAAGAACCCCCTAAGGCGGTTGAGCACACCCAGCTTCTGGGAGGCTGCCTTAGCAAGACTGGTAATATGGTCCTTCCAAATGAGAGCAGAAGAAAAAGAGACACCAAGAATATTGAGAGAAGATGAAGGGTTGATTTTTGTAATGTTGAAGAATAAGGGATAGTCCGCTGGGAGATCCTGACGGGTAGATAGATGGAGAAATTGGGTTTTGGAAGCATTAAAATTAACAAGGTTTTCTCTGCCCCAATTGGAAATAGTATTTAGATCAAAATTTAAGAGTTCTATGGCTTCATTACGTTTGTCGTTGAGGGATTGCTGGCTGGGGCGTTCTGAAAAACTAATGGAGTAGTGTAAGGTTGAGTCGTCTGCGTATGAATGGATGGGAATTAAGGTACAGTTAAGGAGATCATTTATAAAAATTAGAAAGAGAATAGGAGATAGGACAGAGCCCTGAGGAACACCGGAGTTTATAGGGTGAGGAAGTGAACAATGGCCCTCCACAACCGCAGCTATGGAACGGCCGGAAAGGAAATTAGAGACAAAGGCACAGATGGAGGGATAGAAACCGAAGGAGGGTAGTCTAGAAATTAAAGATTTATGCCAGACTCTATCGAAGGCTTTCGATATGTCTAGTGCAATAGAAAAAGTCTCACCGAAGTCCCGAAAGGAGGATGACCAAGAGTTAGTAAGATATGAAAGAAGATCACCAGTAGAGCGACCCTTAAGGAAGCCATACTGGCGATCTGAGAGCAGATTATGAGAAGAGAAATGGTTAAGAAATTTGGAAGCAAGAATAGTTTCAACAAATTTAGAAAGACAAGAGATAAGAGCAATTGGACGATAGTTGGAGGGTTGAGAGCGGTCACCCTTCTTTGGGACAGGTTGAATGTGAGCAAACTTCCAGCATGAAGGGAAGACGTTAGAGGATAGACAGAGACGAAAGAGTTTGCCTAGGCAGGGAGTCAGCACGGAAGCACAGATTTTGAGAACAACAGGAGGAACACCGTCCGGACCGTACGCCTTATTAGTGTTAAGCCCAGAGAGGGTAGAAAAGTACATCTTTAGAAGAGATTAGGATATTAGGCATAAGTAAGAGAGAGGAGGGCGGAGAGGGAGGAATAGCACCGGAATCATCCAAGGTGGAGTTTCTAGCAAAAGTTTGAGCGAAGAGTTTAGCTTTGTCAGAGGAAGAAGTGATGGTTGTGCCATCAGAGTGAGAAAGGGGAGGGAAAGACGAGGAAGAGAAATTGTTGGAGAGGTTTTTGGCTAGATGCCAGAAAGCTTGGGAAGAGCTAGAGTTGGATAGTTCAGTGCATTTATTATTGATGAAAGAGTGTTTGGCAAGTCGAAGAACAGATTTGGCTTGATTCCGGGCAGAAACATATGAAGAATGAGAGTCTTGAGTTTTAAGGCGTCGGTACCGTTTGAATGCTTCCTCCTTATTGCGGACATCAGTAGAACAGGCGTGAGTAAACCAAGATTTTTTAGCATTAGTCTGAGAGAAAGAGAATGGAATGTATGCTTCCATGCCCGATAGGATTACCTCGGTAATGCGTTCAGCACTCTCCGAGGGTCCTCGGCCACGGAAGCAGAAATCATTCCATGGGAAATCAAAGAAGTACTGCCGAAGAGCCTCCCAGTCGGCAGCGCCAAAGTGCCACAAGCGCCGCCGGCTAGGAGGATCGGGTGGCTGTACTGGAGAGATAGGACAGGTGACAGAGATAAGTTTATGGTCGGAGGAGCCCAAAGGAGAGAAAAGATCGACAGTATAAGAAGAAGGGTTAGAAGTTAGAAACAGGTCAAGAATGTTGGGCCGATCTCCGATGCGATCCGGGATACGGGTGGGTTGCTGAACTAACTGCTCTAGGTCATTTAGGATAGAAAAGACATAGGCTTGTTCACCAGGTGGATCAGTAGTGTGAGAGGAGAGCCATTGGCGGTGGTGAACGTTGAAATCTCCTAAGATGGAGATTTCTGAGAAAGTAGAAATGGATAGAATGTGTTCCACTGTAGAGTTTAGATAGTCAAAGAATTTAGGAAAGTTGGTAGAGTTAGGGGAAAGATAGACAGCACAGAAATATTTAGTAAGAGAATGACAGGAAAGTTTGAGCCATAAAGTTGAGAATTCAGAGGAGTTGAAATCGGGAACACGAGAGCAAGTGAGTTTGTTGACAATGTGACAATGTGACAATGTGACATGACAATGTGAAAATCCCGACATTGACGTACAGGAGTGAAGCATTGACGTAGTTGTAGAGACACAAACCAAGAGTGAGAAGGGTGGAAGCTAATTTCTTGGGAAGTGAGTTACATGGAGGGATAGACAGACAAATGAGGAAGTACTAGAATAGTGTGGTTGAATGTAGCTGTGCTGAAAAGAAATTAACCCAAGAAACGCAAAATCGAGATAGTGAAAAGTGTCCAGGACGGGTAATTTCTACCCTTGGATTCGGACAGAATTTGTTATATTTACCAAATAAAGCATTATTTCTTCTTTATGTACATATAATTTACTTATATGATGAACATATGAACCTTAAAGAACGATAAAATAATTGGGTGGTGAAAAACATATATTTTTACCGCCCGGTCGTATTTTGGGGTAGCCGGCTAAGAGACATACACCCTCCCCCTCAAACATTTAGCAACCAACTGAGCTCTCTGGGAGACATCTCACACTGCTATAGGGTCTCTAAATGACTACCCCGTGTCTTCAAGACTGCATGATCAAAATGTGTGTGGAAAATAACCGATAAATGAGGGAAATAAGAGAATAATTGAGGAGATGAGCTGATAATTGAGGAGGGGGGAAAAAAGGAAAGGAAGGGAGGGTTTGGGACACATTTGGATGAGTGTTAGGAGGTACTAGAGGGGAATTATCCTACCTAATTACATATTCCTATGTTTTGAGAGCCCCTGAGGCATTTTGGAAGTTTTTTTTTATGTTCTTCCTTCTGTGAAGCCTATCGCGTTCGCTATAGTGACCCTTCCGTGAGGCCTAACGCGTTCGCTATAGTGACCTTTCCTTGAGGCATATCTCGCTTCTCGGGTTAACACCTTAAGATGGTTCGGCCATGTGGAATGTATAGAAAGCGAGAGAATGACTAAGAGAGAGTATGAGAGTGAAGTGGAAGGAAAGAGAGAGAGGCGTAGACTGAAAGAGAGGTGGAAGGATGGAGTTAAGAAGTATATGCCTGAAAGCGATGTTTTTGTTTGGAGGAGGGGCGTAAACTGACTGAGGACAGAGGTGGATGGAGGTAGTAAATTTGTGGGCACCCCTTTGAGCATCTTACCATCTGGCAATAGATATAAATATGTTGTTCTATTATATATAGCCAATGTAGTGTAAGCTAATATCAGTGTATGGTATAAATGATTTCAATAAGAGACTATTACAAAGCAAAAATACTTGTCCGAAGTTTGCCAATTTGTAATTTTGTATTTGTTTTCTATGTGGATGAGGGAGACAGAAAGCAAAACTGCGTGTAACGAGTGCCTCCCCCAGAGTTGGAAGATTGACAGGACCAAAATCAAGGACGAGCCAAAATGTCTGGACACACAGATTTTGAAGCAATTTAAGGGAAAGATGGGCTCAGGAAGAGAGTTCCAGAGCTCAGCTGTTAAAAGAAAGTTTAGGAGTATCGTTTCTCTCTTGTGTTGTAGAGTTTCACACAGGAGGGGTGGGATTGTGTAGCAAGACATATACTACGTACCCTACATAGAGGAAGTAGTATGCACTGAGAGAGCTCTAAGGAACAATGATTATTGTAATAACGATAGAATAGTGAGAGTGATGCAACATTGCAGCAAAGAGAGAGAGCTTGCAGAGAATCAGTGAGTGGACATGCATGAATGATACGAATGGCTTTCTTTTCTACTTTGTCTAGGAGTGCTGTGTGAGAGGATCTCCCCCACACATGCGAACAATACTTAGTACATGTATGCACGGTGCCCCTGTACAGAGCAAGAAGCTGTGCATGGGTAAAGAACCTCTTGAGGCAGTTGAGCATACCCAGCTTCTGGGAAGTCGTTTTTAGCAAGAGTGGTAATATAGTCTGTCCAAGAGAGATCAGAAGAAAAAGAGACACCGAGAATACTGAGAGAAGATGAAGAGTTGATTTTTTTATTATGGCAGTATAAGGGATAGTCCTCTGGGAGTTCTTCACGGGTAGGTAAATAGATAACTTTGGTTTAGGAAGCATTGAAAGTAACAAGATTTTCTCTGCCCCGATTGGACATGGTTGTTAGATCAGAAGATAAATGTTTTATGGCTTAAAATCGTGAGTTTTTGAGAGCTTGGTTGCTGGGTCATTCTGGAAAAGTAGTAGAATAGTGTAAGGTAGGGTCGTTAGTCCTATGAATGAATAGGACTGGAGGTACAGTTGAGAAGATAATTTATGAATATTAGGAAGAGAATTGGAGATAGGACCAAACCCTGAGGAACACCGGAGTTGATTGGATGAGGAAGTGAACGATGGTCGTCCACAACCACAGTTATGGAACGAGCAGAAAGGAAATTACAGATAAAGGCACAGATGGAGGGATAGAAACCAAAGGAGGGTAGTTTGGAAATTATAAATTTGTGACAGACTGTATCGAAGGCCTTCGATATGTCTAACGCAATGGAAAAGGTCTCACCAAAGTCCCGAAAGGTGGATGACCAAGAGTTAGTAAAGTATGAAAAAGGATCATTAGTAGAGCAACCCTTAAAGAAGCCATACTGGTGGTCTGAGAGTAAATTATGAAAAGATAAATGTTTAACCCGGCAACTGCGGGAAGACTCTTAAGAGGTTTTACTGGGCGACTGCGGGGAGACTCTTAAGATCCTAGGCCTAAAAAAAACACTTAAAACACCCCAATGGCACTTAAAACAAAGCAAAAATGGTGTTTAAGTGAGATAATTCCCCCCCCTCCAATCACTCCTTCACATATGTCAAAGTCACCTCCTTCCCCCCTTTGCCCCCCTTCCCCAACTCCCCTTCAATTATCACCTATTTTTCTCTTATTCCTGTGTTTATCGGTTTATTTATGGCACCAAAACTCACCACCCGGTTACAAGGTGGAAAGGGAGGGTGCGGAGGGAGGAGACAGAGAGAGAGGGTAGCCCACACTACCTCCAGTCTCGATTTAGAGCTTGTGAACTCTCGCTCCCTGTCAACTCCATGAATGAACCGCTCGGCAATATATCGTGTTTGTCTCCCCCCAAACACTATTACCACTTGTTTTATTGTTGTCACATGTTACTATTTTCATATTAAACGTAAAATAGGCGCATATGAATAAGTATTAATTATATTAATGGTAAATTAACGATTTAAGGGGACCGACCGGTTAATTTAGGCTTAAAAAACTCGAAATCCTGAAAATACCAATAGGTGTTTACTCAACAAGAGTCAACATCGCTTCATAAGCCAGTGAAATGTTATTAGTGAAAACACATTGGAAATCGTTTTGTTTTATGTTTACCAAACTTTTCCTGTAATTCTAAAAACGTTATATAGCGAACCTTGAAATTAACATGCTCAGTAACTACTGGTCGTAGGAGGAGCATACCTATATAAATCGAAAGAGCGTAAGCTACTCTACAACCTCCCATATGCTTTATCTTCTACTTTGCCATGTTCCTGCGTAAAATATTGTAAATCTAAAAAACAAAAGTAAAAATGTTCACCTAATTACCTTAGACTTTCACCTGTTTTTCTCAGAACCTATATTGTCGCACTTTCGGATGTTATTCTACAGTTATTATTGGACCTATAGGAATGGTGTATATACCATTGGAAAGGTAACTAAAAACACTACAAGGCCTATAAAGCCAATTTACTCTAGTAATTTAATTTTGTTCACAATATGTCGTCAAAGTTGTAATTTTCTATAAATATATTCACCTGAATCCGTAATCACCTAAATCGAACAAATACACAAAATATATAAAATGTTTTTTATAGAATCTACAGATACACCTTTTGTGAGTTGTTTGATCACATAAAACATGTGCTATGGGGATTTCTGTAGGAGTTTATCATTTTCTGCAGTGCTATGGTTTTCAACATTTGTTTACCTAAATTGCAAGAAAAAAGCAAAAAATAAATAAAATAAAAATTTGTTTGATCTAGTTTTATGGTCATATACACCTGTGCCAAATTTAATTTAAATTGAAATTAAGACCTGGAAGTTTGTAATTAACCGGTCGGTCCCCTTAAGTGAGGAATGAATCAAAATACCTACGCACAGGGGTATGGTGTATACTACACGGGCTGTGCAGCAGAGAGGTTAAGAAATGTTGAAGTAAGAATAGTTTCAAAACTTAAGATATGGAAGAAATGAGAGCAATTGGACGATAGTAGGAGTGGTCACCCTTCTTTGGGATAGGTTGAATGAGAGCAAACTTCCATCTAAAAGAGAAGACGTTAGAGGAGAGATAGAGACGGAAGAGTTTGCCTAAGCAGGGAGTCGGCACATAATCACAGTTTTTTAGTACAACAGGAGGAACACCATCCGGACCGTACGCCTTCTTAGTATGAAGCTCAGAGTAATAAACAATGTCGCCTACCTTGTGATAGTTACGTTGCCCACACGTTTATGGCGTGAATGGCAGCGGCTTGTCATTCACACACTATAAGACCAACACAACAAATGCTGTAGACCCTGAACCAGACACCACAAACCAAATACAGAGATTCGATAATATTCTGCAACAATAATATATGCCTTAGTTTTATGAACCTGTTTCATTTATTATCACATAAACATTACGAATATCAATTATTTCAAATCTGCCTTATTGGCTTTTACCATAGTTATGATTGTAGACACAAATCGAGCAAGACAATATCCAGGGGAGGCCTGATGGGCATGTGATAAGGAGTTGCTGGAACTCCTGTTTCCTTTGTCTGACTTTCCTCACTGTTTATGTTTGTGTCCCACTCACACAAAGAGTATTCCAGCTGGCTATCCCAAACACCTCCTCATCCTATTCATTCCACTACACTTAACAAGCACACCACACTTCTTTTCAATACACCATCATTTTTGTTTACCTCTGAGTCTGGCTTTGCCAGTCTTTCACCTTTGGGAGAGACACTTGTTGCAGACCGATTTGCCTTTTGTCTCCTTCACATCCATACAAATACGTGTTTTGTATGTAAAGCACATTATCAGCGTGTACAGGCATCCTTATAAAAATAGCATTACAAACAAAATCAATACTGTCTACCTGAGTTTGATAATTCAAACACTACTTTGCACTCTTCCTTCCTTGAGGCAGCTGAACTATATATTTTCTCTATTCTTTTATCGACATTACCATATCCCTACATCTCGCTAATATGTTATAATTATGCATTTTCTTATGTGAGTAAAGGAGACAAAAGTCAAAGCTGCCTTTAATAAGTGTCTCTCCCAGAAGTTGAAGAGTAACAGATAGCCAAAGTCAAAGTACAGTAAGCCAGAATGTCTGGACGCAGACATTTTGGATCTTGAAGGAGTTTACTTAGTAGGATGAGGGAAAAACAGATTGAGAGAGAGAGAGAGAGAGAGCTCCAAAGCTTCCTTTTTGAGTAGAAGACCGAAAATTGGTTCACTCCTTGGGAAGAGAGTTGGACATATTATGGGTGGGAGTGTGTTGAGAGGTTTGGTGCCCTCACTCTCCGTAAGAGAGGAGGTATACACTGAAAAAGCTCTGAAGAACACTGATTGGGTTGGCTTTGAGAAACAGGGTTGATATTATGCAAGGTGTTAAAGCAGGAGTTTCCACTTCCTTTAGCATCAATAATTTGATGTCTGGCAAAGTACTCAGTAACGCATATATCAATTTAAATATCATAATTTTCATAAAATGGATATTGTTTGACGAATACAATTTGAAAGATATTTTCAGCTTCTCATCATCAATAATTCTCTCCGTTAGGTGTAAGTTGCAGCGAGAGGTTTGATGGGAACGTGACAGTGCCTGTGAGTGTGCCCTCTGGTCCTCCCCTGTGGCCTTCTTCAGGAGATCCCCTGGCCCCTGAGACCCACCAGTCATCCTTCCCCGGGGTGGTGTCAGCCACGGAGCCCTACATCGACCCCGCCACACCACCCAAGGTCAAGGCCTACGTCGGCACCACCGCCTTCATACCCTGCATTGTTAACAACCTTGGACAACGATCAGTAAGTCTAGTAGTATAGAGGAGTAGTGATGTAGATCCGTGATTCATTAACTTAATTAACTAACAACCACGGACAACGATCAGTAAGTCTAGTAGTATAGAGGAGTAGTGATGTAGATCCGTGATTCATTAACTTAATTAACTAACAACCACGGACAACGATCAGTAAGTCTAGTAGTATAGAGGAGTAGTGATGTAGATCCGTGATTCATTAACTTAATTAACTAACAACCACGGACAACGATCAGTAAGTCTAGTAGTATAGAGGAGTAGTGATGTAGATCCGTGATTCATTAACTTAATTAACTAACAACCACGGACAACGATCAGTAAGTCTAGTAGTATAGAGGAGTAGTGATGTAGATCCGTGATTCATTAACTTAATTAACTAACAACCACGGACAACGATCAGTAAGTCTAGTAGTATAGAGGAGTAGTGATGTAGATCCGTGATTCATTGACTTAACTAACAACCATGGACAACGATCAGTAAGTCTAGTAGTATAGAGGAGGAGGAGTTATGTAGATCAGTGATTCATTAACTTAACTAACAACCACGGACAACGATCAGTAAGTCTAATAGTACAGAGGAAAAGTAGTTATGTACAGTAGATCAGTGATTCATTAACTTAACTAACATCCTCGGACAGCGATCAGTAAGTCTAGTAGTACAGAGGAGGAGGAGTTATGTAGATCAGTGATTCATTAACTTGGTCAGACAATGGTCAGTACAGTAAGTCTAGTAGTAAAGAGGATGAGTAGTTTACAAAACTACTCTTCTATTCCGTGATTCATTATCTTAGCTAATAACCTCGAACAATGATCAGTAAGACTTGTGTAGCAGAGGAGGAACATCTATGTATGCCCATGATTAATGAACATCGCTATCCCTTTCAGTTTGCCATAATGCATTCCCTTACGTTACATTGATTAAATGTATATGATTTTTTCAGCTCAAAAAGAACTTGTGAGAGGTAGAAGGTTAATTGAAATTTCTAGAGCGCATTGTTCTTTCTATCTATAGTCAGGTCCCTTGAACCACTAGGGAGTGGCCAAAAATGACTTCCCTCCATCGAGGCAAAACGTTAGATTAACCAGCTAGTTTCGGGGGAGGGTGTTTTGTAGTTTGTAGTTTATAGTGTGTGAGGTGTATGTTATTTATTTTTGTTTTCTATCTGAATGAGGGAGACAAAAGGCAGAACTGCCTGTGATGATTGCCTCCCCCAGAGTTAAAAGAATGACAGGGCCAAAATCATGGAATATTCGAGACAAAATGCCTGGACACACTGAGTTTGAAGCAATTTAAGTCATAGGATGAGGGTAAGATGGATTCAGGGAGAGAGTTCCAGAGTTCAGCTGTTGAATAGAAGAAAGATTGGGAATATCATTTCACTCTTGAGTTGAAGAGTTGCTCAGAGTAGGGTGGGGATTGTGTTACACGCAAAAAGGGGTGATACGTACTGTACGTAGAGGAGGTGGTACACATTGAGAGAGCTCTGAGGAAAACTTATTATTGTAATAGTGATAGAATAGCAAGAGAAATGCAACATTGTGGCCAAGATAGAGATTGCAGAGAGTCGGTGAGTGGACGCGAGTTAATGAGACAAAATGCTTTCTTATCTACTTTGTCAAGAAGTGCTGTGTGAGAGGATACTCCCCACACATGTGAACAGTACTCAATACATGGACGCACTGTGCCTCTGTACATAGCAAGGAGCTGTGCAGGGATAGAGAACTACTGGAAGCAGTTCAGAAGTTAGATTAGAAGAAAAAAAGACATCTAGAATACTGAGAGAAGATGAAGTATTGATTTCTGTATTGTTGAATTATAAGGGAAAGTTCTTTGGGAGTTCTTGGCAGGTGGATAAATGGAGAAAGAGAGTTTTGGAAGCATTAAAAGCAACGAGATTATCTCTGCCCAAAATAGAAATGGTTGATAGGTCAGAAGATAAATGTTTTATGGTATCATCTCATTACTTTTTGAGTGATTGTTTGCAGTCAGCACAAAAGCACAATTTTTGAGTGCAATAGGTGGAACACCATCCAGCCCGTACACTGCCTTAGTATTAAGCCCAGCGAAGGTAGAAAGTACATCTTTAGAAGAGATTAGTATATTAGGCATAAGAAGGAGAGACGGGGGTGGAGAGGGAGGAATAACACTGGAATCATCCAGGTGGAGTTTCTAACAATAGTTTGAGTGAAGAGTTCAGCTTTGTCAGAGGAAGAAGTGATGGCTGTGCTATCAGAGTGGAAAAGGGAAGGGAAAGACGAGGAAGACAAAATGTTGGAGAGGTTTTTGGCTAGATGCCAGAAATCTTGGGAAGAGCTAGAGTTGGATAGTTCAGTGCATTTATTATTGATGAAAAAGTGCGTAGCGAGTCGAAGATTTTGTTTTGCTTGATTCTGGGCAGAAACATAGGAAGAATGAGATTCTTGAGTTTGAAGGCGTTGGTACCGTTTCAATGCTTCCTCCTTATTGTCAACAGCAGTAGAAAAGGCGTGAGTAAAACAATATTTGTTTGCATTAGTCTGAGAGAAAGAAAATGGAATGTATGCCTCCATGCCCGAGAGGATTACTTTGGTAATGTGTTCAGCACTCTCAGAGGGTCCCCGGCCAGGGAGGCGAAAATCATTCCATGGGCAATCAAAGAAGTATTGCTGAAGAGCCTCCCAGTCAGCAGTGCCAAAGTGCCACAACTGCAGCCGACTGTGAGGATCGGGTGGCCATACTGGAGCGATAGGACAGGTGACAGAGATAAGTTTATGGTCGGAGGAGCCCAAAGCAGAAAACAAATCTATAGTAATAAGAGAAAGGGTAAGAAGTTAGAAACAAATCAAGAATGTTGGACCTATCTCCGAAGCAAATCGGGATACAGTTGGGTTGCTTAACCAACTGCTCTAGGTCATTTAGCATGGAAAAGATGTAGGCTTGTTCCCCGTGTTGATCAGTGGAATGACAGGAGAGCCATTAGCGGTGGTGGACAGTAAAATCTCCTAAGATGGAGATTTCTGTGGAGTGTTATCGGTATGGCTGTGGTTGTGAATGTAGTTTATAACCATGCTGATCACGTTGTAAATGTTACAATAACACCACCAACAACGGAAACACCACCACCACCAGTAACACCACCCACAACAGTAACATCATACACAGCTAATACCACCACCAACAGTAACACCAACACCACCAGTAACATCACCACCAACAGTTACACCACCCCCAACAGTAACACCACCACCAACAGTAACACCACCACCAACAGTAACACCAACACCAACAGTAACACCACCACCATCAGTAACACCACCACCAACATCACCACTAACAGTTACACCACCACCAAGAGTAACACCACCACCAAAAGATACACCACTACCAAAAGTAACATCACCACCAACAGTATCACCACTACCAACAGTAACACCACCACCAACAGTAACACCACCACCAACAGTAACACCACCACCAACAGTAACACCACCACCAACAGTAACACCACCACCAACAGCAACACCATCATCAACAGAAACACCACCACCAACAGTAACACCACCACCAACAGTAACATCACCACCAACAATAACATCACCACCAACAGTAACATCACCACCAACAGTAACATCACCCCTAACAGTAACTCCACCACACCACAGGTTACCACAACACTATATACACCACAGGTTACCACAACACTATATACACCACAGGTTACCACAACACTATATACACCACAGGTTACCACAACACTATATACACCACAGGTTACCACAACACTATATACACCACAGGTTACCACAACACTATGTACACCACAGGTTACCACAACACTATGTACACCACAGGTTACCACAACACTATGTACACCACAGGTTACCACCACACTATATACACCACAGGTTACCACAACACTATATACACCACAGGTTACCACAACACTATATACACCACAGGTTACCACAACACTATATATACCACAGGTTACCACAACATTATGTACACCACAGGTTACCACAACACTATATACACCACAGGTTACCACAACACTACGTACACCACAGGTTACCACAACACTATATACACCACAGGTTACCACAACACTATGTACACCACAGGTTACCACAACACTATATACACCACAGGTTACCACAACACTACGTACATCACAGGTTACCACAACACTATATACACCACAGGTTACCACAACACTATATACACCACAGGTTACCACAACACTATATACACCACAGGATACCACAACACTACGTACATCACAGGTTACCACAACACTATATACACCACAGGTTACCACTGTTATGACCGGCACTACGAAATAAACAAGGGCACTTAATAATGGACTAGATGATAGGCTATATCTGCAACAACGGCCATTTGTTATATCTATTACAACGGTACGCTAATTCCAAACCCTCGAACTATTACGCCAGTGAACAAAAACACTCAAAACCCTCTAGAGTTAATCTACTGGATAACGGGGTATCAATTAACTGGGTTTTTAGTGCACTTCTACAAAGGCTTTCCGGTGACGGCAAAGCCAACTCACAACAGGAGTACTTAAGTTACGAAAATGCTCTTAAGTAATAACAAAGCTTGAATAAACTATATAAGATATAATAAAGGAATAATTGCTTACGTTAACTTTAGTGTGAGTCAGTACTCAACACTAAACTCTTCAATGCTCTATGAAAACACTGATAGTCTATTCCTACATTAATCAGATAAGGAATTTTCTGAAAAGGTCTGATGCTCTAAGATGCTCGTTAATATAGAACAGAAATAATGCAGGGGCAGGACACCAAAGTGTGTATCTTAAATACACCAATAAGTAGGATACATATATATATATATAACAAGGGAGAGCAACAACTCTGTGACAGCACTAATAATAACCACTTAAAAACAGTACTTCCTTAGCCAACGTAACAGCCAAACAGGGTTGTGCACTATGCTTCAACCTTGGCTAAAATAAGGCGTGAATAATTCCTAAAGCATACACAATGAAAGTTAATAAACACAATGCTGTCTTCCCCACTAATAAAGTCTAGCAGTGGCATAAATAAGGTACTAGGAAACTAGGCAGAGCGCAAGCATGCTCGTAGCCTACTGTCTCCCCTTGAACAGATTTCCCTTATGTTACGTTAAGTGACTTGGAGGCTCTCTTGGAAAGTCCAGATCTCTAGTATCTGGTCTTGCCCTGGCGCTCCACAAAGGTCAACAAAATGAGGTAGCAAGTATACAGATAAGTATAGGCAAAAGCCCTTCACCTGTATACTGCTACACTCGCAAAGGAAAATATGCACAAGGGTTACAGGCTAGCTAGCTTCGTCGATGTTGTACAGGCTCTGACTTGCCACATACATAACTCAGACAACGACCAAAGATACCTTCCTCTGTCTAGCATTAAATAATGGGAAAGAACAGCTCAATAATTAGAAGCATCCCAACACTAGGCTACCATATGACTATGACTCTAATAATCCCTAAAACTATTGCAAACATAAATGTGAGAGCTGGTGCTGGTAATACGACTGGCCGACTATGGAAGTCGTATGCAGAACCAGAAGGGATAAGTAAATGAATAAAGAGAGAAGTATGAAAACGAAGAAGTTCAGAGAGAGAGAAAGTAGTACAGGGGATTATATGGGGGACAGATTGCAAAGGACATGTAGGACCAAGCACGCTGCTCTGAAGGAGACACGAGGGCAGGAGCCCGCACCACCGTCCCAGGACAGCGGCCGCCAATCACAGACGACTACGTCATGAAGAGCAAGCGTCCTATGACGTAGACAGGCTCGCCGACCAATCACGGGTGTGGGAGACTCCTCCGAGCGTGGGAGACTCCTCCGAGCGTGGGAGACTCCTCCGAGCGCGGGAGGCAAACGTACATACACACGCACATACTACCACCACGCTGCCTACCCCGCTCTCTCTCTCCTTAACTTCACACAATGCATCTTATATTCTAGCAATGATATAAAATACTTCCCAGTGTCACAGACAAGAATAAAGATCACCACTGATCTGTCTGTGACAACATGAACTCTATGAAAGAAAGAACATCGTTCTACGATTATTGTAGCCCATATCACTGCCCTGGCGAGCGCTAGCGAGTTACAAGTGCATTCTGGCAAGCTGGCCAGCGTAACACCCCGCCCAAGATGTGGGACGTTTCAGCCTCAGGTGAACTCCACATCTGACCAGACAGAATGCCCACTAACCCTGTATCACCTAGCTACTATCCCAAGTTGTGAAAACAAGGCACGATCACAAACATAAAACACTGCATTATAAAAAAAAATCTGTACAACACTTTCCCAAATTAATAGCATCATAATAATTATATCACGCTGAATGAGCAAGCTTCACCAAGCCTAGCCTACTAAGACAACAACTTAGAGTGTCTTAGATGCTTGCTGTGATATACTGCACTTATATACTATCAAAAAGAAAGAGTTTTTATGCGAGTTTTTTTTTTTTTTTTTTTAATAGTGTTTTTGGCGGCGTTGCACTACAGGGGCAAGCCTAATTTTTCTCTACTCTCGAACACACACTGACTGAACGGCGAGGGTGCTCCTTAAGACATACCCTCCCGTGACAAACAATCAGCCAAAACATTATCAGTGCCCTTAACATGCCACACATCCAGCTTGTGTTCCGGCAGCAAAACAACACCTGCCACTGATAAACTGCCCAGTTCGTCACAAGACTGGCACTTCTCTTCGCTCTCTCCGGCAACGGGACCTGGTAATAACCTTTCACTAGTTCTACCTTAGTGATTAACGAGGCAGCCCCGATGCGGTCTATGGTGTCGTCAACTCTAGGTAAGGTATAGGCGTCTGTCAGGGATAATGCACACACACTCTTGCAATCAACACACACACGGGTCTTGCAATTTAACTCAGCTTGCAAAGTTGCTGGTCACGACCACTCACGATATCCCTTATCCCTCAGACCCTTCGTCAACATGTAGTCCAGCTCTGCTTTTACAACAGGCTGTCGAGCAGGATTTATACGGTAGGTAGCCAATTTGAGCCTTGCACTGTCTCCAACCTCCATGTCGGATTCTACCCCATACATCAGACCTGGAGAACCAACAAACGTGCGGACGTACTGCCACAGCCTAGTAAACAACTTCTCTTGGCGCTTATGAACAAGAGGTTGCAACATATCTCGAAGAACAACATGCTCATTGCCCTCCCACAACCCAGCCGAGACCGCAGTTTCTACACTATGGTCTCCCTCCTTCTCCACCTTTGTCCCTAGAACAGCCAGGTCACGAGGGGGACAATCTGTACCACCTGTGCAGTCACTCCCACAGTTCATAATTGCTAATGCTCCCCCGCCGATACCGTACATGCGCAACCCCGCATTCCTTGCGTCTACATCTGCCTGCGCAGCATCACCGCCTTCAGCGACATGGCCAGATACAGTCGGTCTATGGTAGGGCTGTTGCATATTACTAGAGAAGCATTGGGAGGCTATGCGACGACCGGGCGCATCCACTCCACAGCCAACCTCACCAATCTGCTCAATGTCCTGATTCTGACCACCTCCCTTAGCAGCCATGGGTCGACCCTGACCTGACAACCATGCCAAAGCCTCGTCGCCCACCTTGAACTACCGAAACAACGAGGCCAACGGTCTACTCACACTCAAGTGACCTGTCAGCGGAACATCGTGCACCGCATGAGTTGTGAGGCCTGGGTGCTCGGCACAAACAGTGGGGTATGAACCGAGCAGGGGCTGGAGCGCTGCACACTGCTGCTCAGGCAGGTACTCTAGCGCTTCCACAGCCACCTGACTCATGTCCCCCGCCCACTGCTCCGCCGAGACATGACAATCCCAACTCTCCTCCACCTGTGCCCCACTGTCCCCCTCTCCTTCTCCACCTTGGCCGCTACAGACCAACATAGGGACAGTAGGCTGCTCAGGTGGTTGCCTCACAAACTCCTTTAACAGGTTCACATGACATGCTTCCCCGTCCTCGAGTTCAATAGCCCCGTTCCCACAACTCTCAAGACTAAGATCTTCTTGTTGTCCCTGGGAACTACTCTGTCGCGGAATGCCATCATGCCCTACCATGTCACTAGAGGGGACAGGTTCTGGGGCCACTCCGGAGCTCACCTTTGGGTCAAGTACCGAGTCACTAAGGAGTGTCGCTGGGTCCAAACTCTCAACCCGACCACCAGCCTCGACTTTCTCCTTCCGTCCCTACCTCCGCTGGTCATAAACTTAGGTACTAGGCTGTGACACCTGAGCGGACTGAGATCTCTCGAGCCCCTCTTGCCTCTCCCTACTCGTGTCGGCCGCCCTCTCGGCAACGACTAAGGGTAGAACCTCGGAAGTGGGCAACGCAAAGTCATTACCGAGAAGGAGGTCGACCCCCTCAACTGGCAATTTCTCCACCACACCCACATCCAACTCCCATGTCACACCGTCCACCTCAAGCTCCATTCTGACCAGCGGGTAAGACCGCGTAGCATTGATGCCTTGAACCACCACAACCTGAGCCACGTTAATAGGCTTGCCAGTGAAATTTTTAACAAGTGTCTGGGAAGCGCCCGAATCACGCAGCAACTCAAGCCTATGCTTCACACCAGCCCACCTCACAGTGGCGTGCCCCCTATGACCACAAAAAGTTGCTCACTAGTGTCACAACTGCTGTAGGCGGTGTGCTCGGACATGAGCGCGCAATATGCCCCTTCTCATGACACTTGAAACACTCCACTTCACTCTTGGACTTCCTCTGAGGTGAGGAAGGGCCCTGGCCTTTCTTAAACGGGAAGGGTTTCGACTTGGGTTCATAATTGGCAACAGTACTCTTGAATGGATAATTGTTTGTGTCATTAATTCGGGGGGGTGGAGTGGTACACCCTTTGTTACCTGCCTCAGCTCTCTGTGCAGACCCGCACCCGTGAATCAATGACAACCTGAGGTCAGCCAGCTCAGCTGCCTCTTGTAAAGTTTTCGGTCGCTTTTCTTTAAGGTTAAGAGTCAAGTCACTGCCAGTACATTTAAAAAATTGTTCCAGCAACACTAGTTGTTTTACTGAATCAAAAGTAGTTGCCTTCTCCGACCTTAACCTATTTTCAAATGCATCTGACAGCTCTCTAGCGTGTTCCTGGAAAGTATTCTCCTTTCTTTTTGGAACCGCCCTAAACTTCAGCCTGTAGGTCTCTGGCTGTAGCTCATACGCCCTCAGGACAGCCTCTTTCAACAACTCGTAATTCACACAGGAATCCAGGGGCAAAGCATCGTACGCCTTGAGTGCTTTCCCCGTCAATCGTGAAGAAACAAGGGCTGCCCACTTCTCCTCGGGCCATTGGTGCTCATGGCACTTTTTCTCGAACCGGAGAAAAAATTCTGTTACTCCTAATTCATCAAATACTGGAACCAACTTTAGTAGATGTGACAGGGACTGGTCATGGGCTCGGCCCCCCTGGGCGACCCGGTTCCTTGTCACCTCTACACATGTTTTCTCTAAGTCAACATCGGCACAATACCTTGCAGACTCAGCCTGACACCTATACTTGAGCTCAGCCTCCTGCTGCTGCTGCTGCTGCCTGAGCTCAGCCTCTCGCTGCTGCTGCTGCCTGAGCTCAGCCTCTCGCTGCTGCTGCTCGAGCTCAGCCTCATGCTTTCGCTGCTCGAGCTCAGCCTCATGCTTAGCCTGTCGCTCCTGCTGCTGAAGTTTGGCGAGCTCGAGCTGAAACAACATCTCAGAAGACAAACCCTGAGGAGGGGGTGCTACTATTGGGGACCCACCCCATGAATCACCTAGAGGCATACCCATCCACCAGCGGGCATCAGCCTGCCGGAACGTACCCAGCTCCGGAGCCCGAGGTGGCGCCATGGTAGGAGTCGAGTGGAATGGGGGCTGGGCCGAAGGTGCCCCAGCTCCCGCTCCACCCGAACCCCCATGCACTCCACCAAGCACACAGGCAACCAGCTCACTTCTCGACAAACCGCTAGTACCGGGAAACCCTAAGACCGTGGCCACACACTGCAGTCCGTACCGGTCTAGCCCCGACACACGATCCACTGACACAGGCTCCTCCAAAAATATCCGAGCATCCTCCTCATTGTTCACCACCCGAACGCCGCTTAACAACTCCACCTTCTCCACCTCCTCGCCTGCCTCTCGCACTGTGCCCTCACAATACTCAGACCCGTCCAGTGACATGATGGAGTCAACAACAAAAAATCTCACTCAAGACAAAAGTAGCCAAACTCTTGCGTAGCTTTATTCACCAAAAAATATTTGAAGATGTTCTTGAGTGCATTACTAGGCCACCAATAACTCCAACAAGTTCTATGTATCCTCAAAACAATGTCTACTGCCAACAATGCGAGAAATAAATTCAACCCCAAATGGCAATAAGATTTCTCCAAAAAAAACTGCAATATACAGTTCACTTTATTCTGGTCTAAGGTCGCCATTTGTTACGACCGGCACTACGAAATAAACAAGGGCACTTAATAATGGACTAGATGATAGGCTATATCTGCAACAACGGCCATTTGTTATATCTATTACAACGGTACGCTAATTCCAAACCCTCGAACTATTACGCCGGTGAACAAAAACACTCAAAACCCTCTAGAGTTAATCTACTGGATAACGGGGTATCAATTAATTGGGTTTTTAGTGCACTTCTACAAAGGCTTTCCGGTGACGGCAAAGCCAACTCACAACAGGAGTACTTACGTTACGAAAATGCTCTTAAGTAATAACAATGCTTGAATAAATTATATAAGATTTAATAAAGGAATAATTGCTTACATTAACTTTAGTGAGTCCGTACTCAACACTAAACTTTTCAATGCTCTATGAAAACACTGATAGTCTAGTCCTACAGCAATCAGATAAGGAATCTTCTGAAAAGGTCTGATGCTCTAAGATGCTCGTTAATATAGAACAGAAATAATGCAGAGGCAGGACACCAAAGCGTGTACCTTAAATACACCAATAAGTAAGATACATATATATATAACATGGGAGTGCAACAACTCTGTGACGGCACTAATAATAACCACTCAAAAACAGTACTTCCTTAGCCAACGTAACAGCCAAACAGGGTTGTGCACTATGCATCAACCTTGGCTAAATTAAGGCGTGAATAGTTCCTAAAGCATACACAATGAAAGTTAATAAACACAATGCTGTCTTCCCCACTAATAAAGTCTAGCAGTGGCATAAAAAGGTACTAGGAAACTAGGCAGAGTGCAAGCATGCTCGTATCCTACTGTCTCCCCTTGAACAGATTTCCCTTATGTTACGTTAAGTGACTTGGAGGCTCTCTTGGAAAGTCCAGATCTCTAGTATCTGATCTTGCCCTGGCACTCCACAAAGGTCAACAAAATGAGGTAGCAAGTATACAGATAAGTATAGGCAAAAACCCTTCACCTGTATACTGCTACACTCGCAAAGGAAAATATGCACAAGGGTTACAGGCTAGCTAGCTTCGTCGATGTTGTACAGGCTCTGACTTGCCACATACATAACTCAGACAACGACCAAAGATACCTTCCACTGTCTAGCATTAAATAATGGGAAAGAGCAGCTCAATAATTAGAAGCACCCCAACACTAGGCTACCATATGACTATGACTCTAATAATCCCTAAAACTACTGCAAACATAAATGTGAGAGCTGGTGCTGGTAATATGACTGGCCGACTACGGAAGTCGTATGCAGAACCAGAAGGGATAAGTAATTGAATAAAGAGAGAAGTATGAAAACGAAGAAGTTCAGAGAGAGAGAAAGTAGTACAGGGGGTTATATGGGGGACAGATTGCAAAGGACATGTAGGACCAAGCACGCTGCGCCAAGCTCTGAAGGAGATACGAGGGCAGGAGCCCGCACCACCGTCCCAGGACAGCGGCCGCCAATCACAGACGACTACGTCATGAAGAGCAAGCGTCCTATGACATAGACAGGCTCGCCGGCCAATCACGGGTGTGGGAGACTCCTCCGAGTGCGGGAGGCAAACGTACATACACACGCACATACTACCACCACACTGCCTATCCCGCTCTCTCTCTCCTTAACTTCACACAATGCATCTTATATTCTAGCAATGATATAAAATACTTCCAAGTGTCACAGACAAGAATAAAGATCACAACTGATCTGTCTGTGACAACATGAACTCTATGAAAGAAAGAACATCATTCTACGATTATTGTAGCCCATATCACTGCCCTGGCGAGTGCTAGAGAGTTACGAGTGCATTCTGGAAAGCTGGCCAGCGTAACACCACAACACTATGTATACCACAGGTCCCCACAACACTATATACACCACAGGTTACCACAACACTATGTATACCACAGGTCACCACAACACTATAAAACCACAGGTTACCACAACACTATATACACTACAGGTTACCACAACACTATGTATACCACAGGTTACCACAACACTATGTACACCACAGGTTACCACAACACTATGTATACCACAGGTTACCACAACACTATGTACACAACAGGTTACCACAACACTATGTACACTGCAGGTTACCACAACACTATGTACACCACAACACTATATACACCGCAGGTTACCACAACACTATATACACCACAGGTTACCACAACACTATGTATACCACAGGTTACCACAACACTATATACACCACAGGTTACCACAACCCTATGTATACCACAGGTTACCACAACACTATGTATACCACAGGTTACCACAACACTATTTATACCACAGGTTACCACAACACTATATACACCACAGGTTACCACAACACTATATACACCACAGGTTACCACAACACTATATACACCACTGGTTACCACAACAATATATACACCACAGGTTACCACAACACTATATATACCACAGGTTACCACAACACTATGTATACCACAGGTTACCACAACACTATATACACCACAGGTTACCACAACACTATGTACACAACAGGTTACCACAACACTATATACACCACAGGTTACCACAACACTATATACACCACAGATTACCACAACACTATATACACCACAGGTTGCCACAACACTATGTATACCACAGGTTACCACAACACTATGTACACCACAGGTTACCACAACACTATATACACCACAGGTCACTACAACACTATATACACCACAGGTTTCCACAACACTATATACACCACAGGTTACCACAACACTATATACACCACAGGTTACCACAACACTATATACACCACAGATTACCACAACACTATATACACCACAGGTTACCACAACACTATGTATACCACAGGTTACCACAACACTATATACACCACAGGTTACCACAACACTATATACACCACTGGTTACCACAACAATATATACACCACAGGTTACCACAACACTATATACACCACAGGTTACCACAACACTATGTATACCACAGGTTACCACAACACTATATACACCACAGGTTACCACAACACTATGTACACCACAGGTTACCACAACACTATATACACCACAGATTACTACAACAGTATATACACCACAGGTTACCACAACACTATATATACCACAGGTTACCACAACACTATATACACCACAGGTTTCCACAACACTATATACACCACAGGTTACTACAACACTATGTACACCACAGGTTACCACAACACGATATACACCACAGGTTACCACAACACTCTAATTTATACACCACAGGTTACCACAACACTATGAATACCACAGGTTACCACAACACTATATACACCACAGGTTACCACAACACTATATACACCACAGGTTACCACAACACTATATACACCACAGGTTACCACAACACTATATACACCACAGGTTACCACAACACTATATACACCACAGGTTACCACAACACTATGTATACCATAGGTTACCACAACACTATATACACCACAGGTTACTACAACACTATATACACCACAGGTTACCACAACACTATGTATACCACAGGTTACCACAACACTATATACACCACAGGTTACCACAACACTATATACACCACAGGTTACCACAACACTATATACACCACAGGTTACCACAACACTATATACACCACAACACTACACCACAACACTATATACCCCACAGGTTACCACAACACTATATACACCACAGGTTACCACAACACTATATACACCACAACACTATATACACCACAACACTGTATACACCACAGGTTACCCCAACACTATATACACCACAACACTATATACACCACAACACTATATACCCCACAGGTTACCACAACACTATATACACCACAGGTTACAACAACACTATATACACCACAGGTTACCACAACACTATATACACCACAGGTTACCACAACACTATGTACACCACAGGTTACCACAACACTATATACACCATAGGTTACCACAACACTATATACACCACAGGTTACCACAACACTATATACACCACAACACTATATACACCACAACACTATATACACCACAGGTTACCACAACACTATATACACCACAGGTTACCACAACACTATATACACCACAGGTTACCACAACACTATATACAC
>CM064523.1:43361833-43365775 GCA_032716605.1 Paralithodes platypus | reverse complement strand
AGAGCACGAGTCTGAAAGCATGCGAGCCATTTTAGATATAACTCAAGTAAAAGCTCATTCTTGGCTAGCCTTGTGAATTGTGTATATCTATGTTTTATTTATTATATAAATTGTATCGTGTGACTCTAATTCCCACTGTTGTATAATTAAAAGTGTTGTTCTGTACCTACCGTATGACTTGCCTTTGTGTTTGATTCTTGTTATATATTAATACTTATATATTACTGTTAGTAGAACTCACAATACCCAGACTTGCTCTAGCAAATTAACTACCTTAGGAAGAATATATAATATTCACCATGATATTGCCAACCACCTTGGATAAGAATGAGAGTATAGGCAGACATTAGCTAGACATAAAAACGATGGGTGCTGCTTAATATCTTAGTCAAATCGTTAATTAGTAAATAATGCTACCAGCCAATTTCAAGGTAAAGGCTATTTGATACGAAAGGTCTGGAATGTAACATAATTGTTACAATATATACAGCATTTTTCGGTATGTCTATTACAACTAAAACACATAAATGATTGAAACAGTTTTTATGTGTATATCGTGTCCTACAATTAAATGTTCCAATCTTACAGTGTAGACACCTGGGATTTCAGGCGTTTCAGATCATAGGAAGATAGAAAGATATTCTGAAGGAACGTTCATATAACTTAATGATGGTGTAATGTAAGAACTGTGAAGCATGTTTTCCTCCTTGATTAGTGAGTTAACCCTTTCATATCAGAAGTGAAAATGTAAAGCATGGTTTACATTTTATCTCGCCCTCACGTCGCATCCAGGCCCACACCGATTCGTACATGGCGCTTTAGAATTACCTCAGATCACACTCACGACATGCCTACGGTTACTTATTCGGGGGGGGGGGGGGGGGGGGGGGGGGGGGGGGGGGGGGGGGGGGGGGGTGGGTTATCGTTATTGATATCGTGAATGTGTGACAGACATTTTTTATGAATCATGCGTCCGACAATACACCAAGGGGGGGGGGGGGGGGGGGGGAGGGGGGGTGGGGGGGGGGGGGGGGGGGGGGGGGTGGGGGGGGGGGGGGTGGTAGTTATACTAATAATGCATTACAAATAACAATGAATATTAACACATGGCATGAAGCATGGTTTGTATAACACAAGCAATTGGAAAGTCGCACACAAATTAAAAACAAAAATAATCATACATCAAAATAAGTTAAGAACAGAGATATAAAGCATAAGCATAGCGAAATAACAAGGATTAGCAAGAGGGTCGTATGGCTGACTACAAAAGACACATAATGCTTGATTTCATACCGCAATATCTTGTTACTTATCCAGGAAGTTGAATGTTACATAGATCCGAAGATGACAAGTTAGGAAAAGATATGATAACAGATATTTATACTGTACATTATTATTAGCATGTATATGGTATGGTAAATGGATAGACCTTAAAGGAAGTACTAAACAAATTAAAATAAGGTGTGGATAGTAAATTGTTGAATGTCAGGAAAATTATCGTTGGAAATAATGTAACATGTGCAAGGAATGATGACGAGTCGAGCAAATATGTATTGCAGTGAGACGTGGTTGTTATGCTTGACCAGGGCTCTTCGGCAGTACTTCTTTGATTTTCCATGGAATGACTTTTCCTTCCGTGGCCGGGGACCCTCGGAGAGTGCTGAGTGCAATATCGAGGTAATCCTCTCGGGCATAGATTTTTACATTCCATTTTCTTCCTCTCAGTGTAATGCCAAACAATCTTGGCTTGCTCACGCTTGTTCTACTGCTGTCCAAATCTGTTCTTCGACTTTTCAAATTCTTTCGTCAATAATAAATGCACTGAACGCTTTCTGGCTTCTAGCCAAAAACCTCTCCAACATTTTTTCTTCCTCGTCTTTCTCTCACCTTTTCCACTCTGATGTCACAACCACCAATTCTTCAATTGACAAAGTTGAACTCTTCGCTCAAGCTTCTGCTAGAAACTCCAATTTGGATGATTCCGGTGCTATTCCTCCCTCTCCTTATGCCTAATATCCTAATATTTTCTGAAGATGCACTATCTACCCTCGATGGGCTTAATACTAAGAAGGCGTACGGTCTGGACGGTGTTCCTCCTGTTGTACTTAAAATCTGTGCTTCCATACTGACTCCCTGCCAAGGCAAACTCTTTGGTCTCTGTCTCTCCTCTAACGTCTTCCCTTCTTGCTGGAAGTTTGCTCTCATTCAACCTGTCCCAGAGAAGGGTGACTGCTGTCAACCCTCCAACTATCGTCCAATTGCTCTCATCTCTTGCGTCTCTATAGTTTTTTAAACTATTCTTGCTTCGAGATTTCTTAAGCATTTCTCTTCTCATAATCTACTCTCAGATCGCCAGTAAGGCTTCCTTAACCCTTATTTAGCGGGCTAGGTGGTCTATTTGACCGTAGCGCCCAGCGGGTTTTATTTTACCTTAAATAAGGTTGTTTACGTGATCATTTTCATGCCTAAATAAGACCCAGAGCGTAAAACAAGTATCTATCCCTGAAAGGGCGTAAATAGAGCTTTCCAATGACACCCAAACCATCCTTGTACGACCACTGGTTCTCTTGCAACGATCCGTGCCACGCCCCCCAAGAGAGAAAAAAAAAAGCCCAAAAAAACCAAAAAAAAAAAAAAAAAAAAACCCCCGAGTGCAAAAAACCCTGTAATTAGGTAATTTCCCTACATAATTCCCTGTGTAGCGAGTGTGAGAGGGGAGGGAAGGGTGGGATTCAGTTCAGTTGGTACACCGCGGTGGTGGGGGATGGTCATACATTTGGTAGGCACCTCACACCGCTCAGCTCTCTCTCTCAGCAACATTACGTGCTGAAAATGGCTCCCAACATAAGTTGTGAACCGCCATATTGTCCAAATTGATTACACACGACATAATTTGCGCGCCGACAGTTAAGGGTTAAGGGTCGCTCTACTGGTGATCTTCTTTCATATCTTACTAACTCTTGGTCATTCTACTTACAGGACTTCGGTGAGACCTTTTCTATTGCGCTAGATAAATTGAAGGCCTTCGATAGAGTCTGGCACAAATCTTCAATTTCTAAACTACCCTCTTTCGGTTTCTATCCCTCCATCTGTACCTTTGTCTCCTATTTCCTTTCCGAGCATTCCATAACTGCGGTTGTGGACGGCCATAGCTCACTTCATCATCTTATCAACTCCGGTGTTCCTCAGGGCTCTGTCCTATCTCCCATTCTCTTTCTAATTTTCATAAATCATCTTCTCAACTTTACCTCCAGGTCCATCGATTCATACACAGACGACTCTACCTAACACAACTCAATTAGTTTTCTAGAACGCTCCAGCCAGCAATATCTCAAAAATAAACGTAATGATGTAATGACGCCATACAACACTTATCTTCTGATCTAAATACTATTTCCAACTGGGGCAGAGAAAACTTTGTTGCCTTTAATGCTTCCAAAACCCAATTTCTCCATTATATTACCTGTCAGGAACTGCCAGAGGACTATTCCCTATACTTCAACAATACATAAGTCAATCTTTCATCTTTTCTCAATATTCTTGGTGTCTTTTTTTCTTCTGCTCTCACATGGAAGGACCTTATTACCAGTCTTGCTAAGGCAGCCTCCCAGAAGATAGGTGTGATCAACCGCCTCAAGGGGTTCTTCACCCCTGCACAGCTTCTTGCTCTGTTTTGTTTTTGGTTTTTTCTATATTCCAACTACTCCCTCTCGGGCATAGGCTGAGAGCCTGCACACTCTACCGCTGAACACGGTGAGGCCCGTGAGGTCTTGTTCCAGTCTAGGGAGTGAGACATGCGAAACACTCACTCACGGCTCAGAGCAACTCCATCTCTGAAGCCGCTTCACCCCGGTGCCTCACAGTCTCATCCCCCAGACTCGGACCCTCACTCTCAGAACGCCACCTATTGAGCAATTAACTCACTAAGCATTGCCAGGGCCT